>CM055972.1:29055000-29562500 GCA_029531755.1 Holothuria leucospilota | reverse complement strand
TGGGATGTTATTTGGATAACATCATTGTTACTAGAAAAGATGATGATGAGTACTTCAGAAATCTGCAACAAGCTTTACGTAAACTTAGTGAAGTTGGTGTAAGACTGAAACGGTCGAAATGTTCTTTGTTCCAAAGATCAATTCAGTTCCTAGGTTTTGTAGTTGATTCTAAGTGTATTCACACGTCTCATACGAAAGTGAATTCAGTTCTTGAAGCACCTGCTCCACAAAACAAACAAGAGCTACAGTCACTTATAGACCTAAAAAATTATAACAGAAAATTCATCCCGAATTTATCTACTATCTTGAAACCCATGAATGAGGCTTTAAAACATGGCAAAACTTTCCATTGGTCTCCTTATTGTCAAAAGGCTTTCGAGCACGTTAAGGCAATCTTAACTTCAAATGAAGTGCTTGCATATTTTGATCCGGGCAAAGACATTACTCTAGCGGCAGATGCTTTACCGCGGAGGGGGGGGGGCAGTTATTTCTCAATGTTTTCCGGAAGCCTCTCAAATATTTATTAGGTCCGAATAAAAGGATACCTGTTTTAGCTGCCTCAAGGTTGCAGCGTTGGGCTATTCTTCTCAGTGGTTACGAGCTTGAAATTAAGTACCGAACATCTAAGCAGAACGTTAATGTTGACTGTTTATCTAGGTTGCCAATAGGGGATGCTAATGCTTCTCGAAAGGACGGTTTTGATGAATTTATCGTGTTTTGGACAAAAGAGGCTACAAGCATGAATAAAGTTCAAGTCAAATCGTTTCCTGTAAGTGCTAAGGAATTGGCATGCTAAAAATAATGACAAAATTCTACCAACAGTTTAACATTTTGTATTATATGGTGCGCTAATGAGCAAACCTCAGTCCAGAGTTAATCCCACACTACAAGAAGAAATATGAACTGTCTGGAGAGTAATTGTTTGCTCTGGGGACTTCTTGTTATAATACCTTATGAGTATCATGATTATGTGCTGAAGGAGCTGCATACCAGTCACCATGGTGACATTTACTGCAGTAAATGTTTTGATAAGTTCATTGTTTTGAAGAAGGGGAGAGAATGTAGAGATTTTAATATTGCCCTGCCTCATTTGGTTATTCTAATTTGAATGGTATGAGCTATTGAATGTTATGTCCCGTGCACTGACCACAAAAGGGTTAATAAAAAAGAGCACAGAATAAAGCGAGACAGCAAGCAAGCAACACTTCTTTTATTTCTTATATTTCTCATGTTGTCGTTTCGGTTTGGCCCGGGTCGGAAACAACAAACACCACCCTGACTGATGTACATATAAATTTTTATATGGTCATATCAAGCAAGATATCACTTGAAAAACTTGTGCCTGATATTCATATTGAGCCAGATATAAATTTGGTAAAGGCATTATGTCAGATATACAGATATACATTCAGGGGCGGATGCAGGTTTTGACTATAAGGGGGGATTGCGATATAGTTACTATCTAAGCGGAGCGCCACCATGAGTTGGCGCGGAGCCTACAGTGAAAATTTTTGGTCCAGAACACCCCCAGATTGCAGGAATTGGCATTTCCCACGCGTTTCCTAGGCTCTTTGATCCGTACAAAACAAGCTTGCATTGAAATTCCCTGTGTCAGAAATTTTATGATAAATGTCCTGTCAGAAAGTTAACTTCCTTCTTGTGAGAGATGCATGCTATACAGCCCTATAACGATCTTGAGCGTCAGGACTTCGGAGCATTCAGTTATTTTTTGTGCTCTCTCTAGGCACTCACAGTGACTCACTCAAAGTTACTCGCTTGTGCTCAATAAAGAAAATTTGGTTTCTCTTTTTGAAATCTTCTGAAAGTATTTTGGTATTGGGGCCTTAAAATTCAACTGGTAGGCTGAATCGCATCGATGGGATTTTTGTTTGTCTCGTTATCTAAGCAGAGCGCGACCATCGGTTGGCGCGGCGTCAGGGGTAGGGCCAGGGTTTGCCCGACGGGGGCCAGCGACCCGAAGACCCGACAGCCATGATGTCGTCGAGGAATTGGTGAGGAGGGATTTGAAGAAAACTTGTGTACTAAGATTATGACATTGCGGGGCATACTATTTCATAATATTTGTATATACTAGAGAAATATATTTCCGCCCTGATTTATCGTTTTTCCTAGAATCTAAACTGTGAAATTTGAAAGCACGCGAAGCGCGCGAAATTTTTTTGGATAGGCCTACACTAAAATGAATCTGTACTTATTTGAAGCAAATATGTATGTATGTATGTATATATATATATATATATATAATATATATATATATAATATATATATATATATATATATATATATATATATATATATATATATATATATATATATATATATATATAGGTCAATTGTCAAGGCAGTTGGGCCATATCTTGCATAACCTACGCTGTACTTCCCTCCTCGAGTCACTAGCAGTACCGCACGACAGACACAAGAGAACATAACTAGGTTTAGCAAAATAAAATGAAATGACCGACACTTACATAAATCCATGTATTCTACTTATATTAAGTTACTTGAAAAGGTGGAAAGGGTTTGTACTATATTTAGCTATTAGTAACGGAACTGAGGAAGAGTGGGCAAGATCGACCGAAAATTTTGGTTTTATCGCAAAAATGACGCTTTTGAAAGCCAAAATAAGTAAACCGACCAGGTCGGTATACACTAAAAACCTAAACTAGTCCTAAACTAGTCAGGATGGTGTCTCTCCCGACTAATTTGACTGACTAGCGTAAAATTAGTCGGTGGATTATTCAGTGATCACAAACTAGTCAGTGGATTAGTCCGTGTGACACCGACTAATCAACTGACTAGTTTGTGATCACTGACTAATCCACCGACTAATTTTACGCTAGTCAGTCAAATTAGTCGGGAGAGACACCATCCTGACTAGTTCAGGTTAGCGACAGCATTTTCCCGACAGGGGGCCGGATCATGCAGTGACCCGAAGTTCCGACATCCCCTATGTCGAGGGGGTGGTAAGGAGTGGATATGAAGGAGCCATTGCAGGGCATATTTTGCATAATATCACTGAATACTTCATGAGCCGAGTTGCGCACTGATAGTGTACTTTTGAATCTGAAACGTAAAATTGCAAAGCGCGCAAAGCGCGCGAAATTTGTTGGTTTTACACAAAAAATATATGTAATCATTAAGAACAAAAAGAAAAAAAAGAAAAACTGTAGGGGCTGTAGACCACATCAGGGATAACATACATTTTATCGAAACCACCTGGACTACCCTATGAAATACCCACACTTTGCTCCCATACGCGTAGGAGCCCAACTTGATGGGGGGCGGGGGGGGGGGGGCTGGAACGACTTGCCCGAAAATTATAACCCCAAATTTCCGCGCGCTCCACGCACGTTCGACATGTTAATGTACATATCATATGGACATTCATCGTTTTATCACACCGCATGCCAATAACATACAATAATTTGACTTGTTTCTACCTTCTTTATTGGTTTACATTTTGACGGAAGTCGTTGATCGCCGGCCTGGGGGAGGAGTCTAAGGAGAGGGGGTGCCACAAATGCTACCTTTGAAGTAAGATTTGTGTTAAAACATTTACGTATTTTAGGTACTAAAAAAACGGCATTACCCCCTCTTCTGAAAATTTTTGAAAAATTAGGTGTCCTTACATGCAATCTGGTGCAACATATGCTACCTTTGAAGTAAAATTTGTGTTAAAACATTTACGTATTTTAGGTACTAAAAAAGAACACGGCATTACCCCCTCCTCTTTGAAAATTTTTGAAAAATTTGGTGTCCTTACATGCAACCTGATGCCACATATGCTACCTTTGAAGTAAGATTTGTGTTAAAAATTTAGGTGTTTTAGGTAGAAAAAATCAGCATCAGTGAGAGTGTGGCATGGTGATATGGCCCCTCAATTACACCACTAATGATCATCATATAAGTTTAGCCATTAAAAACACACTGATGAATTAATACGAAATATATATGTGCTGGTGTAATTCAAATTAAAATATTATATTAATTTCCAACGAAGTTTTTAAATTATTAATACCCTTTAGCTACATGATTGCATTATTTTTCTTTCAGTAGGTGCCCAAAAAATTCTCAGCATTTTGAACGAATTTTCACAAAAAAATTTGGTTGGGGGGCTACAGCCCCCAGCCCCCCCCCCCCCGCCTCCTACGCCTATGTTTGCTACTTGAGTCGCTCACCAACTGACCGTACCGCATGACACACACAAGACAACAGCAAGTGATATGGGATGGAATTTACTACCTCTACATTAACTGTGTACTCTGCCTACATATTACTTGTTAAGTTTGACAGGTCTTGTGCCATCTAGCAATGTAGAATGAAAGTATTGAAGAAACTGGATTGACTCTACCGCGCGCCTAGCGCGCCGAAAATTTTGGGTTCTTTTAAGGGAAATTGTCCTCTTGAGAGCAAAAAACAGGTAAACCGTCGGGGCGACTTATCGCCGTTGGGGACTAAACACTTTACCGTATCGACTAAGACTCCCCGACGAAACTGTAAAAATCCCCCGACGGGGGGCCATGGCCCCTGCCCCCACCTGGCGCCATCACTGCGCGGGGTGAACCAAGAAAAATTGACCGTTCTCAGACCTTACAATCTATACTTAGGCCATCTTCATGTTTCATATTTTGTATGTTTGTCATTTCCATGGAAACATTACGTTTCTCTGATACCCTCCCTTGCTGTACATACAACCATGTCGTCTAGAGGCACGAAGGAAAATATGCTAAAATACCGCCTACAAGTCACTGGCACTTCCCATGTGCAAGAAACTCCAGGCAAACACCCACTCTTTTGCCTGGAATAATGTTTAAACGTGATCTTGTTCATAACGTACTCTTGGATAAAAATGGAATATATCTTGTGTAACAAATGAAAGGGATCCAGTATATAAGCGAAATTTGGATTATAATACCTTCCCGAACAATGGTAACTTCTTTAGATATATGTTCCAACTGAACAGTCTATTTTTCCCTGAACGTCTTTACATCCAACGGATGTCCAAAGTATGATTGGCCTTCTCGATTTCTGATTATATTAAGTGATTCCAATTCAACGACAACCACTACCAGTCAACACAATATTTGAATTTTTCATCGGTAGTACAACGAAAAGCTGGAGTCGCGTTCCCATTTTTTAAAACAGAGTTAGGCACTACTGGATGCGATTTCATTGCATATGGGAACCAAGATTAGAGCTGGACCTCCTCTTGAAGGACTCACTGACTCTGTAAGGATTTTGAATGAGAGAGAATCGGGACGATAGAAGGAAAAATACTCTGTCAGCAAACTTACAATTGTGGCATGTTAATTGCGTTGTTGTAACTGAAAATAACCTTCAAAACATACCGGGAAAATAACCAATATATTATACAAAATGAAAAAATCCTCGAAAATCAAAGGGGGATTAAACCCCTAAACCCCCCTTGGATCCGCCCCTGATACGTATCAAAATTTATATGACCATATCATGCCAAATATGTCTTGATAACAGACAGTGCAAGATATGCATATAACGTTTTATTTGGCCATATTAAGTCAGATGTAACTTGAATAATACTATGCCAGATATACAATTCATTTTAATTTCTTTATGTATAATCTTTTCATAAGTGAGACCTAATTGGGATGTAGTAGAAGGTATCTGCATACCGAAGTTTTCAAATACATACACATGTTATAATATACAGGTTTACTGTCTAGCGCAAATGATCTGTGAATGTATGCAAATTTCAAAGAATTCCCACTGTTTGCTTTTGAGTAAGATCACAACTGCCTGTATTTAAGTGAACTGAATATGATGTTAGAGTAAACTTTCTTGGAGATGCTCAAAGAGCTCTCGGGGACGCTGATCATTTGGCTTGCTTCTTGGCGTTTTGACAAGGATCATGTTAAGTATATGGGCTTTTGAGTCAGTATAGTTGGGGACCACGCATAACGAAACCATGATGTAGACGTCCGAAGGTCATGGGATTGGTCAGTTAAATTTGTTGTCCTTTCACGGACGTAGCACCTTCGGGGAGCAGAACTCCTTCGGGAGTAACGTTTAGTTTTGCCTCCTTGGCTCTTCGTCGGAGAGTCGAGGGGGCTTTGGTAAAGGTATTCGCCAGCTTTGTAAGGCCCCTGATGCTCAAGCCAAAGTACAGACTGTATGTTAAGCTTTAACGTTGTGTTGGTGCAGTTATGGGCCAGATATACACATACCTCTGATCCATACAGTATTGTGACTGGATTAAATGAGATGCATATCTGGTTCAGATAAACGTTTATATGGCACAGATATGGACTTTCACTTATACCAAGTTATATCCGTCCATTTCTTGTTTAAGCAAGATACAAATTCAACATCGGGTCTTGATATGGTATATATATATATACCATATATATATATATATATATATATATATATATATATATATATATATATGTATATATATATATATATATATATATAAAGTCCTCTTAACCAAAGCAATTATCGGACCAAACTGCATACACTGAACTTCCTTCTGACCCCACTTCTGACAGCCAAGCTCTGGTTAAGAGGACTTTAACCATCCTTATTAAAAACAATCAACTTCCTAAATCAGCAGCGTCACTACTCCACCCTTGCCCACAAATCTCCAATTTCTATCTGCTTCCCAAAATCCACAAGGCAAACAACCCCGGTAGACCCATCGTTTCTTCCCACAGCTGCCCCACCGTTCTAATTTCTGAGTTTTTGGACTCTGTTCTCTTCCCGTTGGTATCAGCGTTACCGTCTTTTGTTCAAGACACTCCTCATTTCTTGAGACTTATCCAAGACTTTGAGTTTCCCGAAAATTGCGGTGAACGTCTGCTATTCACCATGGATGTATCTAGTCTCTACACATCCATCCCCCACCATGCTGCGTTGTCAGCTATCCGCCATTACCTGGACCAACGAAAAGACCCTCAAATTCCTACAACTACTTTCCTTCGCTTGACTGAACTTGTTCTCACCCAAAACTGTTTCCAGTTCAATGGGCGCTTTTTCCATCAGGTTAAAGGAGTAGCCATGGGAACCAAAATGGATCCTTCTGTTGCTTGCCTAACCATGGGCCACTTTGAAGAAAAACTTTTTTCACAGTATACCGGTGCTCACCCTTTCCTTTACAAAAGGTATATTGACGATATTGTGGGAGTGGCAACAGGGACCCGTCAAGATTTAGAATCTTTCATCCAATTTGTAGGATCCTTCTGTCCATTTTTGAAATTCACACATTGTATTTCTGACACTTCAGTGGTTTTCCTCGACCTTCAATTATCAATTTGCGACCGTAAAATCAAGTCAAACCTACATTTTAAACCCACCGATTCTCATAACTACCTTTTGTATCCATCCAACCATCCCAAATCCTGTACCAAATCCATCCCATACTCACAACTTTTAAGGGCCAGAAGGATTTGCTCAGAAGATTCTGATTTTTCAGCAGCTTCCAAAAATATACTATCATTCTTTGAGAAGCGTCAGTATCCCACCAAAATCCTTACCGGTGCTCTACATAGAATCCAAGGAATCAACAGAGAGGAGGCCTTGAGTAAGAAGTCTAACACGTCTACCAATCTACGCATTCCTTTGGTAATTTCCCATCACCCATCGGTACGCCCCATCATTCGTGCCATTTACAGGAATGTAGAGACCCTTCGAAAAGACCCTTCAACCCGTGACCTTTTCCCCGAGCCCCCCATTACGGCCTTCAGAGTTGAAAAGAACATTTCCAAGCACTTAGTTCGGGCTTCCCATCCACAACAACCAACTGACAACACCCCAGGTACATTTCCCTGTGGTCGTAGTAGGTGCAACACATGCCCAGTGGTTGGCAAGAACACACTCATTAATATTTTGGGTTCTAACGGCAACAAATTCAGTGTGAACCAACACTTTACCTGCACTTCCACAAATTTGGTTTACATTTTAGTTTGTGGACGTTGCAATTGCCTGTATGTGGGAGAGACCAAACGTCGGCTGGCTGACCGAATCACTGAACACCTCAGGTCCATCAAACAGAACCTTCAAGGTTATCCGGTCGCCACACATTTCAACCCACCATCACCGTGCTCAATTAAAGACTTGGCCGTTACCGCAGCCTTAATGTGCAGAGGTTCTGACCGTGATCGTCAGACCGCCGAAAACCGGCTTATCATGAAGCTCGGGACCCTCTCCCCACACGGTCTTAACATTAGAATGGACCTTTTTTAACTTGTTCCCCTTTTCATTACTTTTTACCAGTTTTATGCAGCCTTCTTTCGCATTTTTACACCGTGTTGGCTCTGTACGACCGGTTTGTCCGTGCCTTTCTTCAATGTGTTTCTTCTCTATTTCTACTTCTTTGTTGTTCAGTTGCATTTCTTTGCCACCTGATGAAGAGTCTATACTCGAAACGTCGTGGGATTTTCCGCAAACTTTTAGCACTTTTTACAACCTTTATCGACCTGCATACTACTATAGTGCTCCGCAGCATTTCGACCCTATATATATATATATATATATATATATATATATATATATATATATATTCCCTCTATGGCAAATACATGGTTTGCCATATACGAGACAAATATGAATCTGTCATGTAGGGGACGTAATATGGATTTGTCATATATGGGACATATATGGATTTGTCATTTATGGGACATATATGGACTTTCAATTTATGGGACATAAGCGCATTTGCCATATATGCGTTATATTGGTCCCCTATAATAATGGGCCGTATATAATTTTATATGGGTCATTTAATGACTTTATGTTTAATCAAGTTATAACCAGTTTTGTTAAAACCAGATACAAATTCCATATCTGGTCCAGAAGTGGGCCAGATACAAATTTCCACATGCCAAATTCAGACCACATAGAGTTCTGATAGTTGCAAATTCGGATTTTGTTGCGAATTCGGATTGTCTGTGAGAACTCCGGTCACCCTTTTCCATTTGGATCTAATTAATCTTACTTGAATGACCACGAATTCCCTTTCAATTAATTGCTCATCCTCCCTCCGCAGTTGAACTGACCACAGCTGCTCCTTTTTTCGTTAGGTCTGATAAAACAAAAGTGCTATTGTGCTAATCCATACGTACACTCATGGAACACATTAACAAAGAATTACGTCATAGGTCCTTCTCTAAGCAATCTTGGGGAGTACAGCTTGTGAAAGAGAACAGCCTGTTTCTACTCTTCTGCAGCTGCAGATGTGGTGAGTCGTCACTTAAAAGTGCAATCGTGCGTGAAATGATAATTCAACTCCTGCTTTTGCTTCAACTTCTCATGCATACAAGGCCCATGTGTGTATTTTGAGTAAGGGACCTGCTAAGAAACCTTTGGCCTCTTAGCCATCTTGCCCTTAGTTATTTGTTGCCCTAATTCCTAAGCCTCATGGTAAATTTAACCCTAACCTTAACCATAACCCAAAGTATTTCAATATTTTTGTCTAGGGGATCTTCAGTCTAGCAAACGTTCAAACTAGTGATCCGTTAGTCTAGTGTAAATTCCTCTTGTGGAAAGATTGCAGTATAATCTATCGTTTTCTAAAAGGAAAAAAACGTTCCCAGGTTCACTGTAAAAGACAATAGCAGAGGGTTTTTTTTTTTTGCAAAAATCTGTGTTGGGGATGAGAGGTCAGAATGAGGTGTTAAGGGCCCATTGAAGCAAAATTAACGGGGTGAGAATTCAAGGCAATGAGATCCTTACCACAAAAATGGAATGAATGCACCCTTCCTCCATTAAGCTGCAGCAAGCTTTACCAAAGAAAAGGTTTGTTACAAAATTTACTCAGAGGGTTTCCAGAATTCTGCTGGTTTTATAAACAAAATGAAATTCTCGTGAAGTATTCAAGCAAACTGTGTAAATTAAAATGTATTCTTTTGCTTTGCAAATTACAACTGTGAAGATTGTGAATATTAACATGGTTAGGTGTTCTTAAAATCAGTTACATAGCAGAGAGGTAGTTTGCTGCTTAAAATCACTAAGAGGTTTTCACTTTGTATGCCTTTGTGCATGTGATACTAAAAACTACAATATCTACAGGCCAAGCACATCCTATAGAAAAACTTCTTTTAAGTGACAGGGAACAATGGAAATCTCATGTCTTCATTATAAGTAGCATTAGCAGTGTAAAGAAATAGACACAATTTTTTGCCACCAAACTCCATGAAGAAGTGATCATTTTATTACAAACTTTCTACGTTACATTTATATTGTGATTAAACCTGATTAAATATTCAAATAAAGTAGTAGTAGTAGTAGTAGTAGTAGTAGTAGTAGTAGTAGTAGTAGTAGTAGTAGTAGCAGCAGTAGTAGCAGTAGTAGCAGTAGTAGCAGTAGTAGCAGTAGCTAGTTAGTTAGTTTAGTTAGTTAGTTAGTTAGTTAGTTAGTTAGTTAGTTAGTTAGTTAGTTAGTTAGTTAGTTAGTTAGTTAGTTAGTTAGTTAGTTAGTTAGTTAGTTAGTTAGTTAGTTAGTTAGTTAGTTAGTTAGTTAGTTAGTTAGTTAGTTAGTTAGTTAGTTAGTTAGTTAGTTAGTTAGTTAGTTAGTTAGTTAGTTAGTTAGTTAGTTAGTTAGTTAGTTAGTTAGTTAGTTAGTTAGTTAGTTAGTTAGTTAGTTAGTTAGTTAGTTAGTTAGTTAGTTAGTTAGTTAGTTAGTTAGTTAGTTAGTTAGTTAGTTAGTTAGTTAGTTAGTTAGTTAGTTAGTTAGTTAGTTAGTTAGTTAGTTAGTTAGTTAGTTAGTTAGTTAGTTAGTTAGTTAGTTAGTTAGTTAGTTAGTTAGTTAGTTAGTTAGTTAGTTAGTTAGTTAGTTAGTTAGTTAGTTAGTTAGTTAGTTAGTTAGTTAGTTAGTTAGTTAGTTAGTTAGTTGAGGTTTAACGTCCCAGTTTCCAACCAATTGGTTCAAGTCGAGACGACCACGGCTTTTTCCAGTTGTGGTTCACTGGCTTGTTTTCCCTACTCCATTGCTTATGCTGAGCACCAAGCACAAAGGCAGTAGGTTCTATTTTTAAAGTCTTTGGTATGACCCGGCCAGGATTTGAACCCTAGACCTTTCGGCTGCAAGTCGGATGCTCTAACCACTTGGCCACTGCAGTCAGTAGTAGTAGTAGTGGTAGTAGTAGTAGTAGTAGTAGTAGTAGTAGTAGTAGTAGTAGTAGTAGTAGTAGAAGTAGTAGTAGTAGTAGTAGTAGTAGTAGTAGTAGTAGTAGTAGTAGTAGTAGTAGTAGTAGTAGTAGTAGTAGAAGTAGTAGTAGTAGTAGAAGTAGTAGTAGAAGTAGTAGTAGAAGTAGTAGTATCAGTTTTATAAGTATAAGGGCATAAGATATATGTCTTTTGAAGGGTATAAATTACTTCATACCGTAAACAAAACGGTAAACTGCATGGCTGCCTTGAAATGGCGACTGAATATGGATAAAAAAGAAATTGCACAAAACACTGAAGAAGATTAAGGGAAACAGCATGTGAATATTGTAAGTTTTCTCACAATGTGTTGTAACAAACTCTTTTTGGCTGAATATAACACAAAACTGTACTGGGAACATTTTGTAAGTAACAAAATAAGACACAATCTTAGTGACACATATGCAACATATGGCTATTTTCAAATGATAATTTTTAGTAAAGGTAGACATTACATTTTTCGTCTGTGACAAAACTGGAAATTAAAATTTTACCATGTAAGACCACTTGCCGTGGAATTCCCTGTTGGAATAAAAGCTAATTAAACACATTGAGATGATTGAGACTATCCATTAATTAATCGTGAACAGTGTTCAGATGAAGTAAGACTTTCCGATTTATGCATTGCTTACTGCTCTTGATGTTTCATTGATACTTTAAGTTTTCAGGTTTTACTGTGCACCCTTTTACTTCCTGTATTAATTTTTATCAATTTAAAGTTATGGCTATCATATCTCTGTTATTTTAACTTTCTTTGATCTATAAATCAGTTTGGACATGTTCTGTTGTAATAATGCGCTCTACAAATACTATATTATTGGATGTCTGTCATTTTTGCTCCTGATGAACTGTCCGTGAATGCTGTCACACTCCAGTTTGCGTAATTTACCAAGAACGAGCAGAACGAACCCTCTTACAGTAACATCACAGACTGCCTCATAACGGAACATTTTGGCAGATAACGGTCATTGTTTCTCACTGCATGCTGCATCACAGCAGCCTTCCTCTGTGGTTTTATGCTTGACCGCACGCAACACGAACCTCTATAGCAGAGATAAAATCTCCACAGATATTAAATTGGAATAGCCCATTTGCAGATAGTGAGAGAATTCCTACTTCTTGCTTTAAATATGCTGTGAGGGGATTGAATTTTCGTATTTAAGCTCAATGTATACTATATTATTTCTGTTTTAGTAAATTATTTTACACAGAGACCATTTTACGCATTACAAAGTTCCTTAAGACAATGCATTTTGCAGGTATATTTTAACCCCCTAACTTTCTGTAACGGTATGTGCCATATCCCGTGTTTTAGGTGCCTTTCCCTGCAGTTTAAGGCGTCCTAAATTTCTCATGATTTTATGCTGCCAAACCCCTTTTTCAATGCATGAAGTTTCCTTTTATCTTATTCGCCAGAATAGGAAATGGGTAATAAAATTGTACATGATTTCTCAAGATTGAGGAAAGCGAAACGGCTTGTGTTTGAATGCCTGTCTTGACGTCACAGGATCGTTGTCAAATTCGGACTAAGAACAATGCAATCGCTCGCTCTTGAAAGCTAGTTCTTTTTTACTTCCGATTGGTCAAAATGGATAAAATGTGGGCATGGCAAAGATGAATATTCATACTTTTAGCAAACTGGATATTTAGGACCAAGGTAATAAAACTTAGGTAAATGGAAGTGGAGATTCTCCACTGAAAAATTTCGAAAATTTATTTTTAATTGAAGATGAGCATAACTTTCCCACCATAATAATTTCAGAATAAAAGTTGCATAAATACAAGGAAGACATTCTAACTTTCAAGATCCGTGCAAACTACGGTCGTAGCTACCCATATGATTCTTTGAGAGGCTAATATATAACAATAACCAGCACCTGCTCTACACAATTCAGGCAAGGGTTCTAGTGCAATGATCACGATGTTCTGTTATGTATCTTCTACATGAAATAGGGAAACATACAGTCCAATATCTTGTACAATCGTAAATTTTTACACAAAGCTCAAGAAATCTCTTGGAAAAACCTTCATACTTACAAAGTGATGACACCAATTCACATTTCTTGTCCTTCATGATTAAGTCCTTCTAAAAATTCTTTTACATCTGCGAAGTAGCTGATCTGATCTTCTTTCCTGAGTTCTTCCAAGCCCAGTCCAAAGTAAGTGTTAAGAAGGGGTTCTTGGTCCCATTTAAATTACATTCCTTGTGGCACATGAACACGTTCATTATGCAGATTTTGCTGAGGAAAGACAAAGTTATGCAGTTCCTCCTGTGAAGACAAACAATGTAATATGGAAGAAAACAAATACTCAGAACCATGTCTGTTTTTCTTTTACAAGTTCATCCTACTTGATAGTTAAGATACATGGACTTCATTCTATTCATGAACTAAGCTCAGAGATGAGAATTGCATCACCAAGAATAAAACACCATACATGTTTCATATGCCATATATTTAGGAAGCCATTCTCTGACACTACTCATGTAGTAGCAACATTAAAACCTCGTGTAAGTAATGCAGCTTCAAATGAAAAACAAAAAATTGTCACAAAGTTTCACTTCTGCCTTAACTGGAATATATGTCAATTTCAAAATTCAAAGCATCTTTAAGTTATTTGTCCTACCAAAGTATTAAACACTGAAAAACAGAAACCTCTCATATAAAATGGCCTTTAAGTTATTTCAAAAACAGAAACCTTTCACTGAAAATGGTTTTAAGTTATTTAAAAAAGATACTTGGCAGTTGACCCATACGTGACACCCTTGGAGTGTCACGGTCATTTTAAACTCCTTCTTTGATTTAAGTGACCTTAGCATGACAACTGTAGTCGTGTGATGTAGGCTTATTGTTTAAGGTGTTGCTGAGAAATCTGAGACGAAAGTATGTTTCTCACACCCAGGCAGTTGGAAAGTGCTAGTTATGTGAGTTACGTAATAATTTATGCAGAGTTGGAGTAGGGTGAAAATGATCAATTTATAGTCACTGGTTTACAAGCTTTGAAGGCGACCACACCTAAATCCCAAAGGTCTGTTAGTCCAGGGCAAAATTGCCGGGAGCGGCTATGTATGACAGCACTAAGGGGATATGAGCTCCGGTGTAAATTCTCCTCGAGTGGGTTGTCGGAGACGATGAGATGAGCTCTTCGCCGTAAGTTCGGAGTTACCAGTCAACACTTTTCACGTGAGTTTTGGAATTTCTGGTACTTTAAAGTACTTTGCACGTTTTGGAGGAAGAAATAGGGGTAAAACGTAAAGTCGTGTACTGTAGCTAGAAATTATAATAAAGTGGACCAAAAAGTGTTTGTCGTGTAAATAATTACTAGACAAGTTTTGCCGCACATTTTCCGTTGGAACTTATAGGGATTGAGGGGCCACGAAGTTTGACAAGAATCGTTTATCGTAGTTTAAAGTATTTTAGCAACGGAGAAATGTAGTAATTGTTCCCAGTTAAAGTAATTGTGGAGAGAAAGACGAACTTAGGCAATATTTTGCAGGTATTAGTAGTATGTGAGTGTTCCAAGAAAAGATAATTAAAATCCTGACTTGTAAAGATTTAGGAGGGGCATTAATAAGCAGGGCGAAATTGTTGTATTTGAAGGAAAATGCATTTATCATGTGTTGCATTGGGGAAAAAGTTAATACTAACATTTTGAATGTATAAGTGAGCAAGGACATGTATTTTATAAACAAGTTATGTGTCTTATAATGAGCTCCCATTAGTAAAATTCCGGGTTGTTTCTTTACAACCTGCTTCATGAGAAGTTGCTCCCACAGAAGACACAGTCGTACAATCCAATAAAATACCCGTCATCCTAAAGTATATCTAGTCATAAAGCAGAGCTGATAAACAAGGTGTTCCCTGTCTGCACCCACTCCCTTACTTGAATAAGTTTTATTGACCTTACAGATCATTCTACAAATATTTCATTTTGTTTACCAAGTCGCCGCCAGTCACAGAATTCTGTGGTGCCAACTGTGTTGACAGTAGGGAGTAACTTTGATAGCTGTCGAACGGCTGTCGCTCAGCTGTCATGTTGTTGTGATTTATTGCTAACTTTTCTTCTATCATTTTTAATGTTCTGGGGGCTTGAATTTGACAAAAATTATATCGAGGAAGCTGTAAATTTTACATAAAATCTGATTGTAGAATAATTTTATTGAAAAATGTCTACTTTTGAAGATAACCCTGTGTAATAATATACCCACTACCAGTCAACCTTGAAAAGTCCATAAAATTAAGTAGCAGTGAAGGACATATTCTCCCAATTCATTGCCAACTCTCACGACCGTCGGTTTTGTGGGATCATCTTGGCATGTTTTGGAGTTATGTTAAAGCCAGAGAGACCATTTATCTGTTGGTGACGAGATACACCATGCCTTAGCCTATGTTGCGGACCCAGGCCAGCAGTTAAATCTATGCACTTCGTTGAATTTCACCTTAATTTGGACAGTGGTGCGACGTAAGTCTTAATATTTCAAGTTAGTGAGACACCGTGGAAGACAGGAGACCCACGCGTGATGTAAACTGTTATTTTGTCAAGACCAAGAGATATTTTTGTTACTTATTTCAATATACTTTCAGTTTGTTTCTTCATAAACGTCGGTGTTGTTTTTATTTTGTGTACATGGAAGAACCCAGGCAGATGTGGGATCGGCGCGATTCACACGTCACATGGAGGTTATTGACATCCTTCCTTATCTAAAAGTAATGATGTAGTTCTTTACTGTCAAAAACTCCCTGGATCATTTCCATACTTGACTTTTGAACAACCAGACCTATGACAATACAACTCAATTCTCATATGGTTTATCCACTGGTTAACTGCAGTTCTGCTTCATTTTTTTTTTTTTTTTTTTTGCTTCCCTTCAATATTATGTGGTCGGATTTCCTTCACTGAGCTAATATATCAGTGATTACTCACATTCAGACTCAGTTGTTGATATTAAAGACCCACAGCAACTCGATATGAAGGCCTATAACTAGTGGTAAGCTTAATAGTCAGTCCTGCTGTTGGGCAGTACATTGGGACAGAGTGAGACAGGTACGTCATTTCACAGTTTATTGTATTATATCATAGCTGATTGTGTATTGTATTACAGCTAATTCACGCCACCTTTGTCAGAACAAACTTTTTGAGGCAACCTAAACTCAACAACACCAACTTTGAAAGCTGCAAACATTGTTTCAGGCCTGTTATTATCTGCACAGTCAAGGAAAATTGGTACTCGAGAATACCCGTCTATTCCCCAATGGATAACAATTCTCCATCTTAAACAGAAAATCAGAAAGACTTAAAAGGGTCAAAGCTTAAATTCATTTTGAGTATATATAAAACGAAGTCACTTATTTCAGGCATTCTGCTGACAACTGCATTCAGTATCATTTCTTGAGCCATAAATCATTTTAATTCCTTGTTAACTGATTTGCTCATTATGCTCCTTTTATTGAAAAATAACAGTCATCACATACAAACGCTTGTAAAATGAGTTTTTGACACTAAGAGGTTTTCAATGCGTCGAAAAGATATTTTTGACAACCAGCTAAAACCGCGGCACGTGCATAAAACCACTACATCAATTTGCCCTCAACTGGTAATTCCTCCCTAGACAAAGCTCGCATGGCCACTTAACTACAGCTTATACCTAAGTAATAGTGGCCTCATTTTTTAACCTGAACAATTTTCACATATATTTATACATTTATGAATGTCAAATTGATACAATTCAGCAAAATATGGTATCTTTAGTGATAGCACAGATCACTTTTGGCACTGAAATATTGCAACCTTACCAATGCCTATCTTTACCTTACTAATGCCTATCTTCAAATCTTACATAGGTGAAGAGAACATATGTTTTGAGGTTGTCAACAGAATGTTCATTTCACACTGTCCCACAGGCGTTGAGTGAAATGAATTCTTTATAGGGCCGAGCAGTCACTAAATGGCTACAATTTCCAAAGCTTAAAACAAACTTGACTGCATATAAGCAAACAAATATACGAAGCAAATAATTATTTTTAATATATCTTTTACAACTTTTTATCTCTTTCTTCTCATCAGTGATGTAAGCTTTCATTCTTTATGCTCTGTACGTACAATATCACAAAATAAATACCTAAATATGGCCAGTAAAGAATAAAAACAAAGTTCAGAATTCAGTTCACAAAAGTATTGAAGAAAATACAGATGGAGCTTCCGTTTTGTGGCTGACACTAAAGTGAGAATTTTACGTTTGAACATTCAAAACTGCACTGGAAATGTTGCTAAGACAGAATTGGTCTTATAGCCAGTCATGTGTTATGCTCTTTCGTGTTACTTTGTGACGCACCTCGGAGGGTCGGATTGAAAAATACAGATTCATGTACGAAGATAAAGTAACTACCCATGCAACTACCACAAGCTATCCATTTGGCCTATGGAACTAAAAGAAAAAGTAAAAAATTATCCTTAAAACCCGAAATTTGACGAAATTGAGGTACACACAACACTTCAATTTTTAAGGCAATTTTTCCTCACACAAATTACATACTGCTGCTGCAGCAAGCATCTTCAAACAGCACTTTGTTCTATAAAATACGTTTTTATATACAATTCTAGACTCAAAATGTTCATAATAGAAACGAAAGGAACATTTAACAAAATCCGGTGAGAGTTTTTGGTGCGTGAGATTAAAAATTAGGTATTAGATGTGGAAGTACTATGTGCGGGTGACACGAACCCTCGTTTATGTTTATGTCGGTAAGTGATAAACTAGAACCACTTGACAACCGCTTCATATTAATGAGTAATACGACAGCAGAACATCACAAGTCATTCAATATTCATATTACTGTTCCAATTGTAACCAGAAGCATACCGTCGTGTACCGTATGCTTGACACAAGGTCAGTGGCGTAGCTACAGGGGGGAATCCCCCCCCCCCCCCGAAGACAATTTCTCTAATATGAACCCAAAATTTTTGGCGCGCTACTCGCGCTGTAGAGTCACTCCAGTTTCTTCATTCGATCCATTCCACATAGCTAGATGCCACAAGTCATGTCCACCTTACCACGTAACATGTATTTAGAGTACACAGTTTATGTAGAGGTCGCAAATCTCATCCCGTATCGCAAAGCCTAGTTGCTGTTCTCTTGTGTGTGCCATGTGTACGGTCAGTTGGTGAGTGCCTCGCGGAGCAAAGTTTGACTATTCCATCAGGTAGTCCAGGTATGTATGTTATCCCCGATACGATCTACAACCACCTACAGTTTTTCTTTTTTTTTTCTTTTTGTTCTTTATGATCACATATGGTTTTGTGTAAGCCTACCAAAAATTTTCGCGCCCTTCGCGGGCTTTGCAATCTCACGATTCAGATTCAAAAAAAAAACATCAATGCACGACTCGGCTCTTGAAGTATTAAGTGACATTTTGCAAAATATGCCCTGGCGGCCAGGGCACATTTTGCATAATGTCACTAATGTGTTTGGTATGTGTTATTTGTAATCCGTATGTTTATAACCTACATTGCAGAATGCAGAACGTTACCTAATACGGTAATGCTCACACTTTAAAAAAAATCGGAAAATTTAGGTGCTCCCCCCCCCCCCGGAAAAAGTCTAGCTATGCCACTGCACAAGGTATACGAGGTCACAATGACAATGAATTGATGAAGAGTGCAGACGTGCTTATATGCGATTTCCTGGCAAAAAATATATTAACTTTTCGGGCGAACCCGTGCACTGCATGATATTCTGGGGGTAACCAGGTAGAGTGAAAGTATAGTGCCAAACGTAACTTTTTAATACTCCGGCGTGAGAGACTTCGCCGGTGACGGCGCCGCGGGGCATGGTGGTGTGCCATATGTTGGGAGGGGTCATGGTAGGAGGTGTTAAGAGGATCGAGGGATACTTAAATCGAAAAAATTACACCACATTTTGTACGTCAATCATGGGCATCACGCCAGTACTCAGCTCGGCCTCAGTGTATACTTTAGATGGCGGCGAGCGCAAGTAACCTTTCTAGGAATAGACCATAAGAAACAGTGCTAGCACAATGGAAAACACAGTGCACTGTCGTATTGAATAAAGGAATGAAACATTTTCTAGGGAGCACCTGACGTACGTAGCAGCTACAAATGTTGACACAAGGCACAGGAATGCAGCAGCCGTGAGGGTGCTGGCTTAATTAAAGAGCTCTCCAAATCTTAACTGTGCACATGAAGTCATATGTGCTTCTTAGTCTTCACCCTAAGCTTCCCCTTATATTCAAAGAAAAAAAAAAACCCACGTATTTGCTCTCTCTGAAATAATGTTTAACGTTTCAGTAATTTTCCTTAAAATTTGTACATACTGCACCATATTGCAGCTTCAGACAATATTCACAAATTACTCGGAGAGGGGAGACGAACCCCCCCCCCCCAAGGATGGCCACCCAAAGCCCCCACACAGCTAACAACAGCTTCCTATGTCTATGATATCTCATGTAAGGGTTTTTCAAATAGCCTAGGAGCAAGACAACTTGTTCCATTCGACAACAATGGGAGGGAGCCCCCCTGCCTTGACACCTTTGTGCAATGTATGGCACTTGACTCATAATTGGGCTATCTTTGGCAAGGCTCTGAACTGAGGTATGTCACAGAAGTGTCTTAATTTATAGAAATGGATACGTAAAGTAGTCGTTCAGATTCCAAATGGTACATATCTTTTGCAAAGCTATGAGGCACAGGATTATGTTTACAAGCTCATATTGCTAAGTCAATTTTTCTATTAGCCAGATGGTACTAGGAGCTCTTTATAGGGGTATAGATTGACCAAATTTCTTCTGCTCGTCATTGGTAAATATTCACAGTCACTTGGCAATTCATCATATGGACATATTTTATATATAAATGTGAGACTAACTTTAGTCAGCTTAATTACCAATATGCAAAAAGTGGTTTCATACAACTTGCTTGCAGCAGGATCATACACATGCACAACTTCCTTGGAATGGCTAAAGGGGAAATACAAAACCTTAAAAATAACATTAAACTTCACTTGGATACCACTTTATCTAAGTTTGGAATTGCTTAAATGGATCAAAATGGGCATAGGCGTAGAAGCCCAAGTTGATGGGGGGGGGGGGGGGCTGTACTACTTGCATATAACCTCAAATTTCCGCTCGTTCCACGCGCGTTCAACATGTTAATGTACATATATATAGGCATGCATCGGTTATCACACCGCATGCCAATTACATACAATCATTTGCCGTGGTACTACCCTTCCATATTGATTATATGTATTATGTTGTGTGATCGCCGCCTGGGGGAGGGGTCTAAGGGATGTCCCCCTCCCCTTTGAAAATTTTTGAAAAATTAGGTGTCCTTATATGCAATCTGGCCGGTGCGACATATGCTACCTCTGAAGTAAAAGTGTGTTAATAAATTTACGTCTTTTAGGTATAAAAAAAATCCGGCATCAGTGAGGTGGGGGCATGGCCCAGTGGGCCCCCTAAATACACCACTGATAATCATTATATAATTTAAAGACAGGCAGTCATCACCCCAAAGTATATTTTTAGTGTAGGGGTATGAAAATTCTCAGTTGGTGACTGCTCTTTGATTGACATCAAAGTTTGAAAATTTGAAAGATGCAGAGTAGCTCACATTCCACACAAGGCAGAGAGAGTGCTTTTATTACATTTTATAGCCTTGTATGCTCACCAAGACATGGCCTTAAGCAATAAAACAGGTTTATTCCTGCATAAGGAGTAGCTTCATACAGTTATGGGAGGAGCTAGAAGTTGCATAGTTGGGAGAATTGGAACTGTCTGGGATGATGAAAATTCCCCTTTAAGTTTAACACACTGGTGAATAAATACCGAATACGTAGGTGCTGGTGCAAATCAAATCAGAAATTTATTTTAATTACCAAGGAAGTTTTAAACTATTGATTACCTTTAGCTACATCATTGCATTATTTGTCTTTCAGTAGGTGCCAGAAAAATTCTCAGCATATTGCCCGAATTTTCACAAAAAATATTTGGCTGGGGGATGCAGCTCCCAGCCCCTCGTCTCCTACTCGTATGATGGATGCCGTGACGCATTGCACACAGAGAGAAAAAAGGCTGTAACATTATTTCGCATAAGTATTGTATCATCATTTGTCAATGCACCAACCCATGTGCACTGAGGTGCAGCATTTTCACATACCGTACTTAAATACGCATTCTGTTTTCATCTTATAATTCTTATCCAGGGAGTCGATATCACTGGTGATTGGCTAATAACCAAGAAATAGGGGAAGGGGGCAGGCACAGCCCTCGGAAAGTCCATAATTACCATTGCTTTAATGCGGTTTAGTATATCTTGTCTCACTCCCCAAATATTTTGAGCCCCTGGTACTGGTAGATATTTCCCTCTCCCTCCAGGGCCTTGTCTGGCTATAGGCGTGGTGAATTGGGAAGTAGTATATGTTTTTAATAATTTGATTAAACAAATTATCAATTTTTTTAAACAAATTAAGTAATTTGATTAATTAAATTACTTATTTAATTAATCAAATTATTGATTTGTTTAACCTCTGAACACTAGTCGAAAAATGAAGGCGAATCTCGCCGGCGTTCATCCACGCTCACTCTGCTATAGAGTCCTTGATGAGCCAAGTGGCTTCCTGACCCTCAAACGTTTAATTTAAACTATGCACATAAACTTAATTTGTATAAGAGTAAGTCCTTGTGAGCCCGGACCAGTTCGTATGCATACGTCGTGATCTTCGTTCAGCCAGGGTGATATGGTATGCCCGGAGTCCGCCGACGGAGGGGGGAAGAGTCTGTGGGATGTGAACACCCCTTACTTCCGATGCAAGTACCTCTCAGCGCCCTAGGTTAAATGAATTCCTGTCCCGTGGAATGGAGAAGGCCGAGCTAATTTCCGGGATGGAGATGTCGCCCGGCAGGAACGATGAGACACGGTACTTGGCGAAGAACCTGAGATTAAGAGGACCTCATAAATCTCACGCCAGTACTCAGCTCGGCCTCAGTGTATACTTTAGATGGCGGCGAGCGCAAGTAACCTTTCTAGGAATAGACCATAAGAAACAGTGCTAGCACAATGGAAAACACAGTGCACTGTCGTATTGAATAAAGGAATGAAACATTTTCTAGGGAGCACCTGACGTACGTAGCAGCTACAAATGTTGACACAAGGCACAGGAATGCAGCAGCCGTGAGGGTGCTGGCTTAATTAAAGAGCTCTCCAAATCTTAACTGTGCACATGAAGTCATATGTGCTTCTTAGTCTTCACCCTAAGCTTCCCCTTATATTCAAAGAAAAAAAAAACCCACGTATTTGCTCTCTCTGAAATAATGTTTAACGTTTCAGTAATTTTCCTTAAAATTTGTACATACTGCACCATATTGCAGCTTCAGACAATATTCACAAATTACTCGGAGAGGGGAGACGAACCCCCCCCCCCCAAGGATGGCCACCCAAAGCCCCCACACAGCTAACAACAGCTTCCTATGTCTATGATATCTCATGTAAGGGTTTTTCAAATAGCCTAGGAGCAAGACAACTTGTTCCATTCGACAACAATGGGAGGGAGCCCCCCTGCCTTGACACCTTTGTGCAATGTATGGCACTTGACTCATAATTGGGCTATCTTTGGCAAGGCTCTGAACTGAGGTATGTCACAGAAGTGTCTTAATTTATAGAAATGGATACGTAAAGTAGTCGTTCAGATTCCAAATGGTACATATCTTTTGCAAAGCTATGAGGCACAGGATTATGTTTACAAGCTCATATTGCTAAGTCAATTTTTCTATTAGCCAGATGGTACTAGGAGCTCTTTATAGGGGTATAGATTGACCAAATTTCTTCTGCTCGTCATTGGTAAATATTCACAGTCACTTGGCAATTCATCATGTGGACATATTTTAAATATAAATGTGAGAACTAACTTTAGTCAGCTTAATTACCAAAAAGTGGTTTCATACAACTTGCTTGCAGAAGGATCATGCTCATGGGCAACTTCCTTGGAATGGGAAATACAAAACCTGAAAAATAATATGGACTTCACTTTGGATAAGTACCACTTAATCTAAGTTTGGAATTGCTTAAATGGATCAAAATGGGCATGGGCGGAGGAGCCCAAGTTGATGGGGGGGGGGGGGTTGTAACGACTTGCCCGAAAAATATATACCCCAAATTTCCTCGCGCTCCACGCGCGTTCAACATGTTAATGTACACATATATATGCATGCATCGGTTATCACACCGCATGCCAATTACATACAATCATTTGCCGTGTTACTACCATTCCATATTGATTATATGCATTATTTTGTGTGATCGCCGGCCTGGGGGAGGGATCTAGGGGGTGATCCCCTCCCCTTTGAAAATTGTTGAAAAATTAGGTGTCCTTATATGCAATCTGGTGCCACATATGCTACCTTTGAGTAAAAATTGTGTTAAAAATTTACGTATTTCGGGTACTAAAAGAAATCCGGCATCAGTGAGGGGGCTGGCCCAGTGGGCCCCCTAAATACACCACTGATAATCATTATATAATTTAAAGACAGGCAGTCATCACCCCAAAGTATATTTTTAGTGTAGGGGTATGAAAATTCTCAGTGGTGACTGCTCTTTGATTGACATCAAAGTTTGAAAATTTGAAAGATGCAGAGTAGCTCACATTCCACACAAGGCAGAGAGAGTGCTTTTATTACATTTTATAGCCTTGTATGCTCACCAAGACATGGCCTTAAGCAATAAAACAGGTTTATTCCTGCATAAGGAGTAGCTTCATACAGTTATGGGAGGAGCTAGAAGTTGCATAGTTGGGAGAATTGGAACTGTCTGGGATGATGAAAATTCCCCTTTAAGTTTAACACACTGGTGAATAAATACCGAATACGTAGGTGCTGGTGCAAATCAAATCAGAAATTTATTTTAATTACCAAGGAAGTTTTAAACTATTGATTACCTTTAGCTACATCATTGCATTATTTGTCTTTCAGTAGGTGCCAGAAAAATTCTCAGCATATTGCCCGAATTTTCACAAAAAATATTTGGCTGGGGGATGCAGCTCCCAGCCCCTCGTCTCCTACTCGTATGATGGATGCCGTGACGCATTGCACACAGAGAGAAAAAAGGCTGTAACATTATTTCGCATAAGTATTGTATCATCATTTGTCAATGCACCAACCCATGTGCACTGAGGTGCAGCATTTTCACATACCGTACTTAAATACGCATTCTGTTTTCATCTCATAATTCTTATCCAGGTAGTTGATATCACTGGTAAGTGGCTAATAACCAAGGAATGCGAGAAGGGGACAGGCACAGCCCTCGGGAAAAATTTGCCCCCTAGAAAGTTCATAATTACCATTGTCTTAATGTATATTAGTATATCTTGTCTCAACCCCCCAATACTTTGCGCCCCTGGTACTGGTAGATATTTCCCCTCCCCTTCAGGGCCTTGTCTGGCTATGGGCGTGGTGAATTGGGAAGAAGTAGTACATGTTTTTAATAATTTGATTAAACAAATTATAAGGTTTTTTAAACAAATTAAGTTATTTGATTAATCAAATTACTGATTTGATTAACCAAATTATTAATTTGTTTAACCTCTGAACACTAGTCGAAAAATGAAGGCGAATCTCGCCGGCGTTCATCCACGCTCACTCTGCTATAGAGTCCTTGATGAGCCAAGTGGCTTCCTGACCCTCAAACGTTTAATTTAAACTATGCACATAAACTTAATTTGTATAAGAGTAAGTCCTTGTGAGCCCGGACCAGTTCGTATGCATACGTCGTGATCTTCGTTCAGCCAGGGTGATATGGTATGCCCGGAGTCCGCCGACGGAGGGGGGAAGAGTCTGTGGGATGTGAACACCCCTTACTTCCGATGCAAGTACCTCTCAGCGCCCTAGGTTAAATGAATTCCTGTCCCGTGGAATGGAGAAGGCCGAGCTAATTTCCGGGATGGAGATGTCGCCCGGCAGGAACGATGAGACACGGTACTTGGCGAAGAACCTGAGATTAAGAGGACCTCATAAATCTCTAACCTGACATGGCCCGGCTTGAGGGAACTCCTGCATTTGGCCGTAAACGACGCAGCCATCAACTAGGTCTTGAGTCAGGAGCTAAAAGCGGGGGCTTGCACGGAGAGGCTCTTACGGTTTCCGAGCGAGAGACCGCAATATGGACTATGTGGGAACA
Organism: Holothuria leucospilota; assembly: GCA_029531755.1. NCBI lineage: Eukaryota > Metazoa > Echinodermata > Holothuroidea > Aspidochirotida > Holothuriidae > Holothuria > Holothuria leucospilota. Next base: position 29,537,118 of record CM055972.1, on the reverse strand, counting down.
AGCAAATTTTCGAGTTATTAGTTTGATTAACCTAATTAATAACTGATTAACAAATTAATAATTTGATTAGTCAAATTATTTAATTTGTGTAATCAAATTGTTAATATGATTAACCAAATGAGCAATTTGATTAAACAAATTAGTAATTGGATTAATTAAATTAGTAATTTGATTAATCAAACTACTTAATTTGTTTAATCAAATTATCAATTTGAAAAAAATAATAATTTGATCAAACAAATTAATAATTTGATTAATCAAATAAAGAAAAAAAGTATCCATAGCCCTAATGGGTTTTCGTATAATATAGTGTGGGCGTTCGGATATCATAACAACCAAACTTTTACCATTCAGTTTTAAATCCAACAGTCGGTTGACATGAGTGGTTGACAGGGAGGATGAAAGAATGGGGATAACAAGAAAGTTCCACACAACGAGAAGGCTTCACTTCAAGTTGATGATGCTCCCCCAAAACCCTCTTTTGAAGAAAACTTGTAACAGTGATACAACATTCTACGAGATACGAAACCCGAAATAGTGGCCCATGGTGTGATCCACTAAGCCATGCTCGGCTTAGGCTGAAGACCCCAGAGGCCCATTTTAAAAAGTTGTTGATATTCAAATTCAGTTTGGCAAAGTGAATGAGCAGAGTAGTTTGACTTACCTTTGAAAAAGCATAAGACTAAAAGCTGGTTACTATTGTAGAGAACCGAAAGTTTCTTGAATGGAGAGAATTAATGAACAGAGAGCCCCATGGACCTTAAACATAACTTTCAGAATACTGATTCCAATAATGCTGCTAGATATCAGTAATTGATGAGCAAAGTTCACTGAAAATAGACTTTCAATGTGTCCCAGGATTAAGGCCAGCTGGGCAATGTGTTTTCGGTGTCCCTTGGCGATTTCACTGTGAATGTGCTGTCATTCAGTTACAAGAGTTGCAGTTTTATCATTAATTCGGCAGTTAATGATTTTTTCAAGCTTTTTCTAAGGTTGAAAAGAAGAGACTATTATGAGCGGGCTATCTGAGAGGTTTTAATATCATAACTTTTCCATTTTCACACCCGTATGGAAGTATCCATCGTAAAGAAAAGTTTTATCAGTAAAGAGATTGTAAAGACAGTGACCTAAGTATTTCAATATCACAATATCCACAAACTAGTTTAAAGTAAATAAGAGGCTATTTCATTGAAGAAACAGTCATCCAGAAACATCCCATTATAGTTGAAAAAGTCTTAAAAATAGGGGTACGAACCGAATTATTTTAAATATTTGAACATGAGCCGAGTGGTTTCATGCATCACCAAATCTATGAATTTTGAATCAAATTTAGTCAAATATTTGACAAAGATCCGTCTGATACCCCTAAGGATTAAATGTTTTAAAGCGTTCGGACAACTAGCAGGGTTGCATAGAAATATCCTAATTAAGTGTATTAATTTAAAGGCCGTGAATATGTCGTTGCATATAATATTTGCCCCATGTGTGTTGAAGAGAGTCTCAGTAAGTGTGTACGTGGCTGTAGATGCGCTCAAAGCGCGCCGAAAATATGCTTTTCAACGTCAATAGCTAAATGTTACGGTCGTTGACAAAATGTGCGGAATGCAAGGGATTCCACCCCCAGTCAACCAAAATAGTAGGGATTATGCCTGATAGGCCCACACAACTACTAGCACATTCTGAGAATTTTGCCAAAATACTCAAGTTGCTCAGTTCTCACTTAGCCTACCAAATTATTTGATGAGAATATGTCTCACATCTCGCATACACCAATTTTAAAAATTATCACTGCAGTTTACCAATTCTACGGAAGGATTGAACACTCCTTTATCAGCCAAATTAAAGGGAATGTTCAAGTGTCTATGAATGTATCGTTGACCACCGAACAATATCAGGAAATATTAGGTTTTTGCCAAAATATCTAAGATATTCTGCATGTCCTCCTCAACCACATTAATTATTGGATGAAACTACGGTCTCGCACTCACGATATCTGCAAATATTATGGTCGTTGACCAAATGTCCGGGGACGAAAAGTGGTCCGTCTCCCAGTCGAATTATTAGGGGACCGTTTTCTTCCACCCCCTAGATCGCCGCCCTTGACTAGAATAAAAGTTAACAAATGATCAATTTTCACTTGCCTCTCATTCAATCTTGTCCCGTGTAATAATGTAGGCTTTTACCGTAGAACTTTTACGAATATCATCTACGCTACACAGTACACATTGAAAAGACGTAGATACGATGTGGAGTTGTACAAGGACTTCAGTGCAGGGGCGGCGCCAGGGTATGTCGATAGGGGGCAAAGCATGAGATGAGTGATCGCCGTCCTGGGGGAGGGGTCTAAGGGGAGGGGTGTCCCCTCCCCATTGGGAAATTTTTTGCTAATTTTAAGGTTGCTTAGATGCAAAATGATGATGTCTTTGGTACATATTTTGAACTGATCACATATGGCTGAAAAGTTTATAATTTAGTAATTTGAATTTTTGTTTTGGGAAAGATGCTTTTCTGGGGAGGGGACACCCCTCCCCTTTGAGAATTTTTTTTATTAATTTAAGATTGCTTAGATGCAAAATGGTGATATCTTTGGTATATTTTTGAACTGATCATATAGGAAGAAAGTGTTCATAATTTATTGAATTTTAATTTTTGCTTGGGGGAAAGATGCTTTCCTGGGAAGGGGGCTAAGGGGAGGGGTGTCCCCTCCCCCTTTGAGAAAGTTTTATCAATTTAAGATTGCCTAGATGCAAAATGGTGATGTCTTTGGTATTTTTTGAGCTGATCATATATGGTTGATAATTTATTGAATTTTAAGTTTTGGTTAAGTGAAAGAGGACAGTAGCCTTTGTTGTCTAAGAGAAGGGTATGTAGTCAACAAACCTCCTGAAGTCCACCCCTTGTGTATGGGTATGATTTCACTCAAAAATACGTGCTTGGAGTCGACAGAAGAACGAACTTTTACGAATATTTTCGTTGATTAATAAGTGCATTATAAACAGATAAAAGGGTAACTAAAGGCTGGCAGACACCGGTATAGGGCCTCCTGGAAGCTCTGGACTAATTATATGGATCAAATAGATACCTACCCCACCCCTCCTCTTCTCTTCTTCTTTCTCCTTTCGATTTCCCTTCTGCTCTTTCATTTTTTCCTTTTCTTCCTTTTTCCTGTTCTTTTCCTTCTCTCTCCCCCTGTTCTTGCAAATGATAGGAGGCGGCCTCCCCCGAACCCTGTGGCGCCCCCTAATTTTCTTTGCTCTTTTTCTGATTGACTCAAGATTTCTTCATACAGTAAAGATTGTGTTGTGTACGACCACGCACCTCCTATTTACAATTCGTTTTTTTATGGATTACTCAGTCGAGACAACACCAAAATAAGCACAATAAGGCATAGGCGTAGGTAGCTTTTCGAGACTGGGAGGCTGAACCTTGTTTCGGAGAGCCGTCCTGGGGAAAGGGTCTAAGGGGAGGGGTGTCGCCCCTCCCCGGTCCTCCTCCCCTGTGGAAAATTTTGGGGTATTTGAGGGTCCTCAGATGCAATTTGGTGCAACATTTTGGGCAAATTGTAAGGAAAATTACTGCAATTTTTTTACATTTTTACTGAAGAGACAAATGAGGGATTTTGGCCTTGGATGTTGGGGCAGAAGCATACTTCAGCCCCCCAGATTTTTCACTGGGGGCTTTAGCCCCCAGCCCCCGCTTCCTACGCTTATGCAATAAGGGAGACACATAATATTACTTCAAAGTTTAATTCATTTTTTTAAATGTTTTTATATTTTTATTGTCAAAATGTTCGTTAAGTGATTGACTCATTATACCCCTAGTATATATGTTCCCGTTCTAAACTTTAAATGGACACATGCTTACGGAAGCCGAGAACATCGCGGTGGTGTGAAATCTGACATGCCAGTTTTCCCACCCCTTTCTTCGGTAAATATGGGAAGGAGAAATCAAGATACGATTTCTCCACCGATAATGTAGAGTGGAGAAAACCAAAGTTAGTGAGGGGGTACTTCAAGAAAGTACCATTACACAGTGTCTATTTTCGAACACCCTGTCCATAAATGGACTATGTCCATCGATCCCCTTTTCAGTTTAAGTAACATAGCTAGCTCGCTCGTCGACGATTTCTCCGTACCACGGTGGGATCATCCCACGTTGGTAATAGTATAACCAAAGTTTTATAGCGCCAATCCGTGTCATGTGCGGGCGCGTCCATTTAAGGACAGGGTGTTCGAAAATAGACACTGTGTAATGGTCCTTTCTTGAAGTACCCCCTCACTAACTTTGGTTTTCTCCACTCCACATTATCGGTGGATAATGGTAAGGAGAAATCGTATCTTGATTTCTCCTTCCCATATTTACCGAAGAAAGGGGTGGGAAAACTAGCATGTCAGATTTCACACCACCGCGATGTTCTCGGCTTCCGTACATGCTGGGAATGGAGAGAGAGTAAATGTTTGAGATTCCCAAACACTATATAATCCGGACAGGGGGAAATGCCCATAGATGTAAGGTTCACTTGGTCGAAGGTTCACTAAAGACCGAAGATTCCCCTGGACGAAAATATATTCCGAGTTACGGGTAGGGTTGGGGTTTTGGTTAGATAGGGATTCATGGATCAGGCGTATCCCCTGATGCACAAATTAGCTGTCTGTATTTTTTGGTGTAACTTGATACGCACCTTTTCTCCAAGAGAGGGAGAACTTCAGGTTTCAGGCTACCCAGGCCTTTCAAGCACACTGGCACGTTTAGAGGTAAGGGGGGATCCACCCCAACCTATGAAGGAGGGTGGAGTGATTAAACCTGAAGTATGCCAAACTTCAAACGGAAGCACCGCTTAGGGGGCGGCTTCGGTTTGGGGTTGTATGAGCCTGTCGTAAACTCGAAATACCCGACCACTCAAAGGGCGTATTTAGGGGGTTTCCTTGTTTCCGGAAACCCGCTTATCCCAGAAAAAATTAAAGAAAAGATGAACATGAAATTCCACAGAATAAATTAATTCTACCTTGTTTCGCTTCGTATGTAGTGTCAGTATGGACACTGCGGTATTTAACATTTGTGTTGTATTTGTAGCCCCCGATATATTGGGCCTACTGAGGACGCTTCCGCAGATAATTTTTTTTTTTGTACATGAGTACTGTGCGCTACTGTAATGACATGTGGTCAAGATGTCTGCTCGCATGTCACGCCGTTAAATTTGCCGAGCTAATTGTTTGAAGTTTTGGCCACCAATTGCTTGCTTTATTGTGACAGCCAGGGTTGTTGGTTAATTCGAAAGACTACTGTCTATTTTGAAATGCTCGATGGCTCTCCAGGTGAGTTGTCATGGTTCATTTTTTTAAGGATATGAAATGTTGTTGGGGATTGTGCTGAAAGAAACCTCTTTTGCATTTGCTAATTAATGTTATGGTAGGTGTCGTCTGCAAGGCTATCACGAGAAGTTGATCCCACAGAAGACACAGTCGTACAAACCAATAAAATGCCCGTCAGCCTAAAATGTAACTATAATCATAAAGCAGAGCTCATAAACGAAGTGTTCTCTAGCTGCACCTACTCCCTCACTTGAGATTTATTGACCTAGCAGGTCGATTTTCACTATTCCATTTTATTTACCAAGTCGTTTGCAACCACAGAATTATGTGGTGCCAACTCTCTTGACGGCAGGGAGTAAGTTTAATAGCTGTCGAATAGGTGTTAAGTTATTGTGATTTATTGCTTACTTTTCTTTTATCATTTCTAACATTCTGGGGGCTTGAATTTGACAAAATTTAAATCGAGGAAGGTGTAAATTTTCCATAGAATCTGATTTTTTCAATAATATTATCGACAAACGTGTTCTTATGAGGAAACCCCTGTGTCATAATATAACCAGTACCAGTCAACCTTGAGAAGTCCATAAAATAAAGTGGCAGTGAAGGGCATATCTCCCAACTCGTTGCCAGACTTTCCCAATTCATTGCCAACTCTTACGACCGTCAGTGCTGTGGGATCATCTTGGCATGATGTACAATTAGTGTTGGTTGTTGTTCCCTGTAATGAATAACGCAGGTGAGGCACGTAATTTGTGGCAAACTTTTGACGAGTGCCGGTTCGAAGTGTTATGAGTTTAAACTTATATCAGTAAAATAGTAGATTAGCCACGTAAATTCAATAAATGGTTATGATGAGAATGCATTTATGTTGTGCTCTGTGAGCTCAGTTTGGGTAGTGTGGTTGTAGGGGCATAGCCGGATTTACCCAGTAATCGAAGTAACCTATAGGTTACAGGCCCCCGACTTTAAGGGGCCCCCGAAAATTTCCATAAACGAGTCTTCTTTTTAGCTCAGTGTTCAAATCTGCTTTTGAGTAAAAACAGAAATTCTCACCTTTCTTCCTACCAAAATGCAAACTCAATAGCACTAGTCTTCATTTTCTAATCTATAACGTTACCTGGTAGGAAATTTCACTAAGTTTAAATTACTGATAGTATGTACAAACAAAGCTACTGCAAGGCCTGTCATGTTTGTTATGACGCATTGTCGTCCGTTATGATCTTGTATTAACAATTTAACACTGACACGTGGTTATACATGTCTATTCTAGAGGTTCGTTTGAACTCTTTCAGTTCATATTTGCTGTATTATTGACATTTTTAATGAACAGAATTTCAGAACCGCGTTATTTTTGAGGCCTTATTAACAAAACACAAAAAAGCTGATCATTATTTGGACTTAAGTAAGGGGTAAGATTCATTTCCGAAGGACAATGAAGGAAACAGCTAAGCCCAAAATATTCTAAGCCCTTCGATTGGAACAGTGCTTCTCAGTCAGTCAGACCACAGAAACCTTGGGTTAGCTCTCTCTCTCTCTCTCTCTCTCTCTCTCTCTCTCTCTCTCTCTCTCTCTCTCTCTCATTTTTAAACGCAAAATTACTTTGTGATGAACTTCCTTGCAAAGAAAAGTCCCGATCGGAGTTTTTAGAGGAGTAAGAATGTTTCCTTTTGCTTCCGAAGACGCTAAGTTCGAGTATTGGGTCCAAACTCTGAAAATGTTAAGAGTGGCAAACAGTGGGGGGTAATTCACAGAAAAGAGGGTACAACAAAATAGTGTTCGAGATGCTGCTTTGAATCATATATTTTCTGGTGCATTCCAGGACGCTAAATCCGAATTTATATGTACATATTTTGTGCAACACGAGAAACTCCTCTAAAGAGCTTTTTACCTTTCACATAGTCTCAAACTGCAATAAAGTGACTGGTGTAATAGTTTTATAAAAGCAAAACGAGGACCTCTTCAGATACACATGAGCATTTTAAATCCAATTTTGGATATCCACCCTCAAACAAATATGTAAAACTCAGAACAGTAGCGATACAGAATACAATGATCACCGACGTCATATGCGGTATGACCTGAATTTTCTGACATCGTACTGTACACTTATTTTCAGTTGAAGAAATCAAAGACCGTTAACAGAAAGAACAAGAGCTGTCAGGGGAATCTTTTAATCCCGATTGCCATATTCCCGGAATCGCATGTAACAGTAGCTTTTCAGGTGTGAATGCAGGGTTTACAACTCACTTTGTTAGGGTACAGCCCGTGGAAGCCTTAACGGGTGTGGGGTTCCTCCCCCAGGAAAAATTTGTTGTTCAAACACTGTTAGATTTTGAACGACTTAAAAATATTTTTTTTAATTTAATGTCTCATCGGAACCTTACTCCTTTAAGGAGGATTGTTGCAATAAAATCCTTTGGTCTTTCTCAATTTAGTACAGTGGCGTGGATCCATCTCCATAGGTGGGGGTACTTTTCACCATTTGCAAATCGCCGTCCTGGGGGAGGGGTCTAAGGGGAGGGGTGGTGTTGGTGTTCCCCTCCCCTTTAAAGAAAAGGAGATTAGAAGGTGTCTATATGGCAAATGGTGCCATATTTTATATTTGTATATAAAATCCTATATAAAATTTTAACATTTCATATGTCAGCAACGAGGTAAGCTAATGATAATGAGAGTTGGATGAATCAGATTCATTTTCAAACCTCTGAAATATATGTAGTTGTAATTGTAGACTATAGGTATACTTCAAGGCAATGTCGAAACATTGCAAGCAATACATTGTGGTCAGTGCAACTGCTGGATCCAGAAATCTACAAGCTACTAAAGAAATCCAAACTCCCTGCAGACGTCGCGGGTAATCTATAGACGTAATAAAATATTGTTTTTGTCCTCCAACGGCGGTGTAAAAATGGAACCTCTAGATGTAAATGATGAGTGAAGCGTACTTTGTAGAATTCTCCTTTTCGTTCTTTAAAAGGAATATTCTCAGTTTCGTCTTTTAAATAAAATCTTTGGAACAAACGTCACCACGTAAAACTTACATTACTTGTAGCTCATTGAGTACTTTATGCGAGGAAAATAGAAACAATCGAACACCTATTCAGGGAATGTGGGGCAATGTCGGGCCTTCTTTGGATGAAGAACAGACGTTCATGGAAAGGCAATTCTCCTGTAGTAAAGATCTTTTCTTTTGTTCTGAATTTATGTTGAGGCACCTGTATAACTTCCTAATTTTCTATATAAAAATTATAATTTTGAAAACAAAAGCTGAAAGCAGCTATGCCCATGCTTAAAAAACTTTATATACATTTAATTTTATATGAATGTTAAGAGACATTTTTAGCTAAGAGAAACTATCGCATAGGGGTAAGTCAGTGGTGGGGAGCTTGCGGCCCTCCAGACCAATTTATCCGACCCACGAGGCAATTCATAAATTGTTTTGTTAAATGTTATTCCAGAAACGCATGACATTTAATTGATGACAATTTATAAAAGAGAAAAACAGTCACCCCAGTTTTAATTGAGTATACCCCTTTATCCATGAGTGCCCCTTTTAATCACGTGACATGTCGGTTGCTGAATTGTTAAATTTATGACAATGAAATAACTCAGTAACTTCAAAACAATTTACACACAAAACATGGAAGTGGAAAAAAATATTATTTAAGTAAAGAAAATTTATGTAAAATGACTAGTTAAGTTACTTTCAATACTTAATATGTATGTTCGAAACATCAAGAAAGACATTTGAAAGGGACATAAAAGGAGATTTTTAATATTTAGCTGATACTTTTTAAATTGAATTTGGGGCAAACTGCTCATTCCCTTTAACCCACAATTTATTCTGTTAAGCATTATCCAGATGTTGTCGAGAAATACGTGGCCTAATACTACTGCTAATGTAGTTTTACAGGCATCTCTATGCACTACCGGTCGGTCTTAAACTAGGTGCAGAACCCTTCCGTTAAATCTCTTCCAGAAGAACTGAAAATCTTTTCGTGGGATGTGTGTTAGTTCACGTGCATTCCAAAGATCCCTTCGGTAAATGGATAGTAAATTTAAGAAGTGGGTAATTTTACAACGAAAAATTAAGAAAAAGACGAAATCTTTCACAAACTTTGCCACTTTGTGTGGTCTATTAAGCCTCCAGCATCCAACGTCATTTAAAGACAAATTTGTACATAATCCAGAGTTTCCTTGGCTTCTTCTCCCTTACGAAAACGTTTCCACTGAACTTACTAGGGCATGCCTTGGGGCACCTGGGCGAGCGCCCAATGGAGGAAGCTTCCTCGACAAATACGACGCCGTTAAGTCAGCCTCGAGGAATTATGACTATCAACATGGCCCTTTGAAGAAAAAGGTTCCCATCCCTGGGGTTAGTAGATACCTAGTGCTCGGAGTTCCCTTTATTTGCTAGAGGTTGCATGCTCAAAACTGGATCCAAAATGCTCAGAAGTACTGGCCGCAAAAGGTCTTCATATTGTTTTCATACAATTTTCAAACCAGCCTGGTTAAGCTCTCACTCTGTTGCATTTTGGGACTAGGTTTAGAAAACGAAAGCTCTAGTTTGTCCCAAGGAGTTTTTACCCATACAATCGGATTCAGCGTCCTGGAATGCTTCAGAATATATACTTTTTCAAGCAGCGCTCATAAGCTATCAGTTCAAAACATCTCAAACTCTATTCTGTAAAACAACGCCCTCTCTTCTGTGAAGTACTACCCCTTATATGTAATCCATCACATTTTCAGAGTTTTGACCCAAACGTTCGGTCGTATTCAGCGTCCTCGAGAGCACTAAAATATTCTCAAACCTTTTAAAACTTCAATCGGGAACGGAACGACCCTTTCTGTTTTCGCAAGTTGCGGCCCTTTTTTATGCTTATTACAAAAAAAAGGCCTGAATGCTAATGATTGTTTAACTTGAATACTATGATAAGGAATATCAATAAAAAGATAAACTTTAGACGATATAACAAGGTTTATCCCAGTGGCTGCTGGACTATTCTGTTATTCAGTTTGTCTCCTGCAACTACTTATACTTCAGACAGGGGCGGCGCCAGGGTATTTTGAAAGGGATGGCAAACGTGGGGTGAGTAATCGCCGTCCTGCGAGAGGGGTCGAAGGGAGAAGGATACCCCTCCTTTTTGAGAAAATTTTGTTAATTTAAGGTTGCTTAGATGCCAAATGGTGCTTTCATTTGTTATATTTTTGTACTGTCACCCCACCCCCACAAAAGTATGCCTTAAAAACGTTATTTAGACGATTTTATTTTTTGAGCTAAAAGCCATAGGGGCGGCAAATGCCTGCCCTGCCACCCCTGTGGCGCCGCCTCTGACTTCAGATATACATTTTTGACATGGAGAGGAATGACTCGATTGTCCTGGTAAAGGTCTGATGTTATTGAGATCAATTGAGGTCACTAGAGGTCAAAAACTGAAACATGCATATCTCAAGAAAGGATTCATGAATTCTTTTTCATACTTGGAATGTGAATGGTTCATACTTAGAAATATATCCCTCGTGTTTTCTAAAACGTTCAAAGGTCTTCCGAGGTCACCTGCTGTGAAACTTCGTAAACCTTGTAAACTGAGTTATTCCATACTTAGATGCCACATACTAAATACAGATCCGTTTTGTTTTGGGTGGAGGTGAAAGTTAATTTGGAGTAATTAGAAGTCGTATGGTGAAAACCTCGTAAACACAATAGATCATAAACCTCGTATGCAACTGTGGGGAATCTAATACAGGGGCGGATTTAGGGGGGCCCAGGGGGCCCGCCCCCCCCCTTCCAAAAAATTTTGAAAGTTTTTCAACTTCATAAAACAAAGGACAAGGCCCTATTCCAATGAAATAGGCCTATGAGATGTGTCAGAGTGAACTCAATTTGTTCATATTTTCTACCTCAGAAAATAAGTGTTATGCTGAATTATGAACATTTTCAAGAGATATATGATCAGTTTAAAAATATACTAAAGGCATCACCATTTTACATCTAAGCAATTTAAATTAATAAAAATTTCTCAAAGGGGAGGGGACACCCTTCCCCAGAAAAGCATCTTTCTCCCAACCAAAAATTAAAATTCACTGAATTATGAACGCTTTCCAGCCATATATAATCAGTTCAAAAAAATACCACAGACATCACCATTTTGCATCTGAGCAACCTTAAATTAACAAAAATTTCTCAAAGGGGAGGGGACACTCCTCCCCAGAAAAGCATCTTTCTTCCAACCAAAAATTAAAATTCACTGAATTATGAATGCTTTCCAGCCATATATGATCAGTTCAAAAAATATACCACAGACATCACCATTTTGCATCTGAGCAACCTTAAATTAACAAAGATTTCTCAAAGGGGAGGATTACTCATATGCTTTCCCCTATCAAAATAACCCGGCACTGCACCCGGGCACCCCCTCTCCTTAGACCCCTCTCCTTAGACCCCTCCCCCAGATCGGATTTATATACAAACCACTATGACCTGCCCCCCCCCCCCTTTTGCCAAATCCTGGATCCGCCACTGTAATACCCAGCGAGTGGACGACCGATGTTATTTACAAGAACCCCATTGTTTTTGTTGAAAATCAAAGGGCATGTGAGTTTACCCCAGTTCAAATTGTAAAAACATCGTTAAACATGACATCTCAAGAAAGATAACTTTGAGGGATAAACCTCATTGCGAGAAAGGAAATCCTTTCGGCAAGGAATCACTAAGCCTGTGGACTTTCTTGTTAAGGAATGAAGTAGTTGTATGGTAGAAAATGGTAGCTGGGGAATTCTTGGCTATGTCATTGTCAGTACTGTCATTCCTCTCGATAAACACACAAACTTATTTCAGCGAACTACTCCAGATAGTAACAGTTAGACCTAATAAATCCAAATATATCCAAATAAATACAATAACATGTCTTTAAGTTTGAGTACATTTCCTTTTGTAAAAAGAATGAAATAAATGATCAGTTAACAACCAGCGATAATAAAACGGCTCTAAAAGCATAGTTTGACCTTTTCAGTAATGCGTTATCTAAGGTCAGCATACACATTTTGGTCCTTGGCTATTGTGCCGTACAACATATTTGTAGATTGAGTGTAGTGATGACATGCATTATAATTTAAGTGTCTCTACTTTTGATTTCTAGGAGTATACAGGCGCGGTTCTAGACCGAGATTTTTGGGGGGGCTCAGGGGGGCTTGAAACGGAAGAATAAAATTTTCTGTCATTATCAATACCGACATTGGGGAATGAAGCTAAGGAGGACTCCATCAGTGGCGTACCCAGGATTTCTCTCACGGGGGGGGGGGGGGCATGCAGTATGTTGTGTGATCGCCGGCCTGGGGGAAGGGTCTAAGGTGGCCCTCCCCTTTGAAAATTTTTGAAAAATTAGATGTACTTACATGCAATTTGGTGCCACATACGCTACATTTTGAAGCAGAATTTGTGTTAAAAAAATTTACGTCTTTTAGGAACTGAAAAAAATTGGCATCAGGGAGGGGGATGACCCCCCTGCGTACGCCACTGATAGTAATAATCATAGGCGTATGGGACTCTTAAAGTTTGGGGTCCAGAAAATTTTTTGCCCGAACTTCTCAAAAAGTTGCCAGAAATCCGTTGCAGTTTCAGGTGCATGAAATAGACCACTAAACCACTACAGGCGCGCGAAGCGCGCGAAAATTTTTGCACATTTTTCGGGCATTCGATCAAAAATTCGGGAACTCAGTAGAAAATTAGGGCAATCTTTCCACTTTTACTTCATCTCTGCCTGAATTTCAATTTGAGTAAGGTACCAAATGTTTTTCATGTCTGGTCTACTGTTACAAAGGCATACTGAACTGGATTTGAGCAATCACTGGATTTGAGACCGACTTTTGATTTTCACGCCCCCCCCCCCACACACACACCTGTATTTACGCCCCTGGGACTGGCGTCGAACGTGAGAATGCAGCTGGATAAGCTAGTAGGCGCCCGCACTGTGCCTACCGTCGTAATACAGTACTAAGGCGAAGCGTGGCTGTCGTACTACATGCAGTCAAAACAACGGTGTACGTACGTGGACGTGGATACAAGAAACGTGATCACATGCCTATCTTGCATGACATATTTGAGAAACTAAATCCACGGGACTAAGATGTGCACAAATGTATTGGACAATTTTGTTTTTCTCAGTACACGCAAATATAGCATGAAGATAACACACAACCTCGGAAATTTTTTTGGGGGGGGCTTGAGTCCCCAAAGCCCCCCCCCCCCGTAAAACCGCGCCTGGGAGTATACTTCTCTGTTCGTACGAACGGAGAGAATTGTTCACATTGGCAGTTAATGTTCTAATTCACAATCCGTTGGTATGAGTACAAATGCATTTTACATGAGTCATTGTACAGCAAGTGTGCCTAAAGGTAATTATAAGCAGAGTAACAGTTCCCTGGTATAAGTGTACTCACTGCAAGTAGAAAAATGTGTCCTTCACTATGGCTTTGCAATAATACGGTTATGTGGAGGTAACAATGAAAAGGATGCAGCAAAATCCACTCGTCTGTGGGAATATGCTAATTGTGCGTCAAGTATTGTTAAAAATGAGTGACACTGTTTCGACACATTCACTTGAATGTCAATAATACATTGATTTAGCACCATGGGCGGCGATCCAGGGGGGACATATCCCCCCAATATTTGAGAAATCGCCCATGACTTTGATTTTTCACACAGTAAATTATTTGAAAATCCGGTTATGCCCCCCCCCCCCCCCAATATTAAGAACAAATCGCCGCTCTTGTTTAGCAGTCTAGTTTTACAATTCAAGCTCAAGAGGAAACCACGTTTAAAACGTGACGAAAGAATACCCAAGGTGTCATAAAAAGTAGCGGATTGACCTACCTGGCATTTGTATCTCCACACGGAAATACAGACGAATTATCAATGCGATAAAGAAAGGGTAACTTTTAATTTTTAATTTTGGTTTCAATTCTCTTTAGCAAAAATATCTGGAGTACGCTTGTAGTACATGTGCCAATTAAACGTAGATGGCATGATGGAAATATTCAGTGGGAATTACATGCTGATGTTGACAATGCACTACATTAACCTACGAAAATAATGTTCATCTCAAAATGAGCTAAAATTGAAAACGTTAGAAACAGAGTATGAGTCAGGCCCATTTTCATAAAAGTTAAAAGTACCTTTGCAAGTTCCCTGTTAAATATTCGAAGTTTCGCCCCCCCCCCCCTCCCGTCTGTTTATACTTAACCTACGGTCCATGCACTGTAATCACAACAGAATGATCCTAATTTAGATGGACCTACAGCATAACGCAACGCTACATTAGGCGTCAGACTGCAATGCGATTTTTGGTGGTATTTGCTAGGGGCCTCATGGAAAAGTAAAGCAGCTGCTATTGGCTGTCCTCCAAATCGAAGAGACGTATTTCACTCATCAGGACTTAAAGATATTTCATTTCAAAGTATCAGATGAAATAGTGGGCAAATTACATAAAAATGCTTTTGTTATTTTTCAAATGACCAACTTGTTTCAATTGTTTGTAAGGTTTGAAACTTTCGGGTTACGTGAGTAGTTTTTCCAGGTAGATCTAATCATGGGACTAACGACCTAAAACAACATTTTTTATAACTTGCCGAAGGCGAGAGGAATCTGTGCAATCACACTGGGGAGTGTGTGTATATGTGTGTGTATGTATGGTGTGTGTATGCATGTATGTGTGTTTCAGACGCTAAAGTTAAGAACAGGATATCCCAAGATAGCAATGATGAATACTTTTCATAATTGGTTTATAGATTTATCATATTAAGAAAAAGAACTCTATTGAGAAATCAAAGAGGTAAAAAACCCAGGCCCTTGAAAAGACGATATCTCGAGGTAGAAATCACGGTTTCTTTTCATGCCTAAAAGGTGGACACGTAATGGTGGTGGTCAGTAAATGAATTCTATTGTTTTAGTAGAGGGCAAAAGTTATTTTAAGTCACCAAAGGAGAAACTACGAAACCGAGAAAAATTGCTTGTAAACAGTTAAGATGGGAATGGTGAATACTCACTTGGCATATAGATTTTCCATATTGAGAAAAAGAACCCTATTATTTTCAGAGGTCATTTGAGGTCACCAGAGGTTAAAAACCGAAAACCTTGTGAGCACGGTGTTTCAAAATAGGAATGATGGACACTCTTCATACTTGGTA
The DNA here is from genome assembly GCA_029531755.1 of Holothuria leucospilota. Lineage (NCBI taxonomy): Eukaryota > Metazoa > Echinodermata > Holothuroidea > Aspidochirotida > Holothuriidae > Holothuria > Holothuria leucospilota. The sequence goes on along the minus strand of CM055972.1, from coordinate 29,521,621 downwards.
ATATAGATTTGTCAAATTACGACAAAGCACCGTTTGTTTTTGGTGGAGATCAAAGGTCATATGAGGTCATCAGAGGGGAAAATACTAAAAACTTGTAAACCGCTTGAAATCAAGTTTTTTCAAGGTATATACTGGGTATATAGATTTGCTTTATTTCGAGAAAGGTTCCTATAGATTGTTTTCATGGAATTCAGAGCTAGGACATTTCAGGTTGACAGAGGTTTAACACCGAAAAATGGTAAACAAAATATTTTAAAAAAGGAATGATGGATACCTCTCAGACTTGGTGTATAGATTTGTCTTACTAAGAGAAAAGAATCGTATTGGTTTTAGCTGAGGTCTAATGTCATCTGAGGTCAGCAGACATAAAACTTAGAAAGCGTTGTAAACGGCTCGTAAACACGATATCTCAAATAAAGCAGTGTGGCGTAGCACCAGATTGTGTCGTCTGATGGCCAGCGAAGGGGAGGGCTGAATGTTTGTACAATTCCAAGGATAAAATTATTGGAGCAAACAATATCTTTTCACAAACATAGCTCTGATAAATTCATTCGTAATTGCAATTTTAATCACCTAATGATGGACTAGTGTGGAGGATGCTATGACCACATGGTAATTAAAAACAGCGCAGTGGAAAGTGTTTGGTTTCCCATTTTAACGGCGCAGGTTCGAATCCCATGCGAGCTCTTATATTTCAGAATTTGTTATTCAGTTTTTGTCTGTTACTTATCATACTTGATTTATAAATTTTGATATTGAAAGGAAGTACCCTATTGTTTGCGTGGACGTCAGAGGTTAGCAAAGGTTAAAAAGTGAAAACCTCTTACACACCATACCTCTAGTTAGGAGTCATGCATGTTTTCGTACTTGAAATATGGACGCATACGTAGAAAATATCCCTGATACTTTCGGTAAAGTTCAAAGGTCATCTGAGGTCGACGGTTGGGAAACTTCGCAAACCTTGTAAGCTGAAATATCCCATACATTGATGCTAAAGTCTAATTAAATGGGTGGTTTTATTTTTGGATCAGGTGCAAATTCATTTGGAGTCACTAGAAACCTCGTTAACATGATAAGACCAAAAAGAGTAATCTTGGCGGGTCATATAATTGGCATGTGGCAACCCCTAGATTACGTTTTTAGGAGAGTGGGGGGGGGGGGAACTGTACAGATCGAATTAAGAAATCAGAAATGTACTCACCAAAAACAAATCTAATGTCCGCGTAAATAGTTACTCTGGCTAATTCCGTGGTCAATTCCAGTCCGGGTCGATATATTCCAAATAAATAACAAAATGCGTGTTAAGACTAGAAAATTCCAAAAGATAGCGAATATAACTTTCTAGCTTTCCTGTCGCGAACCACGTGGCTTTGACAAAGGAAAAGTCGAAAAGATATGTTTCTTGAAGTAAAGAGATACGAGCAGTCGCTCAGCGATATTAAATGCTTTTGCTAGCGCTGATTAAAGATGCGTAGATACTTCAAGATAACTTGGATATTAAAATAATCGGTTTAAATCCAAGGAAAATATATAAAACTCCAAAGTGGACGGTGGCTCGTGCCTAGTCATTGGAGAGTCGCGAGCAAGTGTGTTGGATTCCTTTGTTCATCCGAGAACGTGGAGTAAGAATTCTCGGATGATAAAAAATTAGTCATTAGTGGGGACAAAGGGTTGCATTAAAACTTGGCCGGCTACTTTTCCGAGAATATCACCGGAAAGGAGGGCGGGCTTCGTTAAGCGAAAGTTCTGGAAGAAGTCGCTACACGTTCAATAATTCAGTTGTTTTCGGTAGCGGTAAAATGTCATTTGATCAGAGGTCAAAATGTGAAAGACTGGTATGTTAGTGTCAGGGATCTAATACGCATCAGATGGACGACCCATGGTGCTAACAAACACTCCATTGGTTTTTGTAAAAGTCAAAGGGCATGTAAGATCAGCTGAGTTCAGATTATGAAAGCATTGTAAATACAACATCTCAAGAAGGATAACTTTGATATATATATATATATAATATATATAATATATATATATATATATATATATATATCTATATATATATATATATATATATATATATATAGAGTCGAAATACTGCGGAGCACTAGAGTAGTATGTAGGTCGATAAAGGTTGTAAAAAGTGCTTAAAGTTTGCGGAAAATTCCACGACGTTTCGAGTATAGACTCTTCATCAGGTGGCAAAGAAATGCAACTGAATAACAAAGAAGTAGAAATAGAGAAGAAACACATTGAAGAAAGGCACGAACAAACCGGTCGCACAGAACGAACACGGTGTAAAAAAGCGAAAGAAGGCTGAAAAAAAAAAACTGGTAAAAAGTAATGAAAAGGGGAACAGGTTAAAAAAGGTCCATTCTAATGTTAAGACCGTGTGGGGAGAGGGTCCTGAGTTTCATGATAAGCCGGTTTTCGGCGGTCTGACGATCACGGTCAGAACCTCTGCACATTAAGGCTGCAGTAACGGCCAAGTCTTTAATTGAGCACGGTGATGGGGGGTTGAAATGAGTGGCGACCGGATAACCTTGAAGGTTTTGTTTGATGGACCTGAGGTGTTCAGTGATTCGGTCAGCCAGGCGGCGTTTGGTTTCTCCCACATACAGGCAATTGCAACGTCCACAAACTAAAATGTAAACCAAGTTTGTGGAAGTGCAGGTGAAGTGTTGGTTCACACTAAATCTGTTTGCCGTTAGAACCCAAAATATTGATAAGTGTGTTCTTGCCAACCACTGGGCATGTGTTGCACCTACTACGACCACAGGGAAATGTACCTGGGGTGTTGTCAGTTGGTTGTTGTGGGTGGGAAGCCCGAACTAAGTGCTTGGAAATGTTCTTTTCAACTCTGAAGGCCGTAATGGGGGGTTCAGGGAAAAGGTCACGGGTTGAAGGGTCTTTTCGAAGAGTCTCTATATTCCTGTAAATGGCACGAATGATGGGGCGTACCGATGGGTGATGGGAAATTACCAAAGGAATTCGTAGATTAGTAGACGTGTTAGACTTCTTACTCAAAGCCTCCGCTCTGTCGATTCCTTGGATTCTATGTAGAGCACCGGTAAGGACTTTGGTGGGATACTGACGCTTCTCAAAGAATGATAGTATACTTTTTGAAGCGGCTGAAAAATCAGAATCTTCTGAGCAAATCCTTCTGGCCCTTAAAAGTTGTGAGTACGGGATGGATTTGGTACAGGATTTGGGATGGTTGGATGGGTACAAAAGGTAGTTATGGGAATCGGTGGGTTTAAAATGTAGGTTTGACTTGATTTTACGGTCGCAAATTGACAATTGAAGGTCGAGGAAAACCACTGAAGTGTCAGAAATACAATGTGTGAATTTCAAAAATGGACAGAAAGATCCTACAAATTGAATGAAAGATTCCAGATCTTGACGGGTCCCTGTTGCCACTCCCACAATATCGTCAATATACCTTTTGTAAAGGAAAGGGTGAGAACCGGTGCACTGCGAAAAAAGTTGTTCTTCAAAGTGACCCATGGTTAGGCAAGCAACAGAAGGACTTCCTAAATCAGCAACGTCACTACTCCACCCTTGCCCACAAATCTCCAATTTCTATCTGCTTCCCAAAATCCACAAGGCTAACAACCCTGGTAGACCCATCGTTTCTTCCCACAGTTGCCCCACCGTTCTTATTTCTGAGTTTTTGGACTCTGTTCTCTTCCCGTTGGTATCAGCGTTACCGTCTTTTGTTCAAGACACTCCTCATTTCTTGAGACTTATTCAAGACTTTGAGTTTCCCGAAAATTGCGGTGAACGTCTGCTATTCACCATGGACGTATCTAGTCTCTACACATCCATCCCCCACCATGCTGCCTTGTCGGCTATCCGCCATTACCTGGACCAACGACAAGACCCCCAAATTCCTACAACTACTTTCCTTCGCTTGACGGAACTTGTTCTCACCCAAAACTGTTTCCAGTTTAATGGGCGCTTTTTCCGTCAGGTTAAAGGAGTAGCCATGGGAACCAAAATGGGTCCTTCTGTTGCTTGCCTAACCATGGGTCACTTTGAAGAACAACTTTTTTCGCAGTACACCGGTTTCTCACCCTTTCCTTTACAAAAGGTATATTGACGATATTGTGGGAGTGGCAACAGGGACCCGTCAAGATCTGGAATCTTTCATTCAATTTGTAGGATCTTTCTGTCCATTTTTGAAATTCACACATTGTATTTCTGACACTTCAGTGGTTTTCCTCGACCTTCAATTGTCAATTTTGCGACCGTAAAATCAAGTCAAACCTACATTTTAAACCCACCGATTCCCATAACTACCTTTTGTACCCATCCAACCATCCCAAATCCTGTACCAAATCCATCCCGTACTCACAACTTTTAAGGGCCAGAAGGATTTGCTCAGAAGATTCTGATTTTTCAGCCGCTTCAAAAAGTATACTATCATTCTTTGAGAAGCGTCAGTATCCCACCAAAGTCCTTACCGGTGCTCTACATAGAATCCAAGGAATCGACAGAGCGGAGGCTTTGAGTAAGAAGTCTAACACGTCTACTAATCTACGAATTCCTTTGGTAATTTCCCATCACCCATCGGTACGCCCCATCATTCGTGCCATTTACAGGAATATAGAGACTCTTCGAAAAGACCCTTCAACCCGTGACCTTTCCCTGAACCCCCCATTACGGCCTTCAGAGTTGAAAAGAACATTTCCAAGCACTTAGTTCGGGCTTCCCACCCACAACAACCAACTGACAAAACCCCAGGTACATTACCCTGTGGTCGTAGTAGTTGCAACACATGCCCAGTGGTTGTCAATAACAAACTTATCAAAATTTTGTGTACTAACGGCAAAAGATTTAGTGTGAACCAACACTTTCACCTGCACTTCCACAAACTTGGTTTACATTTTAGTTTTGTGGACGTTGCAATTGCCTGTATGTGGGAGAAACCAAACGCCGCCTGGCTGACCGAATCACTGAACACCTCAGGTCCATCAAACAAAACCTTCAAGGTTATCCGGTCGCCACTCATTTCAACCCCCCATCACCGTGCTCAATTAAAGACTTGGCCGTTACTGCAGCCTTTAATGTGCAGAGGTTCTGACCGTGATCGTCAGACCGCCGAAAACGGCTTATCTTGAAACTCTGGACCCTCTCCCAACACGGTCTTAACATTAGAATGGACCTTTTTTAACCTGTTCCCCTTTTCATTACTTTTTACCAGTTTTTTTTTTCAGCCTTCTTTCGCTTTTTTACACCGTGTTCGTTCTGTGCGACCGGTTTGTTCGTGCCTTTCTTCAATGTGTTTCTTCTCTATTTCTACTTCTTTGTTATTCAGTTGCATTTCTTTGCCACCTGATGAAGAGTCTATACTCGAAACGTCGTGGAATTTTCCGCAAACTTTAAGCACTTTTTACAACCTTTATCGACCTATATATAATATATATATATATATATATATATATATATATATATATATATATATATATTATATATATATATATATATATATATATCAGTGAAAAGTAGAGAACACCACAAAGATGACAATATGAGAGCACAGATACGGTGACAAAGCAGCATATATTTCGGATACCTCTGTGTCCTTCTTCAGCGCAAAATGTGAAGTGAAGGTTAATTTACAAACAACAGACACAGCAATGGGTGTAACCTCCTTGGTGAGGGTAATGAATCACAGAGGGGAAATCGCTCAAGATGCTCAGGTCCTTGTTTAAGCCACAGCAGAGGTGACAGATCAATGTCAACTTCTATTTCTCCCCTGCAAATACATTTGCAGAATAGAATGTGTCCGAACCCTTTCTTTTAGGGGAATGACAATTTCTAACTCATGAAGGATATTAAAATCTAGCAATTGAAAGGCCTGGGGAATGCCATTTCAGGAAACCTGCCAACATCGGAAATTCTCAAAAGGTCTTAAAAATTAAGCCACCGTCACTTGACCCCAAACCCTTAAAGTTTACCTTCAGCCCAACAGCGAAATAGATTCCAAATAAGTCTGGTGCTACTACATCTTCTTCCTTTACTCCACTACAAATCTTAAAGTGACCAGAGATTCAATTATTGAAGCATATCTAACCAACTAGATGGTTTTCATGAAACAATCTTATGATCTTCAGTAGTGTTTGGGGGCATCCTACTTTACAGAACATCACAGTTGATGGGGTCGAAACCCTAAGTCAGCCCACTGAAAGTAATAGGAAGATCCATGTTTTTTTTTCACGATTCTCTTCTATCATCTGGCGTAGCACACTCTGTCAGCAATAGCTGTTGGGCGAAATTGGCAAAATCTTGACTCTTGCGAAATATTGAGAAGAGGGATACCTCCGTAGCTGCTTCAATTCTTTCTTGACTCTTTGGTTTTGCTCATTACAATGCTCTTGGAGTTACGCATGCTTTGTGGGGGTGTAACCTGCATGTCAGCATTTCAGAAGTAAATGGTCTTACAGTATTTGATGACCTCTTGTTGAACATTGTCATCTTCTGGAGCTTTCCTGTACTTTAACTGTCCACGGCATTTTCAAGTTCTACTATTCTTGTCCAGCTCATTCAGAATTTTCAAAGTGGGAATTTGGTCAATAGTCGATTGTGAGATGAGTTCATCATTAGAATACAGTTTCTAGGAGTTGTAGTATTTCGCCCACCGATTCGGTTGATCTCGTGTATCTAGAAAGACTTTCCCATCTTTCGTGTTAATTAGGGATGACTTGTGATATTGACAAACAGTGCTTTCATGATACCATCACACATTCCTCTGTTGTTTCCTGGATTGGATACTTCTTGAATCTGAGTACATAAATTTAATCAGTTCTGGTTTGTACACTGTCTTAATTGCATTAGCTTTGGATGAGATCCTCGCTTTCCGTAGTATATCAAGTGTGCTTATACTTGGGCATTTCTTGTGCTCTAGAAATGCTTGCATCTTGGAGTTTCGGAATGGATCAAGCTCTTCAGCATAATCTTCATACCCTGACTTTGATGCTTGCTTACCAAATGTATGAAGGGCAGCATCGTAGATGGTTTTGCTCAGGCTTTCCCAGAGTTCTTGAACATCATCAGGGGAGATATTTGCTTGTTGGAAGTTTTTGATAAAGTCAGATTGAAAAGCTACTTGTCTCTGAATACCTCTGGTGTCTGTATGTTGTTTCAAGAAATTGCCCTGATAGCAAAACCGGCGGTCTGCTGGTGGCCAAAAGGCCGACGGAGGGCCATCGGAGTTTCGCTGGCTGGACGAAAACGTGAATGATGTCATAAAGCTTTTAACTGATCAGCGTCGCCGCCATCAGCGGATCGCCGGTGAACCTCCGGACATTTCTCTGGCGTACCGTTGGATTATCCGACAGCGGTCCGTCGTCGGTCCGACCAGATTTTGCTGTCAGGGTGCTTGGTTTTGCATGGTGATATAATTTAGGTCTGAACTTTATAGTGGTAATAAGTGACACATGGTTGTATCACAGTCTGCACAATATACAGTATATGATAGCCGCAGGTTATGTTGATGCTGTAAACCCCATATTAACTATCTCTTAATTACTCATCATATAGTTTACAGTTTGGTAAGTGGTACTAATATTTTTCAAGGACACAATTTTAACTTCTAAAATAAATCCCTTAGGACATACTAATGTTACAACTGTCCCTGAAATGAAGGTTGGAAAAACAAAGGATAACATTATTCATACTAAGCCAGTCCCTCTCTCGACATCACAATGTGCATACTTAGCTCAGAATTATTCATGATGATTGTGTAAAATGCGTTTTTGATGCAAAGGTGGTGGTTTACACGAAGGTCAAGTAGTTTACGACCGTTGTCATTTATCTTGCCTACACCAAACTTTCTAATATGAGGAGCCCAAAAAGGAAAGTCTGCCCCTAAACGGGCATTAAGGTCACCAAGGATGAGTATATGATCTTTTACTGGAACGGTCTTAACACCTTGAACCAATTGATCATAAAACCCGTTACTTGAGAAGGTGCTTGCAATGTTGCAGTGTATACACACTGTCTCATCCTCCTCAGGTTGGTATTGTGTTTGAGCTTATTTACATCTCCATTGCCCTCTGCACTAGGTATAAAAACTAAAGTAGTGAGATTTGAACCACTTAAGCAACTCCATGTTCCCGTTTTTCGCCATCACTCTATTCTCTTCCTCCAGAAAAAGTCTAGTTCTTTTCTGTTATGAACCCAAGTTCAAGACGTCTCGTTTCCTGCAATGCTGCGATATCAATTTTGAGCAGTTCTAATTCATGGTCAATAAGTGCAGATTTTCTGAGCTCAATGTTCGTTATCAACATGATTGAAATCATGGTCCACACATTCCATGATGCAATGAGAAGTTTTCTTGTAACAATTCCGGCAGGTGAAAATATCTCAGAATGCTTTTCAGTGGAATAAAGTATGCTTTGTCCACCTCAAACAGGGCAAACCGTCCGTAGCGGTACAATACCTTACTGGATGAAGACAGTTCAGCTTAAGGCAGGCGGTAATTGATCAATGAGTTTAAAAACCTTCCCTAATGTTAGGAGTGACACGTAGGGCCAGACTTTATGTCCATTCAGTCTAGATTTATAACTCGTAACTGTCACTTCCCGATCTTTTTTATCCTTGGATGACGAAGAGATCTTTACGTTTTGTGTCACATGGGCATTAGTTAAGGGCCAGTGGGGTATCCAGAATATGCCACTAGTCCTCTCTCAGCCAACCATACCGAATGCAAGGACGTGCCGTGCAATACATTTGGAACAGGGTAGGATGCAGCATCTTTTATATAGTACGCATCAAGGCAATCCTTATACCAGGTATATACCACAGGTCTACTTCTAGCAAGTTGCAACCAATAGCCTGCTGCCGCTATCTTCACCGTGATCCTGTTTCGGGTCTGTTTCAGGAGCTAACCTCTCTAGCCAGTTTTTCCTATTTCTACTTTCTGTATGTACGACAATTTGGAACTTATGATACAAAGTCCCAGAAAATTCTCTCCATCATTCATCCTTCCATTCAACATCAAGCCCTCTCCATCATGGCCGAACAATCTGAACAAGCTGATGGAACAAAGCTGTGATTGAAATAATATCAAAACGTGAATTTGTGAGTCAGTTTAGTGACCACACAATATCATTCTAATGTCCAAAATAAATACACCCGAGCTTCATACATACCTTCATGTTGGTAGGCATAAGTGATATTGCTGAAAGTCCCTGTGCAACCGCTTTCCCCTTACCAATCTTACGACATCATGAAATCGACCCTGTTAGGCCGAATCAAGGTTTAAAAAAACACATTGCAGATTTTATGGTCCTCTATGTGCACATTCAACGCTGTTTGCGTAGGTAGTTACATACTTCATTTTCAAGCCCACCATATGTAAATCCCCCAGAGCTTTTCGGGACTTTTTCCTGGGGATCTCCCTTCAAAGAAAACATGGTTACAGGTTTGAAGTTGATAGTAAAGTGAAGGAGACAGATCGAACGCGAGCTGACAATATTTCAATTAGTCTGTGTCGGGATGTTGTGTCACGCACTATGCGCCAACCAGAAGGTGTTTCCTTCTTGTTAATGGTTTTTGGCGATCAGTCACTCCGTTAGTCTTACTTACTGTGGGGGATAGCAAAGAGAAACAAAATGCAAAGGGGGCGCTAGTACCTTTAAACAGCCAGAGCAATAGAGTTCATCACCGAAAGCAGCATCAAAATAAAATGAGATAGCGCCAGCAATACGTGTTAAGTGGGAAATAATCAAAAGACTAGAATCACGTATTCATAGACGCTGGTCATCGAGAAACCCCACTGTGTCAAGTGTCTGAGTAACCCAATGCGCGCAGGCTATTTAGTCCACTTCTGCTCACATCTGAAAAGGACGCCCCCTGTGAGAGCTGAGCGATCCTTATCGTCATCGTAAACGATTCTAGTATGTGGCAAGCAGGGAGGGAGGAAATGACACGGCCCCTAGACCCTCAAAGTGTCACACCACATACAGAGGCTTTTTAAGGCATGTACTACTTGTACTTAGTCTAGAACACTGTAGTGGTTTGATTATATAGTGTCATTCACAGACATTGTAAACATATCACGTAATTCTCTTTACCAAATTCTCACACGACGAAAAGAGATAGTATGCTTGCTTATATCATCTTTGCATTCTGTTCAAATTTTCTTACATATCTCTGAGGTTTTTGAATGAATTCGACCAAACAAATGTTGCTTTTACATAATTTTCTACAATTTGGTCAATAATTTCAGTTTCTGAAAGAAAGGAGAGTGAAACGTCACTTTCTCCATTAAAAACTAGCCAATCACAAGAGCTTGTTCAGGTATTTGCATAGTGTTGTAAACAAACATATTGCTACCGTCAAGGTTCTTTGTTGAACCTGCTGCTTCAATCCTTTTCGTAAGTTTTCATTAGTTGTGACTATATTGGATATAAGTCAGAGACACTCCTGTTGTTGTTTCAGTAGCCACGGTTACTTTTAATGGATTATTGTGAAGAATATGTCAGAGACACATCGAATACTTCGGAAGTGAAAGTGGACAATGCAACTTGTGACGCTGTTTAGGGAGTCCCGTAAGTTGACAGGTTTACTTAGGTCCGCGCCTACTAAGTAAGTCGTAGGCTATCATAATGTGCAGGGCTATTTCTTACTGTATAACTAGGCCTGCGTAATCTACATACCGTAACGGAGGCCTACAGAGTTGTCCCCCAAACGATAAAATATGTGAAAACATTCCTTTGCTGTTTTTCAAAAGGCAATCTATTGCATGATAGATCAACTCCAGATGACAATTACTGTATGGTACATACATATTGTGATCGCTGCTTGAATGGGAGAGGAGAGAGCAGCGGGGTTGTTTACCTTGTCTGCACTAGATTTTCTTTAATTTAAGTGCACACCTATTATAAGCAAGAAACCTATTATAAGCATTTGAGCGCGAAGTGCAGGCCAACCGTTTCTACTGATAATCATGATACATTTTTCATGAGTTGTTATGTAAACCTATGCAAAATCAATCATTTTTCAATGATGATATCCATTTGTGTTGTGAAACACCTTGAAAGATACTTGTGAGGGAAATGGAAGCGATCTACGTAGTGAATACATTTGCCATTATCACCGTGTATGCAATCAACAATTGCATTGGTGCTAGGAATCCTTCAAACCAGTTTTGTACTCCAAGTCCTCGGATTTACTAGCCTTGCAGAATATGTATTTCTATACCAGTCTATATAACATGTAAACAACCTGGGAAGTTGCTTTTCTGTCTGCAGACACCTCCAGTTGTACGTGAGATGGAAAAAACCGTTTAGTTTCGGTCGCTAGGCAATGAAGCGTTGATTATCACTAAAAGAAAGAAAAGGAACAAAAACTTGACCCAGCTCTCAATCTAAGGAGACCTACACATGATTGCTCATGAAAAGAGAAGCTAATCCTTATTAGCAATTTCGTGTATTGGGTTAACGGTGGCCAATTGTTGCAGAGTTTCTGAATGACGGAGGTCTCGGTAGAGTGTTCTTAACCCTATTCATTAGGTCGAAGAGAGCATTAAAAAATATTCTTCGATTAGCTGTAACCTGTAGCCCCTATGTCCTTTCCAAGTGCCTGTGCAATGCAAACTTTAACTGTATATATATATTGAGTAATCCAGTCCGACCACGTTCAAATTCCTAATGGCATTTGAACGGCACAATACTGCACATTTGAAACTGGATAAAAGTTCTCAAACGAATTGCTTGAAGATTTAGGATAAGGTGTTGTTTGGATATCAACTTCAACTGTCAGAGAAAATAGCTGAGAAGCCAGGGACTTTATCTGTGTGTGAGTGTGTGTGTGAGTGCATGTGTGAACTTTTGATCAGGAAGCCGGCAGCATCGACATAACCATGATGTTTAAATGGGTGGGGTGGCCGGTTGTGGTACCGATATTGTGCGGGAAATGTGCAATCACACAATTTAAAGATACTACGTCGTCTTTTTTCGTGGGAGGCATACAAAAAATTGATTGCGCATTCTCGATTCTGTAGAAACTTATACGTCTGTAATCGTCGGTGTTCAATTGTTGGTTGTTCTGAATATACCGTGCTGGTATGTCCGTACGTAAACCGACGAACCGACCATGGGTTGTACTCTCCTCAGGGTAACCCTGACAGGAGGAACGTACTTTCTTTGGTATTTCACTTTTTCTCGACAGAAAGAAAATACGGCCCTACGACGCCGGGTGACCATTACTTTAACATTGTGCATTTAGTAATTGCGATGGCTACGGCAGTTTGTTGGTAATAATAAATTAATACAATAAGGCCTCTTCTACATGGACTCAAACGTTACTCGTGAGAACGTCGGTTACGATAGTAGTAAAATCAGTACTGTCAAATACTATACGTGCGGACATATACCCCTTAGTGTGGGTTGAACAACCGTTGTAGAGTAGCTAGGTAGCCGAATACTTCCTGTCCCTTTCACAGGGAGGGGCTACTTTGGTATGTGGGGGGGGGGTCTTTGCTATGCAAGTGTAAAGGATTGTTTCAATGTTCATATCAACCCATGTGATGTACCCAAACAATTTTAGTAACTTCAACATAATGAGGGTTACTCTGTTTGGAAAAAGAAGGAAAATTAAGGTGCTAGTGCAATATAGTAATATATATTGCAACTTTATACAAGTTGGCCCACCACCAAATTGGCTATACCTTTGCTGGCTAGTCCAACGAAACCCTACTTTGTGGTAGTCGGTACCAGGATTTGCCCAACGGAGGATGGGGATGGAAAAAGCTCCCGATGAAGGACAGGGCAGCAACTAGAGGCGGAACAACATGCAGTGACTGGTTAACAGAAGGATGGCATAATCAAAATATCCAATTGGGAGTATATTGGAAAAACTTTATCGTAGCAAATTTTGTGGGTTTTATAAAAGAAAAGTTTGAGTTTTATCAAAGTTATAAAAGCACTTTTGAAAATATGGGTTGTTTTCTGAGATTAGAAGAGCAAAAAAGTATCCTGTTGGGGCAACTGCATGCAGTCCGTCAGGCACTGCTACACACCAAGGGTGCCTGGTGAAACTGGGAAATTTCTCTTATAAGGGCCAACCTTCCCTGATGGGGGAATGGTCTCCCTTTCCCCTGCCTAACTCAATGTTACCCTAGCCTTACTACGTTTTGATAACAATTATCTACGAAATAAATGCATGCAAGATGCCATGTATCAGTAAGCATTATTACAGAGCTCATTTCTAGCATACGGTAGGGAACATATGTTAAGTTTTATGGAGTGGTGCCTATTTGTCACTAGCAAGTTGTGGCACAGAATGGAAGGGGGGATTTATTGTTGGATATGGATGATTTCATTACTTATTTAAATTTCTGATGGGACTGGTGGCCATATATTTCTTAAGGCTTGACAAGTCAATAAGGAGTTGCACATAAACAGCTTTAACTTAGGGAGAGGGGAAAGGTAGTTTAGACTGTGTGTTGAAAGATTCAGACAAAGCAAACTTCGTTTACTTTTTTATAGATTGCATGATAATTAAAAACTTCTAGTGTTATTCGCACAAACATTTTTGCTAATTATTTGCCTCACTTGAAAATATTTATTTCTGCACAATTCACACTAAAGTTCCCACTTTTCCTTCCACAAAGGACCATACTTCTTCCCTGCCCCATGAAGAAAATTGCCATGAATTACAGCCATACAGTTAACTGTTCAATCATCATATAATATTTCCAATATCATTAAAAAAAGAATCTTTTTCGCATTTGGACACTGTCTTTACCCTTTTGTTTTATTGTAATTTTACATTTTGTTTGATTAACGATGCATTCATTCAATTCTATAGCGAGCATTTTTGAAACCACTTTGCTGTGTCATGTCAGCCATGGATGGCTACTGCATTTGAAGCGGACAACATCCTCACCCCCATCCCTCACCTTCTCAACAAAATAGACTACTTTACTGTCACACCAAGCTCAATCAACAAAAAGACCAACAAGATTACTCCTTTATTTAAAACATTGAAAATGCTTGTTCATTTCTATGCTCTATAGAGGGATTTCAGTCGACTGAAATCACGTGACTTTAACCAACTAGACGCCATTTTGAAGGGTAAGATCGCCCGTCATTTTTGTTTTGCATATCAATTTGTTCAAAACACCTTCCTGTCAAAACACTTTTCTGTCTAAACTGAGGATTGGGTGACTGAGACGTAATGGCTATGTATAATTCATACACACGCTCATCCCGTACACTTGATTGGTCGTGTGGGCGTGACCAAATGTTCTGTTTAACAGTAACACTGCACACTCGCTCGTTGTAATATAACGCGCGCTGGGTGTAGAAGCCTGTGGCGCGTAACGGTCACATTGTTCACATATCGCTTGGCGTGTGTTCATTGCTGCAAGACTTATGCATATTTATATTTGTGTCTGTTTTTACACCAAATCCGGACGTTTTGTTTTGTAAGGTGACACATTTGTGTCTCAAGACATTCATATATGCATGATATCATGTCTCTAGGTTAGGTTAGGGTTAAAGCAATCAGGAAAGGTAGAGGGTTAGAAGGATTGAGACTTCTTATGTGCCTGATATCATGTTACGGATTGGGTGGTTTTTATGTAATTTGGCCTGGTCCCTATGTAGGAGTGTTGAAAATTTGAAAACAAAGGTTACCATTGGAAAGTTTACATGATAACCAATCCAGCAATGCACGAACATCGGCGATCCAAGCTTGTTTGTACAAACAGCAGTAGGTCAAAAGTTTATAATTATTGCTTGCCATGCAAAAAGATGCCTTCGCAATCTGTCCAGGTCCCTATGTAAAAGTCAAATAATATCGATATTTTTTATGTCATTCAGAAGCTGAGACATAGTAGAACATGAAACTGAATGAACATCACTGTAATTTTGCTATGCAACAGATCACGAGCGATCGAAAGTTCGTATCCGTACTGTTTTCCACAAAGCGCATTTTTCGTTGCGTGGGAGACGCTAACACAAGCTGTATGGGTTTAAGTAACAAACAAATTGATATGGAAGGGCAAGACCGCGCGTCTCTTTGGTTTAAACGGGCACGCGTCCATTGTGTCACAGTAGTATCTATGGTTATGCCGTGCGCGTGAGCTGTAAATTTGCTTACCGCGTGTGTTTTGCCCTTCAGTGCCTGGGAATCCATTGCGCGTGACGTCACATGAAATCCCTCTATACTCCCCTAACCCCACCTCAATGTTTAAGAATGAAATTTAAGTTTCCTTCCTTGCAGTCCAAATCTTTCTACAGAAAACCTAAAGTGTCACATTTATGTTCAACCTTTCTCTACTCTGTGTGGTAATCCAGCAGAATAGCAGAATTGTGTTGTTTGTACACAACATGACCTTCTCCAAGAAAACCTTCCTAAATTGACTGATACCGAAACAACTTGTTTCTTAAATAAGCCTCTACAAATGAGTTCCACATAGAATCTTTTACTCCTTGATTTAATATGTTTAACATGTTTGTACATTGCCATACTCTAACCCCCCCCCCCCTTCCCCAACAGTTCCCTTGTCTGTAATATATGATGGGTAGTCTCCTGTGTAGTCCTTTCAGATTTTTTTTTTTTTGCATTGACATGAGTGTGTGGCAATCCCAATGGGCAACCCAATTGGCAAAGTCTATAAACTATTGTCTTCAACCTTGACGAAGAGTGGATTACGTCCCCCAATCGCTACCCATTGTATTGAAAGTCGAACTAATGTATAATGAAAGTCAATATGCGCATAAATGTACTGAACACCCCATTTAGCAAAATTTTCCCCATATGGGGAGGGGGGGATAGATGCTCACCTTCCCCCTCATGTGTCTTTGAATGAAAGCCTTACATAAATGCACTACTTCTACATTTCTCTGAAAAAGCACTCACATTTAGGTCACTTATGTTCCTGAAATTCTTTATATTTAAAATTGGGAGATGGTATAAGAAGTTCTGCAATTATCTGTGGTATTTGCAGCTATTTGCCTCAAGAGAGGGTATAAAGTATTTCAGCACTAATTTCAGCACTAGTCCTCTATGGGTCCATGGAAAATTGTGCCTCTGTTACATTTTGACCTTCTTTTAACCTTCAAGGGGAAATGTAGCCGCCTCAAAGTGAACTTACGTTCCTACAGTCCCTGGCATCCTTATTCCTGAATGGTTCTTTTAGATTATGTCTCAATGTAAAGTAATTATTTCATTCATAGAGAATACACCCTTTATTTACTTTTACATATTTATAGGTAGACTCCAATACAGGTAGTTTTGTGAGTTTTCTCCAGGTGTGAACATCTGCACTGTCCATCTTAAACTCCTCCCAATGGCAAGGACAAGAAGAAAGCAACGTTTTATTTCCACCTCTCCAAAAGGCTTAAGTTCACTTAACATGTAATTTCAGTAAGAATAGAGCATGTTTTTCTCTTATTAAGGGCTGTTAAACATGTAGCAAAACCATGATATATCTTATCTAAAAATTTGGCTAGGGCGATTAATCTAGATTATCGCCACTGCAATGTGGGACCGGTGGGCAGTTACTTTATTGATCGAAACAATTGCAGAAGACAGAGCAAAACCTCTTAACCGTTAACCACCAGTACTGGTTGACATGTATAGAGGTGGATAGGAAATTGGGAAACAAAAATTGAGTTTTGCAGTTAATTGCAAGAAGCTTTTTTCTAAACGTTATATTCATGTGCGATCATTTGGCCAATACTCCCTATTCTGTCAGAGTCGTAATTTCAAGTTGTGTTCTCGTGAATGGAAAGCTGCAGTCGTAGACAAGCATCTCTGAATACCTTAGATATGTGGATTAAGTTTCTTTGAGCCTGTGGCACTTGTTTTCAATGCCCGGTATTGACGGTGGCGCACGTTACCCATCCAGTGTGGTATTCATAATGCAGGCTCACTAGCAGCAACACTCTGCTGCCTTTCCATGTTTCTGCACAGTCTAAAGAAGTACCTTAGCTGTCTATGAAAAAGCTGCATTGAGACCCCTTTCAGTCATTTTACAGACATAATTATGCAATCTGGCCTGAAAAGAGAAAGAAAAGAAAATTTGCACTGTTACGTTTCTCATTTGCAGACATACACTGTAGAAAGCACAAGTGCTTATCCCTGAAGAGAATACTGGTATCCTAAGTTAAATATTAAGAATAGGCACAAGGTCTCAGAACTGGGGGGGGGGGGGGATTCACCCCTTCCAAAAAGGTTGAGGGGATTTTGGTTCAAAAGTGGAGACCTGAATAAGTTGTAACATAAAAAAGTAAACTTTTTCCTAAAACTAAGGTTTTCCCAACAAGAGCAAGAAATTCCCGCACCCGAGTTTGAAACCTACTGAATTGTTGAGCCCGGAAAACGCAATCCCACTGCTATAAATGCAACCAACATGATTCAAAAACCAGTCTACTACCACAGTTAGCTTCTGATAATGACCACATGTATTGTCTGTCATACTGCAGAGTTCACAACCTATTTTCATCTTTTTTTTAATATAAAATAGAATATACAGGCAGGCGCGCAGCAAGCATGTGGACATGGTGGACAATGTCCAACTCGACCTACCGTCTAACCACCCACAGACATGAAATTACACTCCGTTACCTCGTCCCAAGTTCCCAACAAAAATCTACGATTATTGTTAAATAAATTATAGACCTTTGAATCACAAACCATATAATGTCTTCAATAAATTACTGGAATAGCGCCATCTATTTCGGTGTATCCATGCCAAAGCAAAACCTGCCAAGAGAGCAAATGGATTATTTTCCATGTTGTTTACATGTATTGA
Organism: Holothuria leucospilota; assembly: GCA_029531755.1. Taxonomy (NCBI): domain Eukaryota; kingdom Metazoa; phylum Echinodermata; class Holothuroidea; order Aspidochirotida; family Holothuriidae; genus Holothuria; species Holothuria leucospilota. The sequence goes on along the minus strand of CM055972.1, from coordinate 29,503,851 downwards.
ACTCCCGAAATACATCTCGATTTCCATTCGAAGAGATTGCTCGGGGACGGATTCAGCAAATTAGGAACGGCGGTGACTAAGAATGTGGTGTTAGGTAGTTTCGAAGTGAAGGAATATAATTATGATGCCTTTGACTACCTATAATTATGGCTCTGAAGAAGGGGCGCGCGCCAGGAGCGCCCCCTTAAATCCACGCCAGTTGCTTAAAACTCATGCCGTGTTTCTTCCGAAGCTCAAATCCACTGAAAATACCGCCGATCGGCGGTGTTTGAAAACCACAATACTAGATAAGATTCCTTACTGTTGCTCTTGTGTAAACAAACACACTCAAGCGTAAATAGACTCTCTGTGGAAATACAATGGCTAGGCCATCATCTGCTGCAAGACCATTTCATGACTGAGTGAACAGGTTGCTGACCAGACAGGATTTACTGACAGTTAGTTTACACTTGATTAAACAGAAGTGTGGAGACAAACATAAGTGGCAAACTCAGTCCCCTTCGGCAGAAACACCTCATGTACACACGAAAGGAAGCAAAAAACTATCAACAACTGCAGAATCGCTTTTGAAGAACTAGGCAAGAAAGAGATTGGGAATTGAAACCGGATCTGGTACGTGCAGGGTCTCGCTCTTACATCGTAACTCCCCATGGAGATTGCAGGGGTCTTAGGAAAATGGATTTGTGATACCATTGGTTTGGTGGCCCCTCGCTGTCTCTTGTTCATGGGCCCCCGAGGGTCTTGCTACGCCCCTGTATACAGGATAACAAGTTTTCTTGCTCGAGGGGTAAAGAAATTTGGAATTATCTTCATACTCAGTATTGGCTTTAAATAATGTCGGCGGTCAGTAGCGTATCCAGAGTGGGCAGGGGGCAAACTGCCGCCCAGGACAAAAAATCAAAGTAAATATCAGGACTACGGAAAATAAAAAAAAAAAACGAAAGAGATGGAGAAAGAAAAAGGAGAAGAGGAAAGGAAAAGAAAAATGGAAAAAGGAGAGAAAAAGGGAAGGCAAAGAACTAATAAAAATACGGATTATTACCGATGGGAAGGAAGGATGGAGAGAAGGGAATGGGCTTGAAAAAGAAGAAGACTGGTTCAGATATCGATGGGACGAGTACTGAGACATGCAGATCTAGGGACAGTGGAAAAGACCGAAGGGGGAGGGGCTTGAGAAAGTGAAGGACCGGGAAGGCAGGAACAGAGACGAGGGATGAAGCCAGGCAGACTTTTCATGGGAAAGAGTAGGGGTGGGATTTGACATCTGAAGGTGGGGTGAACCTGGAGGAATACAAAACGCACTCCCTTTAAGGCGCGGGCTCCAGTAGTCCGCATTATGGCCCCTGGTGGGGTCCAGGGGGAAACGCCCTCGGAAACCCTGAGGTATTTAAAGAATTAAGACCATTAGATATGAAGCATTTGGCTGAAAAAACTTTTGGAATGTGCACTAACAGGTCACAAACATTTCATTTTTAACAATTTAATAATAGCCTTACACAAAATAACAGGTTCTTTTATGATGAAGAGGGTTTGGTTTGTGGGTGGTTGCAACCGATAATGGAAGAGTTTGTTCGAAGATATGGAGCATGCAAGATGTTTTACAGGCTGGAAGAAACAACAGTTGAAACGGATGCACGCGAAGCGCGCTGAGGAACACAGCGTTATTTAAGACATTTTATTGCAGCCTATTGTTTTCTTTGTTTTATAAGTGCAATCTTATTCATTACATAAAAGATTTTCCAGCCACCAGCCACCTATTCTTTCCTTTATGTTTCCTTTTGTCGATGATCAGGGCCCCCTTCAGTTCTTTATTTACTGTGAAAAATAAGTATAATATTGTGAAAAATTGACAAGTTAAGAGAAATAAACAGTGGATTTGAATATAACTTTTGCAGCGGAAAATGAGGCAAGAAAATTTTAATTCTAAAAGGCCTTTTCGACGCGCTTCGCGCTCTTAAATCATACGTGATTGTAAGTTATCGTTACTCCTATTTACAGGAAACTTGGAGAAGAAGTTTTTCAAACCCACATGCAGACATCATCAATCATCTCAGACGAGGATACAGGGGGTACGGAACCCACGTCCACTCGGCAGAAAAAAATGAATGAAATATTGAAAAGTAAAGCAAAAGGATAGAGTAGGAAAGGAGACAAGAGAAAGTAAGAAAGAATTGTAATGAATTGTAGAAAAACAATACTTTGGAAGGCCAGCTATCTTAAAAAGTTTTTATTTTCGGCGTTCTTGTCTAATTATAGCTTCTTTTGGGAAAACTTGAATTGATTAATTATTACAAAGCCCCGTGCAACCCGTGTCATAATCCATCCTCCCCCACTTTCCTACCTACACACACCCTATCCCGTGCACCATCAAATCGACCGACCGATAGTGCAAGTTAGGTTATTTAAAAAAAAAATAATCAAATTGTGATTCTATAATAATTAAATACTTCTTCCAGGCTCGTTGGGTCACAAGGTTAGCCCATACCTTAAAACATATAATACCTCTATCCATATCTTGCCTTTCCAGTTGAGATAGAAAGTAATCAATTTTATCTCGGTACATGTAGATTTTAAACTTTTTCAGGGTGTGGCCGCCTGTGCCAACAATCCCCCTAAGATCTTGAAGTACACCGTGTCTACCGTTTCAAGTTCGACGAATAAAACCATACTCGCTGTTAATAACGGCAATCAAGTTTGTAGTCATTAGCGACTTTGAAATTTACGCAACATCTGATAGCCCTGTAAATCATTAATACAACAGGTGTCGTTGGCTTTTATGACAGGAAAACAATATATGGAGCTGTTGCTAACTTTGTGATCCGCTTGATAGTCACTTTAGACTTTGCAATCCGGCGGACCTTCTCAAGTGTTTGCAAGGTCTGCAAGAGCGGCTTCTTAAATTTTTCTTTCGGGAAACCAAAAAAAGGCGAGGGTGTGGACACTATCATATATTGTAACTGAAAAGAACAAATTGCATAGGCTTAGGAAGCGGGGGACCAACGGGCGAGCTATCCCCCCTCATCAATTTGACTGAGGTTCCGAGATACCTTTATGCCCGCAATAATTTTAGAATAAGTGTCTGGAAATACATGCAAATAACTTGAAAGGTATAGAAAAGTACTAAACTTTATATCTTTATTTTTATATTTATGAGTTACAAATTTAACTCAATAAGTGTTAATAAGGTGTTAATAAAATCAAAAACTTTCGGCAAGCTTCGCGCCACTGCACCCTTACAATTAAGCATGCCGTAAACAGTGGTGGCACTACGGGGTTATAAGTGGCTCATCTCAGATTTTTTGCCCCACTTTTCCCCTAAATAAATATAGCAGTATTTCGAGCAATATGCTTTTGCATTCTAAAGGAGAGCGTATGATCAGTTCATTAGACTTTGGATAATAAATCATTAAAAAGCCTTCAAAAGCTTTTTGTATTGCCTTTCGTGCACACCCATAAAACATCTCACTGCTAAGTAGGCTACATGCCCCGTTATTAATTTTGGACAGCTTGTATGATCATGATTGTTCCAAAGGCTCATGTAACCACTATCATCACTGATCTAGTCCAGGCCTCTTCACAATCCCCATGAATCACATATGGGTCAGGCTATGATAAAAAGTTATCAAAGTGCTATATTTTTGTTCCAATCAGACCACAATAATTAAATACATTTGAAGATATCTAGACAAACACCAAAGGTCACTCCATTCTTTCCCCCATTGGTTTGTATTGTCTATCCAGTAGCATACGATCCGGGTACGAGCCTCGGGAGTACAATTCCACAGCTAAAGAATTCTCTAAACGATAAGAATTTCTAAATTTTCTATTACAGTAGCTCCGGTACTGCGAGAGGAGAGGGAAATTTTTGAATATTTCCTTCGATTCAATTTGGTGCGTCATATTGCGCAAATTTTAAGGAAAATTACTGCAAAGTCTTGACATTTTTACAGAGGGAACAAATAAGCGATTCTCGTCCTTGAATGTTGGGGCGCATGCATCTTACAAGACAAGTACACCGGGTAGATATTCATATAGTGTGGTACACGTGTTATGAATACCGTATGCTATGGTGCCATAGACTGAAAGCATGGCACAAATTTGGGTCATTCCTCTTACGAACACAACACTTTGATAACTACTGATTGAAAAGAGGTTCTTTGAAAGACGAAACGTTTTTTTTTTCTGAGGAGAAATATTATTCTGGGACCGAAAGCGGTCTCCATTTTCGCCCGAACATGGTCACTTACAAACATTTTCAGTCGTCCCCATTTCCCCCATTTTTGTGGGAAGGGAAACACTATACTCCTGTACTGCTTCATTTTGAGAGCAAATTTGAAGAGATGGGGTCGCCTCTGCAAAATAATTTTACTGAGGTTGATATTTCTCCTTTAGTGTGTGACTGATTCTCACAAAGTAAAATATTATTCCATACATATGCATTGCTAAAGTTTCATAGGGGTTTCAAGAACGTGGGTAACAATTCGATTCAAGTAAAGCGCTTTTCCTGCCGTACACTCCCCCCAACCCCCAACCCCCAACCCCCCCCCCCCGAAAAAAAAAAAAACAATAAAAGGTGACTTCTAACCAGCCGTGTTTTGTAATATTGATATCATTGCACTAACGCTTTTTGTCAATAACCTTTTGTACAAGCCCGTAGTCAGGGCGTCTATGTAGCCAGTGGTCAGGTGGTGCTACCTGTATTTGACACTTTTGAGAGAACCGCAGAGGATGATAATGTCTTAAGCCTACCCCAGAAGGTCCCAGAAATTTTTGGCTAACTTTCCACAAACGCCCGAAGTGCGCAAAAAGCCCTCTTCTGTGGCAGTAACCCCACCCTAAGAGGCTTAAAGCGCGGCTTCACATGCAACCGATTCGTCGCGAGTCTGTAAAACAGCCGACTCACGACGGTCGGGGATGTGAAGGTCCCGATCCAAAGATCGATTAGTTGCATGTGTGTCCAGTGGCGTAGCCAGGATTTTTTAAGCAGGAGGGCACTGGGGTCTTGAACCTTTCCTGGTGGGGCACAATTTTTGAATTCTCTCCCTCTCTATAGGACTAATATATAAAACTGTACATTTCAAAATTTTCCAAGGGGGGGGGGGATCTGGGATGGCACGGCTTTGTCGTGGAGGGCACGTGCCCCCTCATGCCACCATGTAGCTACGCCTCTGTGTGTGTGTGTCATACCCCAAAACGTGTTACCAATTTGTCGCAGACCAGTCAGTATTCATCCGTCGCCGAAGAGTTGTAACTAATTAAAAAAAATTGAAAAAAATCGAATCTGAACACTAATCAGTTGGATATATAGCCGCATTCGAGTTGCCGACTCGCCATACCGGTATGCAGCTGTACTCCACAACTCAATTAAATCGTCGACAACATACGGTAGCAACAAGCTGACACGTCCATCCCCTTTTGTAGGTCTAGAATCAGGGGGCTGATAACAAGGGACAAGGTGCACGTCTCTATGTTAGCTTTTCACCATCCAAAAAATGTGAGAGAATGGAGTAGTCATGCAGGCTTCACCCTGCTTACATGTGGCAAGGAATGGTAAGGTCACAGCAAATTGTTGTGAGGGTGAAATCGCTGCACGATAAGGGTGAAATCGCTGCACGATAACTTTTGTCTTGCTAGATGATAAGTAGTGAAATTCTCTCCAGCAACTATTCGAACATGTACGCAGGTATCCGGAGAAAGTCTGTTATCTACTTTAAAGGCCCCGAACTATCCTATCTTTTGACAATGTGCGATCTTACCCTTTTCATTTTTTTCGTCGCCGATGTCGGATCAGCGAGATCGCAACAATGACCAGGGCTAAAGTCGTGGCCCGTCCAACCATTTTAATTCTTTGTGGCCGCTCTCGTCGGGAATCCAAGGGCTGGCGATTGAGTAATCGGCGATAAATTAGTTCGATGTGTAGCTCAGCCACTTGTCGAATCGCGACGGATCGGTGGCATGTGTAGCTGCAGCTTTAGTCTTCACACGTGACTGAACCAAGGTTTTAGCAATGTCTCTTCGGCTCCGAGTCTCCAAGCTTGCGTTTCTCGAAGGATCCCAAGGGCCACCACAGAACCTCTGATGGGGTCGGCCAAGAGTGATATCTTGGTGGGGGTCCAGAGGGTGCGAGGCTCGGCCTCTGGACTCTTTTGGGTACTTAAAAATGGAGACACTAAGATTATGCATTCAACTGACTTCCACATGACATTTGTTGCACCCCACGCTTTACAAAAATTATAATTTTACCTAATCAGGAGGAGAAATTGTGGGAGCAGCTTGCAAAAGAAAGGAGTGGCGATAACGAGGACTTAGGCCTTCAGTTGAATAAGAGTCTTCACGTGTTTCGAACCGCGGGCTTACCTGCTTTTTAACATTATGACTATGTCTGTCGCCAAAACTTGATAAAATAGTACAATTTCTTAGTATTTTTTCAGCAATTATTCTACGGGTCTTTCACGTAGCCGCGCGGAATGCCACTTGAGACCATAGTAGGCCACATAAAGTCACCACGAACTTAGTTAATGCCTTTATGTTACGTTTTAATCAAGCCTGCAGCGCGAAACCAGTAACTGTAAAGCCGTTCTGTTGAGTAAAGCTGACGGTAATATCGGTAACTTAAAATCGGCCCTGAAGAAAAATAGGGGGCTGGAGGCAAGGGAGAATACAAAATTGTGATAGTTAATGAGAAATTTGTAAAAGAAAACAATTGATGAAAACGTAAAGGCGTCTCACCACACCCGCGACGCAACCCTATAGGTCAATCGAATTTTGGAGTCATTTTCAATTTTGGTCAACATGTGCTTAACATCGCTAATGTTCGTTACTAGTTCAAGTTTGGGGCTATCGATTTACAAAATTAGGAAAGGGAGAAGGAGAACGGTAATCTTACGAGGAAACGGCCCATACGTGTCCCGCATGGCATCCTTTTGCTCCCCCTCCCTTAGCTACTAGTATATGCCTTTTTGAGAAAGTAACACGTCTAAAGAAAACCAGCACAAGTGTTAAGTTGTAAACACACATTTTCCATCGCGTAAGTTCCTTGCTGCCCAAGGCAATGAGCTAAGGCATGAAAGTCATGAAAGTGAAGAAATGAGAAAATATGGAGATGACAAATGAGACACAAAAACGAATTTATTAATATTCACATCACAGAAATGACTGAAAGAATGGCACACTGCAAATGTAAAGAGCACATGAAGAACATGAAACATGAGAAAATGAGAAAATGCTTTTTGTCTCCAGGCAATGAGCCAAGGTATTTTTATAAAGAAAGAAAATAAGCAGAGGCGTCTATAGAGGACGTGCATTGACGTCATAGGACACGGTTTTCTCAACTGTTTGGGACAAACCTGTTATGCTTCAAAGCATGCTACAATGTACAGTTATTGTGCTATGTAGCGTCGGTTCTGCAGTAACCTGGGATATTAACATAAATTTAAATAATCTCGTACTGCATCGTTCTGTATTTTTTTCATGCTTTGAAGTATGAATTAAGTGAACAGTGCAGAAAAAATTGTTCCAACTGGGTGGTTTTGTCGGTCATTTTGGACGGCAAAAAGGAACTGCCACCTGTAATACAGCTGTTTGCTTATTTCTTTCGTTGTCTTTCCAAATATTGAATTAACTTTGCTTTTCTGCTCTTGGAGACATGTGCAGCAAATGGGAAAGCAACGAATTTTTGTCAAAATTATTACACACCAGCGAGGTTAAAGGCCCTTTTAAACCAGTCTTGCGTGGTAAGTTGTGAAAAAGGGGCGGTTTTTGCCGTCTAGAGAAATTGGTCACGTGGTACAAAATACGTCATCTGCACGTTATCTAGTATTGTGGGTTTGCAGGTACAACGAGGTAGGAACATGTACATCTTGTGATCCTTTTTGCGTTCTTTAAAATACTGCCTTTACAGTTTCAATTAATCGCATTTCTGGACCCCACCGTAAGGAAGAGCTTCGAGCTCCCCCGGCGCCTTCCGTACAGTTGGCCTGTCCCACGGACCCCTCCCAAGGTTTTCAGAATAAATCTCCGCCAATGTATACCTGTATACAGCCTAGTCAATCATCCTAGGATGATGGCAAACGCCAGACTCGTAAGAAAGCTGCCACTGGGACGTGCCGACCAAGATCAGATCAGGGACAAGATCGATGTGTATGTCACCCTCTTCACCACTGGCGGAAGCGATTCACTGCGCCTGCTTCACTGTCTTTCGCCGTCCTTGAACATTGAACGCCATTACCCGCAACCTAACCAACATCTATCACAACGCCATTATTTAAATGACCCGAAATGGGCCGTCTGCCAAACAGCCAAAGAGTGCGGCAGGATGAAAATGAAGGATTTGTAATTAATCACCCTACCCCAATGCATGGGCATAGGAAGCGAGGGGCTGGGGGCTTAGCCCCCAGTCAAAAAATGTGGGGGGCTGAAGTATGCTTCCGTCCCCCAAGATCAAAGGGCAAAAACCCCTTATTTGTCTCTTCTGTAAGAAATGTCAAAAATTTGCAGTAATGTTCCTTAAAGTTTGTCCAAAATGTTGCACTAAATTGCATCTGAGGACCCTCAAATACCCAAAAAATTTTCAAAGGGGAGGGGGACACCCCCCCCCCCCAGGACGGCGATCCGAAACAAGGTTCAGCCCCCCCCCCCCCAGTCTCGAAAAGTTTTCTACGCCTATGCCCCAATGCAAACTGCTAAGGAGGAAGTTAGTCCTTATATCGGGCAAATTGAAGTATATATTCATAGAGTTCACTTGATGGAATAGTATTTCGAATTTCACTAGCCGGATTGTAATGACCTGTGATCGGCCATTAACATCCCATTTCATACAATATGAAATAAAAAAATATAAACTTAAAGGCAGTAGGCAGTCACCCCAAACAGAGTGAGTGTATCCTGTCACTCTAGTTCATGATTGGCCTATTTTGATCATGTGACAGTATTTTTGTTAGTGAATTGTGGAATTCAAGGAGAATTTCGCCTTGCTTTACCTATTGTTTGTAATAGTTATGTTCAAAACGTCTTCAGAGGTGCTTGTAATGCCATAAGAGGAGATTTGCAAGAGTTTGCTGATTTTTCAAAGAAAATTTTGGGGCGACTGCCTATTGCCTTTAAGGGAGTAACTGGAACCCAGTTTTCACCTTTTAAAATATAAAATATTGCAAGAATTTGCGAAGATTCTCTCCTTGCACCCCCACAGGTGCTCTACCCTGCACCCCATGGGTGCAAACTCGTGCTTCGCCCTCGTGGTGCACCTGACATTCCCCATCGTGGCCCATCACTTCGAAAACTCTGGATCCGCGCCTTCTTCTAAGCCTGCTCAAGAATAGTGTTGACCTGTATCTTTTTATTCCCAGACACCAGATGGCCATTTTACAACAAATAAACTGTGGTAACTGCCCGGGAGGGAATTGTCCGGGAGGGAGGCGGGATTGTTCGGGTTGGCAATTGTTCAGGTGGGAACCGCAGGGGTGGGGCTTGTCCAGATTTGGAATGTTTCGTGCTGGCAATTGTCCGGGTGGGTCGTTGTCCGGGAACCTCTAGACAGGCTTCGCTGAAATTCCTGCATCTGGGTGGGATTAACTGCAAAAATTTTGGGTTTTATTGAAAAAATAAAAAAAACATTTTAGGTTTTTATTAAAAATTCTGCCTTAGATCTTGAGAACAACATCATGTCAACCGTCGCGGCGACTGGTCGTCGGGAGTGGGTAACTAACTTTATCCGTGGCCGTACACAACGGGAGGGGGACTGGGCAGTATGGTCAGTTGCCGTATCCCCTCCCACCCCGATCAAAGTAAACTCTTATCACATCAGTCTAGTCGAAATGTTGTCATATGCAACTTGTAAGTTATGGGCATGCCATTTCCGGCAATATGGGAAGCACGTTACAGGCGCGGATCCAGACATTTCGAAAAGGGGGGCTGAAAGCCCCCTTGAATATTCTCCTAGATTAACATTATGCTAATTTTCGCTTATTTGTTATTGTTAATGTGGCGAAAAAGGGGGCTGAGCCCGGGAAAGCCCCCTCCCCCTTGGATCCGCGCCTGCATTAGGCAATTTTGGTCTCAGTACACAACACTGCAACAGATGGTGGCGCTCTGCTTAGCCCGTGGCTCCCTAATGAAAAATTTCAGCGTGAGGCCATGACTTTATCATACCCATTAATAAGGCTCCCCGACGAAATCGTAAATTTCCACGATTAGGCAAGGGGAGAGGGTGGACGTCCCCCTTTTCCTCCATTTGAGTCAACCCCGTTGTTTCTGAGATTCCTTCAAAGACAATTAAAGCAAGCATTTGAAACATTTCGCTGGTGTCGAAGCAACCAAGCGTGGGCTATTTGGTTGTAATCAAAACTTACGCTGTCGTTACATTGGTGTAAAATTAATTTTGCAACTCAATGACGAGGCCGCGGACAAGTCCTTTTGTGTGTATATGGTAAATCAGTGGCGTAGCCACGGGGAGGGGCAGGGGGCCTTGTCCCCTAACATTTTTGTGACACTTTCTCGCCCCCCCCCCCCCAAAAAAAAGAAAAATAATTTCAAGCGATGTGTTTAAAAGAAAAGAAAATTGACGGGGAAAGTTTTCTTTGACAGACAAATACAACATTCACATTACATCCAAACTTTGATAGATATGGCCAGCTTCTCAATTAATCAATTTGGCCAGTCGGCAGGTGAGATCTTAATTGAAGACAATAACAAAAGATGATGGCTTTCTGGTCTAATTTGTCAAAACATGGTTTATCCGCAGTATCAACATATACCGTACCATATGTACAATGTACATTGCACATGCTGCTGCACGCTGCACTAGGCTTCAGTAGTAAGTGCATGAAATGCTTATTTTTGTTGCCCCCTTGAGAAAAGTCTTGCCCACATAACAAAGAATTTCTGGTTACGCCCCTGGGGTAAATGACATAAGAAAGGACAAAAATGAAAAAGTAGTGTGTTATATAGGCCTACGCATTAGCAATTTGAAAGCAATATCCTCAGTGACAAGAAAATTATATACCGTTAAATATCAGAGTAAGATTAAAGTGGAATGTGCCCAGGCAGGTATCGTTTGTACTACTTTGGGTGCCCGAAGCCATTTTAAAACTGAGGAGCGCAGGCTTGGGCGAAGGCTCGATCCGCGTGCTGTAGTTCAGGCCTATATATACAATGTTCACTTTATCCCTGATGCGTGCTATATTCGCAGATAAGAAAGAGCGCCCTCACATTGGTCACGCTGAATTTCCCCGAATTTGTCCTTAAAGCTAGCCGTACACTACACGACTTAGCACACCGCAACCCAACTCGATCGTCGGGTCGCCAACAGTCGTGAGGCGTGCAAGAGTTTAAGACTGGGATTGGCAGTTTTAAGATCAGTTTTAAGTCGCGCCGACTTCAGTCGGGAAGAACCAACATGTTCGTTCTTCCCGACTGCGGTCGGCGCGACTTAAAACTGGTCCTACAACTTCCAGTCGCAGTCGTAAACCCATGCACACTATACGACTGTTGGAGATCCGACGATCGAGTTGAGTTGCGGTGTGCAAAGTCGTGTAGTGTACGGCTGGCTTAAGTTCATACAACCGATGGAGGAGTGTGATTCTTCCCGGCGTACTACGTTCCTAGCATGCTAGCACATATCAGATGAAGATTTAATTTGAGTGCTATCTGAATTATTCCTATCACAATGTCATAAACCCTTTGTCACAACATGAAACAAGTTGTCAACGACACAAATAAAATAACCCATGATAAATATATGTGGCAATAATAAGGTCCAACCGGCGGTTGGATTTGTTGCTTATTTAGCGTCCTATCAGCTAACCCAGGAGAAAATTCCCATTAAAACCCATTAGGTCCCATTCAATGGGATCCCATTGGATCCTATTAAATCCCATTCAATGGGTTTCAACTTGGATTTTGGAACAGTGTTAATAGGACCTAATGGGTTCTAATGGGATGCAATTGGGGTTCAATGGGTTTAATGGGAGATACTCATGCAATGGGTCTTAATGGGTTCCATCCAATGGGTGGCCAATGGGTCACAGCGGGTCTCTCCAATGGGACCAAATAGTCCAATAGGACTCAATGGGTCACCTCCAACAGGACCCAATGGGTCCTAATGGGTCTCTTCCAATGGGTCCAACAGGTCGTCCTTTTTAATTGGTCCAATAGGACCCAATGGGTCACCTCCAACAGGACCCAATGGGTCCTAATGGGTCTCTTCCAATGGGTCCAACAGGTCGTCCTTTTTAATTGGTCCAATAGGACCCAATGGGTCACCTCCAACAGGACCCAATGGGTCTTAATGGGTCTCTTCTAATGGGTCCAACAGGTCATCCTTTTTAATTGGTCCAATAGGACCCAATGGGTCCTAATGGGTCTCTTCCAATGGGTTCAATAGGTCCCTTGTAGCAGGACTGTCTTTCAATTGTCTAACAGGTCAATGGTGGGTTCCTTCTAATGGGTACCAAGAGGTACCCATTGGATCCTGTCACTGGCTCTGTGGACCTGTCACTTCCAAACATTTGGTCACTAACCAGCTCCAACTAAATCAAGTACTTCTTTACAAATTATGTACAGTGTAAATTAAATTTAAATGCTTTTTATTATCAAACTACATAAATGAATACAAAGCCTGGGAGGCAATAACATGAGACAAGAACAGCAGTGATACTGTAGCATACTATTCAACAAGTCAAAGTTACTTGAAACAAAAAATCTTGATGGCAACAATATTAGGCACACAAATGTGCATAATAAATTTGGAAAATGTTTCACTGGTATCTATATGACCCCATTCAAAAATTGGCAATATGTAAATGAGAATCAGAATAAATAAGAAAATGTCTTACCCCTCTCACTCTCATATTTGGCAAAGCCTCCCTGAGTCTCATTTAAAGTATTGTAAAGTTTTGGGGTTGGGGTTTTGGAGATAGGGTAGCGTGAGGCCAGCAGGTTGAGATTCTTGGCCGATGATGGTGTATTTTAATTGGCCACATGACTTCCAAAAGAGCAACACAAAAGACGAGTAAAACAGCTGTAGAGGCTTCCAACGATGTATTCAAATAATAAAACTACTTCTGGTGATTTAAAACATGGCACACGGTGAAATAAGTTGATGTTATAAAATACACAGTAATTGGCAACAGTATTTGGCAAGACATGATAGGAGTAATTGGCAAGCTTAACTTCAAAGGCACCTTTAAACACTGGCTATTAGCTGAAGGCGTTGGCCTGCTACCAACCTGAAGTGTAGGCTACCTTGTTAGCTTGTCCTTCTCATGCTGTCTCTTCAGTTGTGTACCAGGCTTATGATTCCACTGCAACTATCAAACTGTGTCTCCCTAACATGTACACGTGTACTTCATTTTAAATAAATCCCTTAAAAATGGCTTTAAAATAATCCCATCTTTAGACATAAAGATAAAACTGAGGCTTACAATAACAGTTAAAATTGTCTAAGATAATCCACAGCTGTAGAACTATTCACTACTTTACTAAGCAATGCCAAGAACATGGAACCTTTTTTATAGCAAATAACTTCTTACGTAACGTTACATGAAGTTACATCACATATGTAAAACGGCATGTACAAATAATAAGCATTCACAATACAGAGATTATCCTGTGGATAATCACTAACAGCACACAATGAACTAATAGAGGCACAACTTCTACACAATGAAATAGTCTAAGTAGTAGGCAAGGCTTAAATACAGGGATTTAGGCGCTCCACATAATCCGAACTTGCTCCGCAAGGCTCCGCATAATCCATTGGATCTCTAAACAGCTCCGCATAATCTCTTGAAGCTCCACAAAGCTCCTCAGCTGTCACATGTACAGCGCGCCAGCGTTACAGTATTTTTTATTTAATTATGGAGTGAGCTACAGACACTTTCTAACAGGGTGAACATCTTTTAAAAAAATTGGAAATGTACACAAGAATGTTTAAGCACAGTACATAAAGTACTAAGGCATGAAGACACATACATGTTTACTGAGTGCAGCAGATCCAGTGCACTGAAACTTGTAAACTTTAAATACCAAAACTTTTCAACTAGGCTATATAACATTCATTTTTATCCTTCATTTGTTCTTTGCTCTCTTGTAAAGCCATATTTTCCATGCCTCGTAGCAGTCAGTCTGAAAAAGATGATCACAGTACAGTACTATTGGTGACACCTTTCTTTTCCAGTAACTAATGATAATGACAAACAAGCTTAACAGAGTTAGGAATGTATTGACATACTGAAACTTCCCAGGTTGAAAATTTAATTACACAGTTCATGCACTCAATGCAAAGTACAGTCCAAAACAATACTTCCAACATAAAACAATCAGCATAGTTGGAAAGTGCAAGAGTTAATCCAAGGCAAGAGTTTGGTAAACAATCCCTTTGTCAACTGGCACAGTGTGTTGGGTTTTGTTTCAGAAAAGCCAAACTGTGGCATGCATGGTACTGTCATACTGATGACCTTATAAAGGTACTGAATGTTCCTTCTGCAGCAACATTTTCCTCTGAAATATGTCATTTGAAGTTCACAGTTTTAAATTAATATTACTGTAAGGTCCAGAAGAAACACTGCCTGTATATCATGACTTTAACACTTAAAGACTGTATGCATTGCTACTCCATGCCAGTGTTCCATTGACTTACTGTACAGCTCCTTCCTCGAGGTCAATCACAGTCTCCACTCTCAGCACAAGGGGTGGTTATGAGAACATGTTTCAACACAATAAAAGTTCAGGTGAGGGCACGGCAGTATCTTACAGTTGAAAAGTCTAACAATTACTTGCGCATCAGTCATGCTTCTTAATGTTCAGTACAAAATGTGGAATTTCAGAACCTATTAATCGTCATGTGCAGGATGTTCAATTCAGTGCTCCTACAGTTTGATTATGACACTGGCGTTGTAGTCTCTCCATGTATGTCTGCATCCTTTACGGTACATGATGTCTGCTGTACCCATATCAGTGATCTTTCTCCACCTCCAAGCTTAAGCTGTAAGCCTGTAGGCCTAAACACGGTACAGATCATGCAGCTTAGCCACAATATGATTCACCTCCTGTAATGAAGAAAATGATAAATCTTCAAAATAACTGTACAGTAAATCAAACTGCTTCAATGTCACTGACATTGGTAGCATACCTATTAGAAAGAGAGCTGGGGTCTAAAATCTAAACATCAAAATACAGTATAAATAAAATGCATTGCATGTGACAGTGTTTCATTGAGAGCATGCAGCAATTCAATTTGGGTTACAATCTGCTATAAAAAATAAAAAAAAAGAGGAAGGGAGCTAAATAATTTACAACATATATTGACCACTAGCATTAATGGCATATACCTTAAAAATACTTTGTTTTCTTTTCTTGTGTTTAAATGTAATTCATATCAATAATTACAGTAACCTACACTTAAAGGGGCACACTGAGTTGGCTCACGTAATTCATGATTTTTTATCACACCTGTTGAGGTTTACTCATCTTGATAGTAAATGGTCAAACTAAGAGATTCAGCACGTCTGACACACAGCTGAAATGGTAATGATAGGGTAACTAATGATTAAAATTATTTCTAACTAATTCGTGACCAAACATTTTTTACAGTTAGGTATTAATCACATGCAACCCCTGTTCAAAGACAACCAATGAGCGAGGCTTATCCCAGCTGCATTGACAGGCTTGCAACTCCTTTAACCAACAGCTGCTGTGATTGAAGGTCACAATTGTTTGTAAGTGAACATTGTTTATTCAAAAGAGGCTGGTCTATCATAGGCTTGAACAAGCTTAGTGAACTACAAGCTCTAAAATCCATAAAAACTACAATTTTTCACATTTTTGGTCACTATAGGATATGAAACATGAGCAATGAGGCTAATTAGAAGCATTGTCATGCAATACAAATTCCCTTCAAACTTGTCACAGAATAATCAATATCAACTCAATGAGCCCCTTTAACCAGTGATTTACAGTATTACAGTACAATTAACACAGGCAAAGTTAGAATCACGTGCCAAAATTACATAAAGGGGAGCTAAAATTCCTGTCATGAGATTCATGACACCAGAAATCTTTGTTATCAAATGACTGGTGACCTGATGTTGGACTAGTCCACTTTAGAGCTAGGTAACCAAGCATTTACAGTACTGGGTTCTTGCATGCTGGTTCTGTTGTTACTGTAAATTGTAAATGGGTCATTTCGTGTCAAATCCTCAGAGACTGTTGCTCGACTGACTCAAAAAATTCCGAAAACATTTGTGTGAACAGTCTGTTATGAAAACAGCATATATTCTAAAAATTTTAGTGAAGGGATAGATATGTATCTTTCTGAAAAATTATTACACTTTTTTGAACTTTATCCACATTGACCTTTTAGATCCAGAAGATGAGTAATTTTGTGCAGTAGGGTGACTTTACAAGCTGATAGATAACAAATGGAAATACCCAGAACTATGAAATTTTGTTAATAGATGAAAGTTTACCGCACATTTTCTAACCTTTTGTATTAATGTGAGTACTTTCCATCTGAAGTACAGTACACAGGTATGTGTACAGTAAAACCTTTCAGAGACTTCATGACAACATCAGAGAAAATGTATCTCTGAAAATGCTTCATATGGCACAGTTCTGTGCAGATTAAGTGGCATTTTTAGGGCGGTATTTCTTAAAAATGCACCCCAGGAAATAGCTATAAACCACATTCTGTATTCTGTACCTATCAATGCAGGTACAATACCTATCTATAGAGATATCCATACCTTAACTTGGCCAAATGTGTGGCGGTAATATTAAAAAAAAACACAAATTTTGGCCATTTTAGGAAGCCAAGTAACTCCACAAAACCACATTTGAAAAACTGCTTATTACAGACACCTCTTTTAAAGGATTATCTGATAAGGTTAATAGGCTATGTACTGAGAAATAAAACCTCAAACTTGACAAAAATGGCGAAATGTCATATTGAGCACTGCCGATTTGCGGAATTTCAAGGAGCTTTAAATCCGTCGAGGAATTTTGCTAAAATTTCCAGACTCAGCTACAATTTTCATGACAATTTACACAGGGGGCCAGTCAAGTTGCCCCCTAGCAAAGCCGGCCCCTCAGTTCAATTAAGTCGCCACCGGTAAAATTTCATCAAAAATGATTCGAGTAAATTAATAAAAAACAAAAAGGTAATCGTTCAGTCTATGTTCATGTACCATTTATGTGCAGTAGGCCTACTTACGTATGCCTCAGAAAGTATATGTACTGTACATACGTACGTAGACTACGTACGTATAGGGATATACAATTGCGTACTGTCCCCATAACTACTCAGTGTACTTATGTACTGCATTTTGTATGAAGCTGATCGACAGCATTCGAGCGATATAAGCCTAGGACTAATTTTTCTAAACTGCAAAGAAGAAAAAAAATTGCAATTAACGTTAGATGTTAATTGGTTTCAAAATCCCTGTAGGCTACGCGTAATTATGAAGCTAAAGCCTGACATCAAATCAGCAACAAACGTGCGTATCTAGGGACTTGATAACAGCTAATTAAAACAATTACTGTATCTTTGTATCTATTATTATTAATGCTTTTAAGAAATTTTGCTGGGACCACTTGTTGAACTGAGGGGCGACTTTGTCAGGGGGCAACCTTGTTAAAAGTTTGTTAAGGGACGACTTTGTCAGCCAAGGGGGCGACTCTATAAGGGGTGACTTTGCTAGGGGTCGACTTGACTGGCAACCTTTACATGAATATTTTCGAGTCAGTTGAGCAACAACAGGTTCTGCCAAATTAGGTAATTTGATGTGGAATGACCTAGAGGGGTACTTGACTGACCATGGTCCATGGGCCATCATTATATGCCATGATCAGTGCATGTCTTTTCAATATGTAGCCAGCTATAGGCCAACATAGGAATTTCCAGAAACATCAAAACATAGGCCCGCTACAGTATTTCTTTGTTCAATTTGGCTTAGCCCACCCACAGGCGCCCCTTACGTTGTATAGTACACCATATACTATGGATTAGAAGGAAAGGTACAGGTAATGTCACAAATCTCCTACAGTAGCTCGAACAAAAAACTTAAGTTTCTGGCATAATTAACCCCCTTTTCTCGCCAAATTTGCCTGAATTGTGACTTCGAGTCATAAGGTACGTCAAGGCAGTTCTTTTTCTGAATAATTTCACACGGCGTAGTCTGAAGGACGAAATTTCGATTGAGTAACAGTTTGAGGATGGTAACAGCTGATGATGTTACATTCAGCACTTGTACTGTACAATAAAATTAAATACAGTACTCCTGAAATATTGTCTAAAGTTCTCTTAACTTTCAAGGTTACTTCCTAAATTTGTAAATAATGATTCGCTTTTATTACAAATCATGCAGATACATATTAGCATTAATTTTTGAACGATTTTTGAACATTAAATTTCGGTACAATTATAGAATGCAGTTCCACTGCTTATTTCTTTCTACCATCCGGATTCGCAGATTCGATCAATTTTTCGTTCTTAAATAGCTTAGAGTGTAGATCTAAGATCGTATCCACAAATCCGCGAATCCACTCAGGGAAGCTTCCCTGGAGGTGGTAATATTTTGTCTTTAAACCCAGTGTGTCGTGTGTCGAGTCGTTCTCAAATAGCTCAGGGTGGGGAAAGAAGATCGTATCCACGAATCCGCGAATCCACTTAGGGATTCCTTCCCCAGACTTCGTAATATTTTGTCTTTAAACCTAGTGTGTTGTGTGTCGTTCTCAACTAGCTTTGGGTGGGGAAACAAGATCGTATCCATGAATCCGCGAATCCACTTAGGGATTCCTTCCCCAGACTTCGTTATATTTTGTCTCTAAACCCAGTGTGTTGTGTGTCGTTCTCAAACAGCTTTGGGTGGGGAAACAAGATCGTATCCGTGAATCCGCGAATCCACTCTAAGAACATTGTCACATGTGGACCTGCTTTCTATAATTACTCCTCAATTTCATAAAATTTGAAAAATTTTTCAAAAGTGGAAGTGCTAGCATTTTCTACAAGCATTTGTGAGAGTTGAACTGTAGCTACTGTAGCTGTTCAACTGCCACAAATGCTCATAGAAAATGCTACTAGGCTTATACAACGTAAGGAGCACCTGTGATCCCACCTACAGTAGGCTATGCCTAAACTAAGCCAATCAAAGGCCTGAGTGAAATCAGACTTTAATAGCTCCTCATAAAGGAAATTGAAACAGTAGGCCAAGGGCCTAGGCCCTATGTAAAGTTTTCGAAGAGCACTTGTCACTCAAGGACACAATCCAATGGTGCACCAGGCTACTACTACTTCTCTCAATAAACTGGCCCTAGCCTAACTGAGTAAGCCTACAGTACTAGCCTACAAGTATATCCTTGAGCCACCCTTCATTAACTACGTACAGAATGGCTAACACTAGGCTGCAACTACGATGTGCACTTCATTGTTAGGCTAAGGGCTTCTTTCCTGCACTAAGACTTTGCCAGTATTGCACAAATTTTCATCTTCTTTTAGGTGTTAGCAAGCTATTAGCCTGTTCAAAAGAAGAATAAAACTCAAAATATTACTCACCAGTGTTTCTGATAGTTGTTCTAGGAGTAAGTAGTTGAGATTTGGTCTTTCCAGAGAGCTACTAGCAGGAGAGTTCAAAGTGAGATATAACTGTTTTTGTTGTGATGTAAGTATGGAACGCCAAAAGGTTCATTAATAGGACTTAGGCAAGGCAATGCCCACAAGTAGGACTAAAAGACAAAAGCTTTAACTGTTGTTCTTGAATATATATGTGCTTTGTTTCACTAACTGGAATTAGAGATATGTGATATGTGTCCTCTAGACTGCACCAAATCGCTTGGCTCACAGGGACTTCGCCCCTGTACCCCAACAGGAGACCTATGGTTGTCCCCTGTACCAGTGATGACATTTTTAGGGAGCCTTTGGGCCATGGTCCCCCTCACTGATGCCGAATGTTTTAGCAGCTAAAATACGTAAATTTTTTAACACAAGTTTAACTTCAAAATTTTCAAAAATTTGCAAAGGCGAGGGAGGGCCCCCATTGGGCCATGGTCCCCCATCACTGATGCTGATTTTTTTGCAGTTCCTAAAAATAAGTAAAGTTTTTAACCCAAATTTTACTTCAAAATGTGGCATACGTAGCCCAGATTGCATGTAAAGACACGTAATTTTTCAAAAATTTTCAAAGGGAAGGGGACCACCCCTCCCCTTAGACCCTCCCCCAGGTAGGCCATCACACAACATACTGCATGCTCCCCTCCCATGAGAGAAATCCTGGCTACACCACTTCCCCTTTACCTCTGGCCGGAGGCTCAAAGTGTTCACCCTAGCAAGTTCCCCCCCAATAATTTTAACCCCCTGCCGCCCCTGCTTGAACCATATTTGAAACCGTACTTAGACTTTACTTTTTATTTAGTTGACACTATATAACATGTTGTGTTGGTGTTTCATTAAATCTCATCTAACTAACTAGCCAACCCATAAAACCCCCTACCCCTCTCCTTGGATCCCCCTCTCCTTGGATCCCTTCCCCTTGAAGCTGTCTCCAGCCAGCCTTCATTAATGCAAACTGCCCATACCAAGGCCTTTTTGCAAGGTATTTGAACTGAAGACATGAAAAGACATTCTTAGCATCTTTCCTATTCTCCGGCCCTGCAAGGGGCCGAAGCTAGGGGGACACCCCATGACCTGTTTTATCTGAGATTGGTGTAACCATTGTATGATAATGCAGTGTTTGTGTGTCATTAAACCTTCTCTAACACCTGAAATCACATACCAGACAATAGGCCTCTCAATTCCTACTGGATTCAGCATGGACCTGTAGTGTTCACCCCATTGCATTCAATTAATAGTGGCCTTTCCATGGCTCCCTGCCCAAACCAATAAATGACACAGGCTGCATGCATTTTCAGCTTTTTATTAAATTATAAACATCAAATGGGGTTCATTAAATCCTATTAGATTCAATGGGGCTGCAGTATTCATCCCCCATTGGATTCCACTGGGACTAACCAGGACTCAATGGGAACCTGTTGATCTCAATAGGACCCAACTGATTTCAATGGGACCCACAACATGTCCCATTGAATCTAATGGGTCCCATTCAAACCCATTGCTCCCAATTATTACCCATTGTGCCCAGTTGAAGCCACCCAATGGGATCTCATGGGTTACCCATTAAATTCATGGAGTCCCATTGAATCCAGTTATGCCCCATTCAAACCCATTAGGTCCCATTGGAAGTTCCTATGGGAATCAATGGGTTTCAATGGGAATTTTCTCCTGGGAACTTGTCCGTCTGTACGTACCCAACAACTGAAATAGCCCCATATTTGGAACGTAAACACAATATTCCCTATAGATGACATTCACTTGCAAAACGGTAGTTTTATTCAATGTGAACGTAACTTTTTACTGTTAGTCATTTGAATATCTTTACTGAGGTTTAATTGCATTTTGTCTTTAAAAGTAAACCCAAGTAGGTCTAATAATTTAAATGGCTAACAGTGAGCATAATTTGCACCTCTCATAAGAATTAATTTGGTATTACCGATGACGAGAAATTTTCAAGTTAATTCAGTGGCTGCTGGCTGTATTGAAAATAAAATCAAGGGGCTTCATGTTCTGCAATATTCATCTAGTAAAACGGTACCATGGACGAAATCGATGATTTTAACCATCACCTGTGAGGAGACAATCAGTGAGATTTTTGTACAAAAGACTAAATGGTCCACTGTCGTCTTTAACCTTCCAAAATATGGCGTCATACACGTCATCAGTTACATCAGCTTTACATCAGCCTTGTGTTATGAGACATGTGACACTTTCCAGATAACACACTGAATATATTTAAAGGTATCTGATACTCTTTTTTTGAAGATATATAAAACACACAGGCCCGTTGCCAGGTTCTAAAGTGGGCAAGATAGTTTCCAGGGGGAAAATATACTGGGGGGGGGGGGGGGCTAGATATACTTGAATGCATGAAGGCAATAGTAATTTTTTATTTCCTATGGGGCGCCACCTGTGGCTCCCTTGGTTACAGGCTAAATGGCACATAGTGTGCAAAAGCCACCACTTTTATTTTGCCCCCTTATAAAATTACCATGGCAATTTGGTTAAACCTCTATGTTCCGACGTCTCTATAGTCCGCAACCCGTAACATTCTCCCCCTAACCAAACCCTTTTCCTAACACTGACCTCCATGAAGTGGACTTTTCGAATATAGAGACATCAGAACAAAGATCAGTCCTGGAAAATTTAGTCAAATTGTGATATAGTTCTGAAATGTTGTTTTCCATGTCATAAACTTCTAGAAATCTTTGAAAACCCATTAAAATTTTGGGCATCATAAGGTAACTAAGGTTGCCATATATTCTGTGAGGCAACTGCCCAAATTATTCAATGTGAAAAAATGCCTACTGCAAATTCTTAGAGGTGGTAATGGGTGCTTAGTTTATCCTGTTTTGTTTATCTCTGGCAAAGCTTTGAACTGGTATGCTGAACAATTGAGGTACTTTCTCTGAGGTAGTACTCCTATGGTTGATCTTCAATCCTTAGACATCATGATTGTTCAAAACAACTGCTCACAAAACACTGTTTTTAGCATTTTTCTTTTCTTGGGAGAAGGGTGGGGTAAGACCTGGTCTTTGGGGTAGCTACAATCCTTAAATGGTGAACACAAGCCTGGAATAATATGAAACAACAGAGAAAAATGAAAATGACTTTGTCTGAATTCCCAAGAAACTATATATTTCTCTTCTCTATGAAATTTACAGTTGTAAGACAAAATTTCAAAATGGCACAGGTAATAAATATTGGTATTTACATCTTACTAGTAAAACATACTTGTTGATCATACAAAAGTACTCTATCAAATTTACAGGCTGCCACACAACATGGCCGCCCACTATAAAATTACCCGATCGTACGAAAATTATAAAAGAACAGAGAAATTTATCTCTAATAATGATGAATCCAAACCTGTCATAATTATTTTGAAACACTACAATAACTGTCTTGGTTTTTCTTGGTAAAATTTACTGACCTAAGTCATGGATCAAAGGGTATGGAAGGCAAGGGCAATCATGTCTAAAAAATTATTAAAATGTTCAGATTTGCTTGATTTTGATATTTTAATGACATAGAGGTTACAATAATTTATTTTTCTTGTTAACTTTTGTTTTGGATTATACACCAATTAAGATAGCTTAAATCAATTTTTTTTTTTTTTTTGGGGGGGGGGGGGATTTGTGGCAGTTTTCATGGTGGTGGTTTGTAGAATGGGAGTTACAGCTCCTCTAAAAGTGACTTTGATCCAGTCTCTGGCGTCTGGTATGTAACAGCAACAACATGGTAATGGGAAGAAAATTGATCATCTAAATGTCTTGGGGCAATTTATCATGCTAGCTATCACCACACTGACATGCCATGCCCTCATCTCCATAAATGACAAGCTACTGTATACTGTCTTAACCTCCAATGCTACCTTAACTTTCCAACATTAAGTTGTTTCCTGTTATCTTCATTATGTCATTATGTTGTTCAATGAAAGGGAGATAGGGCAAGAGCATTAATGCTTCTCAAAACTGGGGGGACCTTGAACAGGACTATTTCATGTGCAAAAAGTGAAACCCTGGAAGTGATGGATCCAAGGCCACTTGAGCTCCATGGAAAAATTGGAGGCCAGATGATCAGTGGTGTAATCTGAGGAACTTTCCCCACCATTTTAGTCTATTAAGTAGCTGTTTCCACCATTTTTTTAATTTCATTGAAATAGCTATACTGCAAGCTAGAGAATAAAAAATGAGTCTAGTACTATCATTAAGGTTTTGGAAAAATAAGGGGGACAATCCCCTCTAGCTTCAAAGTGGGTGGGGGCCATGTCCCCCTTTCCCCACCTGTTGACCCCAATGGGTAAAGGTACAGTAATTAGTCTAATACATCAAACTTATAACAACAGCAAAGGAATTGTGGGTTATCCTAAAAATGTATACACAGCACATGAAAATGATACCCACTACACTGTATGTGTGTAACTTTGTCATAGCACATAATTTAAAGTGAACGGAACCAACAAGAATGCCTATGAATAATCATCATTTTACTTCATTATTATCATATTACACTAAGTGTACACACAAAACTTCATGAATATTCAGTAATGGCATAGATATATATTACTGTTTTCAACCATCTTATACAGTAAAATAGTGAAGGGTGTAAATGAGATTTGTTCAAAGGAACTGAGAAGTTTGAAGATGTTCACTGGAGTCTTTTAAGGACTACTTTGAGAAATGATATAAAACTTGTTTATGCATCAATAGACTTATTGCTTGAATTTTGGAGCACATACTCATCTTACATTGAAACAAACTTAAACATCAAATGATGAAGTAACCCCTCTTGACAACACCCCCACCCCACCCCAACCCCCAAATAAATCTAAATCACCATTAATGTGTCCAAGTAAATCATATCCTTTGTAAAAGTTGTACTTAAACTGACACTCATTCATAACAGGCGGTGAAACTAAAGCACCTTGAATAAGGGTGCTTATAACTTTAAAAAGTTTCGCTTTATTGAAAAGTGACTGAAATGAAGTAGAACATAATCTGTTTGAAAGCAGTGCATGTTTTTCCGCTTCTACCATTGCCTCTTCATAAAAAAACTTAAGGTAGGGATGTGGATATCATGATCAGTCACCAGGGGCAGATCGGGGGGGGGGGGGGGGACTTTCCAGCTTCAGCCACCTCTTTTCACTGTGCCAACCCCCCTCTCACCATCACTTCCTTTTTTGAGATGGCATCAAACTGCACTTCGAACTTTATTTATACTAATTTTTGGTGCTTGATGCCAGGAATACCATTTAAGAGCTTCTAATTTTAATTTCTTCCCAGACCCCACCCCCACTGATGCTTTGTGCATTTTACACTCATTGCTTCAAAATTTGCCCTCATGAATAAGCCCACCCCCCCCCCCCACCCCCACCCTACTGGCATATTTTCCTTTGTAAAATGCTGGATCTGCCCCTGGTCATCCTTGACCTTAACAGGTACCAAGTTCCTATCATATCAACACTTCTTACAAATCATTTCCGGCAGATATGTAGATGTATAATGGCTGTTAATAGCTGTAAATGTTTCAGCGCTGTAGCCATGAAGTTACCAGGAAGTATATTAAACAGAGCTATTAATAAATATTTAACTAGCTGGAAGTTATCTTGCACTTCCACAAAGAATGTTAATGGACTCTTTTTTCACTCTTGAAGCTTTTCTTTTAAGAGTGATGGGTGGAGCAGGTTCATCCTTGCTATAGCAAAGTTTGAAATAATGGTAGGATCTAACAGGAAACTAACCACGTTAAAGTATGATAAGCTTCAGCTATCAGTGATAAGTTTACAAATCATAATATTAATATTGCTTGAAAGTTTTAAAATAACATTTCAAATAAAATTGGCCATGGCTCAAGACACCAATGTCCCTCACCTACTCTAAATTATAATTGGTGGGGCATATGTCCTTAACAAATATTTCATTGCATCATTCATATTAAAACAAAACCTAAATCATAATAGATAGCTTTACCTATCTTTATTACCTACAAATGAGCAAAACTTCCCTTGCATATACCCACAAATTAATGTAGATACCACTAAAAACAAAATTAAAATTATTTTATCTATAACCATAACATATTTGTACACACACTGAAAAAGAAAACTTAAACCAAAAAATTTCACGACATATTGACCAAACTGAAGTATTATTATGCAAGATTTGTTCCTTAACATTGCAACCAGTGAAATTCTCAACTTAACTATTTAACAAATTTATAATACAATGACGACAATTGCAGCTTGGTACCTTTCTTCTCTCAAATTGCACATTTCAGTTTTAAGTTATTAAACAAAGCAAGAAAAAACAGCAGAGCTCTTTGGCCAATTTTTCTTTCTCCCCCTTTCTTTTAACAGTTTGCATGGTCAGCAACATCATGGGGGGTGGGGTGGGGTGGGGGTAATGGTAGGTAGGCTCCATCCCAAGACAAATAATGTGACATCGTACAAAATTTTTAATACTTCAAACATCACTGAAAGAATTTCTCTCAAAAATTTCAGACCAGTTGAATCCAACTCTTGTGATTGTTCCTCTGTATTGAACTCTCACAAAAAAAAAAAGAAGAAAAAAAAAAGCTGCATCTGAATTTTAAATGAATTGATGATCTAAAACTTAATTGACATCAAACTTGTCCCCAAAATGAAATGTGACCATCACCATCAAAAATTTACCATGACAAATTGCATAGATCGTATGTTCCAGCATCAATTTTTTTCTTTTTTAGTAAACCACCCACGTCTGTGTACTTCTCTTGGCTAAATATCCATCCTACCATGATTCTATTCTTACTCTGTGCATACTGGTAACACTTGACATATGTTGAGTCCACTGCTGTCTACTGTGAACACAGTCTTAATATTTCCCAGTTTCATACATTTTATACAAATTTACAGACTATGGTCACATCTTTGGCAGTGAGAAAGAATATCATCTGCCCTCCTTGCCAATCCCTGTTACACAGCACTGTCATCAGTGGATGTTAGTGTGAATCCCACACATACTTGATAATATGACAAATACTAAGCTGATTGTTATAACCCCACATGACTTCATACAAACTGTAATCTAGTGGAAGCAAGCCCTACTACCAGAGATGCATGGTTTGGGAAATTCAGGTATTATGTCTGCTTTTTGATTCTGAAGACTAAACATCTGATGAAGAAGACAGACAACCACAAGCTTTTTCCCCCAGCCTCTACCCTTTTTCCCAGTCTGAATCCTTCCTCAAAATGTTAACTGTGACTATCAGTGGGGTTACTTCCCTCGACACTTTCAAGTATATTTCAATCCAATCATGTACCATGTAAATAGAAATGCCTATCTATCATGAAATCTGAATCAATCTTTCATTTCCATTGACTTACCACTTCCTTGTGGGTATGCCCTCAGACTAGAAGTGTGAGCAGTAAAGAGTAAGAGCTATCTCAATCCAATCAGAAAAAGGCTTAAGTACTTTCAGCCAATCAGGTAATACTGTTTATGACTATTAAATGAGTATATTCAGATGACTTCTCTTAGAGCCTCTTGTAAGCCATACAAACCAGCCACTCACTAGGGTCTGAATAGAGCTTCAGCCAATCAGATATAAGATCAGACAGTTTCAGCCAATCAAGTCATACAATGCATGTTACCCAGCTTGCCTCAGCCATTAATGTTTCTTCTCAATGGGTCTCTTGTTAGCAAGCAAAACAGACATTCACAATGTATGTGACCTTGCCAATCAAATGAGAGACCTGACAGCTTCAGCCAATCATGTTGCACAGTGGATGGCACCCTGTCTGCCTCAGCCAATCAGATGACAGATTCTACCAGGAGATCTTCTGTACTATTACCACAGCTGTCTAGACTATTACTATCACTGTCACAGCTCTGAGCATTGGTGTAATTGGCAGCTTCTTGTAGCCTCATTAACATATTAAACTGTAGTGGAAATAAAAAAAGAATGGTTGTAAACATAATAGATGAAAAACATAAAACAAACATACTGTCAATATAACAGATTACTATTTCCTTCATAAGGAAAAAACTTTCTAATACTCGATTAAAAGATGTCCATCATAAGATGCTGGATCTAAAAAAAATTCCTTGCAAAGCACATCTATACCCTCCCCACCATCAATAACATATTCAGAGATGTAAAAAATTACAATCACTGCAATGCTTTCTGGTCTAACTTACAGGAAATTTTTGGCAGGAGGAATTTTACCTTACTCTGATTGATGTTACAAAATAGGCATAAACAGTTTAACTTTATTAGGACATGTCAAAGTCTCAAGTCCTTTTCAATAAGCCTTCTTTTCAAGAATGAATTTTACTGACTGGTACTGACTGGAAATTATAATTTCTTTTAACAGCAGTATTAATACACCACTGACTCAAATAGTTTTCACATGCATTTACATGACAAAATTTTTCAAAAGTCAGTCAACCAGTTTAAGGATCCAGCAACCAAGTTAGGTACCATTCAGAGCTTACAAGCATGAAAGGAGACCACATACACTGTTATTGCCCCCTAAAGTTGTACTTAATCTAGAGAATCAATCATGTGTTTGTGCTAATACGTTGAGCAGGTATGGAACAAAATCAGCCCATACATAAACTATATTCCAGCATGTTTCATGATATAAAGTAACAATTTGGTATACATGCACTACATTTTTACAATTTGTGATATTTACAAGTCACAAGTTGCTTTCATGTTTTCAATGCCTGCTTTAAAAGATTTCCATCTGCCAGGCCTATCCATCTGCCATGAAGTGAAGTGAGGTAAAATGAAATTGTCAATCAGAACCCAGTTTTGGCAATGTTGCTCTGAACGTTTGCTACCCCAAGAAGCCAGTAACAGAAATTCTTCATGCAACAATTTGACAAAAATGCAACATCAAAATGTGCCTGCAAGAGTCATAAATCTTTCTTCCTGGCATTTTGTTTTGCATTGTCATTTAGATATGACTGCCTCACAGGTTTTTGATGCTTGGAAAATAGAAAACATGGAATTTTTCAGGCTTTCACAGGCTCAATATGAATTTCAATTAAGGCACAGCATCCTTCCCTCCCCTCTTACCCCATCTCTCACCCTAATCCTCCCACCTAATGACCTCTCGAATTCTCCATGATGCAGAAGTCATGACATGGCTTTGTACATCTTCTAGCATAGATGAGCATCAAGTGTAAACATACTGTACAAGGAATGACAGTAGCTAATTACAACAATCCATTAAAAGGCAGAAGACCCCTGCATTTATGGATATTCAATGTAAGAGATTCCCCCTATGACAGGTACATACTTCTAGGTAGAAATGCTCTTTCTTGTTCCTTCCCACCCCATCCCTTATGTATCCCAGGATGCTACCAGGTATGCTAGACCACAGGATTAATACTAGGCATGCTACAAGGCTGACAGAATGAAAGTTTTGATATAAAAATAAACATGTTTTTCTACTTGGGAAGTTTACAAAATAATATTAAAACTGCAATGACCAAAATTCAAAATAATTTGACAATTTTTGAGGAAACTGCAAATTAAGTGCCAGAAAATGGCAAAGACAAATTAATTTGCAAAGTTAGCTAGCTGTTCTTTTATATGTCAACAATGTTTTCATCATTTTGACCATTGCCTAAACAGAGACAGAAGCCTGCCCTCAATCAAACCATTGGAATCTTAACATAGACTGAGCATTTCAAAATTTTTCCATATTTATATTTACCTTGCAGGTGGCAGCATTTCACTTTTGATAGCAATTTGCTTAAAGAGTAATTTTCTTTCATTAAACTAACTTACATACTCCAATATTACTGTCTATAAAGTCAGCCTACAAGAGTTATGACAGGCAGAGGCAAGGCAAGGTAGGAGCAAACAAAGTAATGTTAGGAGCAAGCAGATACAACAAGGATAATAGGAAGAAATACAAGAAAACAAAAAGGTAGCTAGACAGTCAGGCAGAAAATATTTCAGACGCTGTTACCTAATTCCCGTTCGCCATTACACGGTCACTAAAACCACGAAAATATTGAACATAAAAGAAGACCTCAGAACCCAATAACATCAACTCCCTTATCAGAGAATGAGACAATCAACAAAGGGTTAGGGCAAAATCTAAAGAAAGCACATTTTAGGCACAAATTCTACAAGAGGCAGAAACATAAACCATTTTCACTTTATCACTAATAGAATTTTGACACCAAGATTTGTCACTATTGGCCTTCCATAGCAATGGTGACAGCATGCTAGCAAAACACATATGCAAAGTGTTGACATGATGCAGAGATCGGGACCTACCAACACAGTCTCATGTTTTATATAGTTGGACTGTCACAACTATGAGGACTCGAATATCCTGAGGCTTCCTGCAGATGCATCAACATGCTCAGCTGGTGGGCAGAGAGTACAGGGGGGTAGAGGAGAAAAATGACAGGTCATTGTTTATGTCAATCTAAATGACCTGGGGTCATCTCTTGCACTAGCCAGTTAGCTAAACTACCATTACCTAACATTACAGGTGACTAGCAGTTAAATGGCATCACCAAAAGTGAATTACAGTCAAGTAATGCTACTGTAATGGTAAGTAATTTTGACTTATATCTCCTAAAATGAAAAATAACAATTTTGTTTTTATGTTTCTCCATGCTTCAGTTTTCCAGCCCTATGCGACTTTTGTTTTGTTCATGGACATACAGAAGACAATGTAGCTCTTCAAAACTTCCAAAAAATTCCCGGAAATTGATTTTACATGGAATGCACACATGTATACACAATTCCGTCTCCAGTAAAGCTGCATTTGAAATTGATGTTAATGCTGTGGATGCAGCAAAGGACAAAAATATTAAGGTCAGTGTGCTTATGGTACTGCTGGCTTTTAAAACTAATACTAGGGCAAAGGATGAGATCAGGCCTACCTCTCTGTGGTTAAAGTAAGTTGCAGCAAGGGGTGAGGAAGGGTAATAATGGGTCTATTGTACTGTAAACTAATCACCCCTACACAGTGTATACTTTGGTGTTTTAAGCCAAAGTCTAAGACGTGAAGTGGTATAGACTGGAATTTGAAATTTTTTAATTAGCAGCAGGATTTAGTATTCAGAAAGTCATTTTTCTGTTACACACAAAACAGCTTTACATGGTAACAACTGTCACCAAACAAGACTGATGTTAGTGAAAAAACTGACAAAAAAATTGAAGTCAAATTTTAACTCAAACATTCACTCAACAAAAAAATTTCAGTTTCACTTGGGCTCAGATTTAGATTTCTCAGGAGAGACTATCAATCCACCAATGCTCCATGAAGGCATATCACCAATGATTATTACTTTTATAAATAAGGAGAAATATACATTTATATTAGATGATTCCTTTACCATTTTTGGAGAAACATATAAGCAAATTTTTCCCTTTAATACAGCAATATGACAAGCTTTCTGCCGAAATACAGAATAGCCCCACCACAACTTCCATGAATATCTGCTGAGATCACACTCCAAATATAAATGGTGATATTTAAGTATAGAAAAGTAGAAATTAAATCTTACACCAAAACCATCCACCTCAATGATATTTAACAGCTCTCCCCTTAGCTTGTCTTTTTCATAAACAGGCCTTGGCACACAAAGAGGGAAATTTTGATAAAGTTATAGCAAGTGCATTTTAAAGCATTTCAGTGCAAACCCATTTTCTCTCATATTTTCTACATAATTACCTTTCTTGTCACACAAAAACTGGTCTCTACAAATTCAGCAAAATAAGGAGATAATGAAAAATGTCAAACTACAAAGAAAACACTAAAGCTTTCCTTCTTTCATCAAAAAACATGCCATTCAGTTTTTGCTTTAAGCTCTGACGAGGTTCCCTTTTAGAACGTTTGTACCCCTACCTCTAAAATTTTGTAAGTTAATCTGGCAAGTATCATTTTTCTAAGACCAAGCCCATCTATAGATGTCTTGCTTATGATTGGAGCAAAGCAAACTGAAGCATTCTGTTAATCTATACTACTGTTAAATCCTCATGACACTAAAAAAATGACTATAGATTCAAAACAATGATTAAAATTATAAAACATTCTCCCGACTTCAGGGTAATAAGTCAGGTCTGTACGAAAGCAAGCAAGACACACATCACACGACTACACAATGTTTATCCTCTAGAGAAACCAGTTCATTACAAATTCCATCTAGACCACCACCCTACCCTGCAGTGAAGTCTTTCTCCCCTATAAAGAATACAACTAATTTCAATCATACAAACTGGAACAACTGTACTTTAAGGAGATGTGAATTTAGCACCCTCCCTCCCCCCTTCCCCCTTCCTCCTTTGCCCCTCCCCTTTCCCTTACCTCATATTTGTTTTAGAATTTGCAAAGTTAATTGGTTACAATGTTAATAAGAGTTACAAAAGACATAAATGAGGGCATTAAATATTTCTGGATTACTAATGGCAGACTGTAGTAATACCCACAATCCTTAGCAATGAGGGCAGCATTAACAAACTCACCAGTGGATCTCCTTCAGTTTCACCCTGTGGCTTTGTTGTCTGACCTTTACTGTTAGTGCCCTGTACCTTGTACCCATCAAACCCAATATCCTCTGGCCGTAACTTCAAAAGTGATGGCCAGCTTTCCTGGCTACCAGATGTCCAGGGGTAAGACTCAAATACCCAGTCAGAGGGGTCTTCCCAAGATGCCTTTCGGCCATACAGCTGAATGAAATACAAAGTGAAAAGAAAGAACTGATTATGACAACTGTATTTACCATGGTCGAGGCAGAACTACAAATCGGTTACAAAATGACTGGAAAAAATGTATAACCCTAAGTTTCAAGAGTGTGCATACAAGAGTTGCTCTACATTTTGGCACCAGCAATCAACTCTGGTGGAAAAGCCCAGTAACATTACAAAAATGTCTATTTTTTTTAAATATCACAAAACAGGAAGTTTTTACTTATTTTAATACAGTCTTACATCTATTTCAGTGTTTCACTTCTTTCCCATATTGTTTTTTGGTGCAAGCATCCCTTTTTGCTTCCCATTTTGTCCTTGACTTTTTTGGTTCTCTTTCTGTACTTTTACTCTTTTTGCATGTTGCTTCACATGATGTTTTTTCCCTTTGTTGTGAATATTTCATTTTTTCTTTTTGCTTCAAGTGGGAAGGGCATGGCTCTACCACAAAATGCATTCCATTAACACCTACCACATACACCAAAATTTGATCTTGCTCAAACTTTAGCCCTTCACTCCACCCCTCCTTCTTTTCAATAGCTCTTTTTGAAAAAAGCTCCCTTAAACATAACATCTGAAGGAGTTCAACTAATTGGAGTAAATTCAAAACACATTTTACCTGCAGGCCTTCCCTGACAGCTTCTAGTAAGTAAGGCACGATCGAATAATTCCAGAGATCGGTAAACCAGACCTGTGACCCAGGCAGGTCAATTGGGCATTGTAGGAACAGTCTAGGTCCAATGGTAACATCTGATGAGTTGTGTGTCTCCAGAAACTTGTTGAGATGTTGCCAGACTTTTGGCATCCATTCAATAACTTTGTTAAGGTCATTGTTTCTTGTATTATGTTTCACTTCTGCCTCAATAAGCTTTCTCCTGAGGTATCGACCTAAGAAACCCTTGACTGGTTCCATGTGATTGGCACATAACACCCACCTGGCAAAGAAAAAGAGTCCCAAATTAGCTTGACTTCTAGGCAACTACTAACATTGTGATTGCCATACTTCAATTTTATCCTAACTGCTTAACTCATGGAAGTGCTTGCATGCTTTCATGCTTTGATATGGACACCAAATCCTGCACACAGTGGACAAAGTTGAATGCTGAGAGTCTGAAAAATTTTGTTTTTGCGTTTTCACCATGATAGTACAATACAGCCTTTTGTCAAAACTATCACATCCATTGTCACCTAAATAGGTTACATTGCACCCTGCCATACCAGTGTAAGCCATGCATGGTGACCCTTTCCCCTTCTTCTTACCAAAACAAAGAAAAGACCTTGCATAATGTCACATTTATATGTGGATTACAGCCTCTGTTGATAAATCTGGCTTAGCCCCAATTTCTGGGTTCCATAATTTGATATCCCCTGCCCCTCCCCGACTCCCTACTCCAGTGCTTCTTTCATTGTATCCTCACCTGAAATTATGATGAAGCTGTAAGTTGGTAGACTGACATGTAGCTTGGTTCATCGTACCAATGATGTAAGGGCACTTGTGGTATTTATAGCTGAGGAACCCAGTGAAGATCTCTCCCAGAGAACCTGCATGATGCAGATTGTCTAGGATGATTACTGTTGGCAAATCTAAGGCACTGGGAAAGGATGAGAAGAAAGGAATTAGGATGAAGTATACATGAAACATCTTTTTAATACTTATTTGATTTCCATTGTTTCCATTTCATATCAAACTTAGCTAAAACTGCTGAAAGGAAAGGGATAGATTAGGGTCAGTTTTAAGAAGAGAGAACTAATCATGTTTGTCTACTTGACTGAAATTTTGTGTTTTCTTATCAGGTTGGAAGACCAGCAATGTACATCCAAAATTCTCTGAAGCAGGAGAGGTTGTTTGGCCTTTTTTTATCTAGGATTTACATTTATGCTGGCCAGTCTGCTAAGATTTACCAGCACACATAAGGAGCCATATTTACTGGTAGCTGGAAAAAATATTCAATATGCACACAACAAGCAGAGATAATATACTGATATACTGATGTTCAATGGGAGTCAGCCTGGAGTCAACTAGTCCAACGGCATCTACACAATTCAGCACCCCTGAATTATATCATGTCTAGGTTGGCCCTTTAAGTTTCTATCTGTTCTTAAGGATGATTAATGATTTACATAAAATTCAAATAAAGAGACTAACAAGGAACTCAATGTTGACATAAAACAAGTATCACTTACTTTGTTTCACACTGATCAGCAATGTGAGTAAGATATTGGCGAAGTTCCTTCCCTGACTTGTGATCCACATTGAAAGTGGCTATGTTACCCTCATTCGGTTCTTTGCCACTTCTGTGAAAACAAAGAGGAGCAAAATATTTCAGGTAAATGTAAATAACATCATTTGAACTTTGTGCTTAAAAGCAGTAGCCTTCAACTGCATGTCGTATTACATTTTACTGGTCACCCTATCCCTTGTACAGACTAACCACACTAGGAGAGACAATTGTCCCTTTGTTCTTCATTAGCAAACACTTACACATCATGTCCAAATGTGATGGACAAAACTTCAACATAGACGGTTACATCTAAATTTTATGTCAATAAGTAGCTCATAAGAGTGGTATGTTGCTACCACCATTTAATAGCCTACATATGTGCTATCAAAACACCTTTCAACCATACATGCTGCTCAAACACTGTGTGGACTCAACTCAGTAAAATCTTGTCTTACATTAAGCTAGTAAATGTCTGCAACCTCATACTAGTGTTGCAACAGTAATGCAAGTAGCCAATATTATCGATACGGATATTTTAGTTCTCAATATCGGCCAATACCGATCCGATAACGACAGTTTGGGAAATAAGCAAGTAGCTGATATTACCGATACCGATATTTTAGTTCTCAATATCGGCCAATACCGATCCGATACCAACAGTCTGGGAAATAAACATTCTACATACTAACCATAGGCCCCCCACCGGGCACTACAAATAAGTGTCATTTCATCTTGATGAGGTGCAATATTGGACCTTGCATTAAAAGTACTCAAATAGTGTCCCATTTTCAAGACATACAGAGCAACATACTGGTTAAGTGATATCTGCATGTCAGGTACATTTTACTGATACCGATACTGGACGCAAAAGGAGAATATCGGCCGATACCGATGGTGAATACTTAAAATTGGTCCAACATTACCTCATACAGGATAAGGTAGGAGATTCTTGTCTTGTCACTCCACACCCACACAACATACCTTTGCAGAATATGTTCAGCTAGTTTCTGTGCCAGGTAAGTCTTGCCTGTCCCACTTGGCCCACAGAGTATTATTCTCTTGTGTTCAAGGAGTAATGAGATATACCTCTGTAGGATAGGTTTAGGAACTAAGGTTTCAAATACTAGAGAATCACAGCTGTTGTTCTTGTAATCTGTAAGAAGAAAAAGGTACTAGACGGTTAGCTTCATGTCTGAGTTGAAAAACATTTCTGAACATATGCTTACTTGAGCTAGCTAGACGTGAGGAAATTCTTTCTTGAAACAGAAACTAGGACATGGGACTTGAACTTTGGTGAACACATTTTTCTCACTCCCATCACCCTCTTACACCAAATCAAAGAAATGTTCCACTGTACCTTTCAAAGCTATCGTGATGGAAGTTTTGTCGCCAACAAGGTAACCACAAGGCAAGAGCTCTGGTGGATCAGCGTCCTTTGTTCTTGATATTTCCCCTACTATATAATGATGAACGCTTTCTGCACTCAGTCCCAAATTTGTCATAGGATCGATTCTTAATACATACTCCTGGAAATGAAACAAAGGCAGATTAAGGAAAGTAGTAAATATTTTAAAACAAGTGAGGAGAAACATGGTGCCATCATGAAATAATTTACCTGGCATCACATTTTAGTTTGCCAGACAACCTGGTCAAATTGTCTTGAATGAAAAATATGTAAAATCTTTGTTTAAATTAAAAGACCCCCCCCAAAAAAAGGTGCTATACAAGAAGTGACAAGTGTTTCCTAATCATGTGTCTCTTAACAGATTGTGGCTATCAAGATTACTCTTTCCCTAGCCATCTCCATTTGTTGAGAATTTTTTTTGAAACTTTACATTCCAGAAGGGTGTCTTTAAAGTTTTTTCAGGAACCTAGACATTCTTTCCAGAACAACCCAAAAATGATTGAAATTCATACTTTTATTCCAGAATGTCATCTTCAAATGTTATATCTTTTCCCGGAAACAAGACATCCATCCCCACACCCCACAACTTCATGTCCTGCATTTCAATCAAGCTTGCTACATTCACCTTACCCCCACACGCACTTACTTGAATATCAAACTTACCTTAAATATTCTCCTCACAACACTATCTAAGGCATCCCAATTTGTTTTACTGCTGATTCCAATTGTACCAATCATGACTTCTGTCTGCTTGCCATTGGTTCCCTGAAACAAAAGGTCATGAATATGTATGATAAAAGGGCATGTGACTGACAGACAAAAAATACCTCTCTGATATAACTTCTGTACTTGTCCCCAATAAATTGCATGAAAGTTTTAACAGGGATCATATTTATAAACAATTATTATCACCACCAGACCAATAAATACCTTTTTTTTTTTTTTTCTTTAAAGGGAAATGCAGTCACCAGTTTGGATTAGTGTTACCGGGTATCCTATTTCATGGATGGCTCTTGAGAATCATGTGATGTTTTTCTCACTGAATTGTGAAATTTATGCAGATTAACTCTTTGGTTTTCCTTGAATATGCAACATTTACTTTCTGAAGCATCATGAAAGATATGGTACTTGAAGGGATACAACACGATATTTGTGAAATTTAGTTGATGTTTCAGAATAAGTTTGAGGCAACTGCTTATGCCTTTTATATTTACAGGACCCAACTTCACATCTCCACTGAGCATTCCAATTTTCTTTTTCTTTTTTAATGCCATGATGGAAAGCATCACTCCTAGGAGGTAACATTAAGCAACAACTGCCGAGAACCATGAAACATTAATGTGTTAGCATAAAACATTCATGCAGACTGAGGGCATACCTCCCTGGCAATTAAAATGCCTCATATCCACTCAAAAATACAATTTCAATTTACTCTATTTTAAGTAGTTTTATATCTTTCCCCAGACATGGTTGTCTGGGACACAAGTCATTAATCTTTGGGTAATCACTTGAATTCTCCATGTTTGGCCACAAGCAAGCTTACCCCTCTGAGGTTACCTCTGTTTCATATCAGTCAGAATCAATTAAAAAAGCAACTTGACAAAGTACATTAAAACTTAGATGAACCCCTAAGGAGTAACCTATTGAAAACACTAGGGTTAAGTTTAACACTCTTAGGGGACATTTTGGAAATGTTTGGGTTGTGGTTTAGAGGAGAATTTTAGCTTTGGTAGTCATGACTGGCCATAAATCAGAGAAGGGGTGCTAAAAGAGGGCAAGAGAAATGGTTCAGTTGGTGGGCAGAATGTGTTTATAAACAGAACATACACACATGAGCAAACAGAATGGAATGTTTGTAAATTACAAACACAGATGTTCAAAAATAACAAAGGTATCATTAAACAGCCTTCATGTGACATCCACAGCTGAACCTTAGGAGATACAATAATAGATTCACCACAAATAGACAATTACCACAAAGAAACACCCTTTGTATCAAAAACATGTTGATTGCTTTTGAAGAATCCTGAGCTCTGACACTGCCATTTTGGGGTGGGATGGTATGTCTGACTGACAGAATACACAGCTGGCACTGGAAATTTAGAGGTAAAATGCAGTCACCCCAACCAGAGTTAGTAAGCCCCATCACTCTAGTTCATGAATGGCCTATTTTGATCATGTGACAATGTTTTTGTTAGTGAATTGTGAAATTCAAAGAGAATTTCTCCCTGATTTACCTATTGTTTGTAATAGCTATGTTCCAAACATCTTCAGAGGTGCTTGTAATGCAATAAGAGGAGATTTGCAAGAGTTTGCTGATTTTTCAAAGCAAATTTTTGGGTGACTGCCTATTGCCTTTAAGGAGGTGGGGGGGGGGGGGTGTGAGGCAGGGTATAAATTGGGTCAGTATTGACAAAGGCCCGCCTAGAGTTAGGAAATTACACTACAATCTGCAATAAAGCTTCTTAGAGGGGGACATGTCCCTCTCCCCTTACACTCCACTCTGGTGAGCATCCCTACTAGATAACAACATTAATTCAAAATGAAGATAAGGAGTCAGCATTCAGATCAATCAGCTTACCTCTTTGTCACCTTCCAGTGGATTTCCCAAGAGGACAGTAACAACGATTCTTTGAGAATTACTTGTCATTCCAGAATTGTCGTCAATTAATATATCTATAATGATAGGAATAAGGAGTGGGTTTAATCAAAATGCCATCCTATCAGTAACCAATAATGGGGTTTCGTTGGTAACTTGTACAACATTATCCTTAATTTGAATATTTCTAGATACCACCAGAGCACAGCTCCAGTTATCATGTCAGGTGTGCTATTATTCACTGAATTATGCAAATTTACTTCATTTAGCCCATGTACTTTACTGCTATACATATATGCCTAAAAACTATGAACAGTGACTTCCTTTACCATACCCTGAAAATTTCTCTACCATTTTCTTAATAATTTTTCTAAAAATATCTGAGCTGTATATTTCAGAGATATTTTAGAACTTTGTCAAAAAGATGTCTCACCTAGACTGCCACTGCCATGGTCAGAGTTAAGGCTTAACCTGTGACGGTCTGCAAGAAACAAAATGGAAAAGTGAAAGTATTATGTACAAAACCACTACAACTAGCCTACCTACACTTAGTAATATCTTGTGTACTTCACACATAGGGACAAAACTGTATTGGAATATACAACCAAATTGCACTTTAACACACTCCACATTCCATTTTCCCCTTTTCACAGATGGGTGGGTCTCTAGTTGGCCATATTTCTTTCTGAATTAGGAAGTATAGTGGAATGACCTTTACAGCACATCAGGGAGAAAATTTCCTACAATGTAAGCAGGTTCATATCCGAGAAAACTTATCAGATGTTCAATGCCTGACCATTAGCATCAACAATTTTGATCACACCCCTGCGAAGTCAAATCTTCCATACAACAGTAAACAAAATTTTTTAATCTAATCCTCAGAATGTTCAGAAAAGCAGTTCGAATGACATAAGCAAACTACTTTCCTTAACCAATGTTGTTTCTGTTGTGATCTGATTAAGCACTCCAAAAAAGGATGAACTATTGGCAAGATTCTTTCATCACAGATACTTGCCTGAGGTCTGTTTTGTAATGTCATGCAGATGTGAGAATCCATTAATTTTCAGGTTATGCAAAATGCCTGTTACCCTGCAAAGCACACTCTGTCTGCTCAGTACCTCTTTAGGAGATTCCCAAACACCATATGCCCACGCGAAGGAGGGTGAGTCCAGTTTTGAATGCTAACTTCAGTACCATAATATGAGTTATTCATTAACTATCTGATTCTTCATGCTCTTGTGTTTATAAGGGGAACATGTTTCACTTGTGAGTGTATTTACTCCAGTAGCCATAAAACTGACAACCTAGACTGAAACCTTAGAAGTCTGATCATTAGTGCATTGCATAACCACCTGTGCAGTGAATACTAC
Organism: Holothuria leucospilota; assembly: GCA_029531755.1. Taxonomy (NCBI): domain Eukaryota; kingdom Metazoa; phylum Echinodermata; class Holothuroidea; order Aspidochirotida; family Holothuriidae; genus Holothuria; species Holothuria leucospilota. The sequence goes on along the minus strand of CM055972.1, from coordinate 29,463,950 downwards.
CAGGAAGTGGGTACTACCCAAACTGACTAGAGTGGGTGGCATAGGCTACTGCATGATTTAAATAGGACCAGATGATGCAATGTTTTGAATATTCACTAACAATCATCCAGCCCTACTTTCTGACATTTTTATGAATATCCAAAGAATTTGTTCCATGTTCACTTCTGCAGGCCTTAGAGATATGACTGAACAAGGAATATACCGTCCATACAGTCTGCTACAAGGGCAAAATGTCAGTAGGTTCCTTTTGGTACAACAATACAGGAAAAGTGGCTCATCTCCAGAGAATAAGAATTCCACCATTGGTGAGCAACACTCTCTGACACGTGGTAGCTAGCAGATAACTCTTACCAATGTCTGGTAAATATGCGTTGCATATGTTCATGACAAATGTTGTTCTTTCCATGGCGTTGGAGGGGTTACCCTTTAACACTGAGATGTAGCAGTGCTGAAATTGTACACTGCATGTGCCTTTCATCTGGTACACTACTGAAATGCTATCTTACCTAATGAATCTCTGCTAAGGCGTTTGGAAGACCCTGTTGAGTTGAGAGAGTTGAGGGAGGAATTCTCCACTGATTTACGGGTGTGGACTTGACGTTGTAACCTCTCATTTTCTTGTTTTAGAACCATCATTTCACTCTGTTAAAAAAAAAGAAAGTTAGATTTATTCCAAGGAACAGAGGAATAGACGTTTGGAGAATGACCAGTCTAACAGGTGGAGGTAATTATCTGAATGTCAGCAAAGAAACCACAAGTGAGGGATGGGGGATTCAAAAGTGGGTGGGGTGGAGGGTACTTAACCTGAACTTTGCATCTTGTCCCTATATGAGGTTATAACCTCTAATCAAAATTTAGAATTTGCAAAAATCACTGTTTGCATTTCTCATTTTATAAATGAGAATCCCAGCCATTTCCACACCAGCAGGAGATCCCCTGTTATTTCAGTAGACATTTTAGGTGGGGTTGGGGGGGGGATAAGAGTTAAGGTAAGGATTCTGTAACTTATTTTGTAGAAGAATGCAGTAAACAAACAAAACATTACACGAGAGTGCATCTTATTCTATATGGCCAGGTCTAAGTTTTACTTTAATCTGACGTTGCTATGACAACCTCATAATCACACCTCCTACCTTCATTTTATTCATCTGTTCTTGCATCTGATCAAGCTGATGTTGTGATGTCAAGGCTTCTAGTTTGATATCTGTCAGTTTACCTTCCTTGTCTCTCAGTTGCCTCTTCAAATCAGTGATGGTTTCTTCTGACTGCTCTGAGTCATATATTCTGGAAAAATAATATTTGGGACACTTCAATTTTTTTTACAAGAAGCATGAATGTTTTGGTGATCAATAACATGATTGAGTTGTTTCTTCCACGTGCTTTAAGTTACAAACTCCACCTTTTTAATGACTTTACTTGGCATAGGAGGCAGGAACAAAGAGGGAACTATATGACCTTCAATCCACAAATTTAGAGTTTCCCAAGATTAGAGCATACAGATTTAGGGCATTAAAGCACACTACTTATGGGTCTATATAACTAAATTCAATGTGAAATAAGCCAAGTAAGGGAAAACTTAAGGCATCAGAATGAAATTTTGAGCAAAAGTGCTGAATGGAATAGCAGAAGGGAGGGGGAGGGGACTGGGTAAACTATATCAAAACAAGGGGTTTGTGGCTTTATCAAGATTACTACTCACACTGATGTGGTTGTAAATGCTTTATCTGGCCCTGTTTTGGAGTGGGTCTATCAAGCGTATGAGCCTATATAAGTAAATTCTGTGGGCCAATAAGCCTATAAAGGGCAAACTTGAGGCAAACATACGAAATTTAGAATATTATGAAGGAAAGGGGCAAGGGAAGGGAGAACAGTACCAAAAGTACATATTTCTTGACCGATTATTGAGTGACTACTCACGCTGATGTGGAAGCCGACTGCTTCATCTGGCCCTGAGGAGGGGGTGGGTCTATCAAGCTGTCATTAACAAAGGTCATGCTATTGTCAAGGTCTTCCACATCTGTCGTTGTACCGCTTGCCTTCTTCTTACGACCAAAGGCTGACCTGAAGGAACTTCGAATCTGTAAAGAAAGGAACAGGGACTTGAGTATTTGTAGCTACATAACATTTATCTGCTAAAAAGTACATTTTAATTTATCAGAGTGATGCTTGTAAGCTTAAACCAAACTTATACCAAACTAATGTTGAGCCATTCATGACCTTTTTCCACTACAAGATACTACAGTACGTAACATTCTTTATTTGAAGAATGGGGAGACTTCCGTTGAAAGCCTACAGACTCATCATAAAGAAATATTTGCTGGCTACTGATGTGGGTGTTCCATGGAAGTTTTCAATACTTCACTCAAGGCCACAGGAATTACTGGCAACAAATTACAACCTAATGCAGAAAATACCAGCCAGCATGTACTATGAATTTGGGTACTACATAAAATGACTAATGTGTTTGGATCTATTCCAAACAATATCTTTAAATGCCATAAAATTTGTCTCAAAATGATTCTCCATGAGAGTTATTAAGCAAACTAAAAGTAACCATCACAGTATCTCCACTTTTTTTAAAAGTAATGCTGGCTACGTTTATGGACCACTTAACAGGTTTGTAATGCATTACATATTTTACGAAATTCACAAGAAATGATGGCCTCTTGGTAAGGTCAGTTTGGTGTCTCCAGAAGGGAGAATTCTCTTTGCTTAGTACACTCAGAATAAAAATGTCAACCACCAAGAGAAGATACAAATAAAAAGGTAAATGCAGTCACCTCAACTTGAATAAGCATACCATCCCCCACCCCAACCCCACCACCCCATCCTCCACCACCCTTATTCATATGTTGTTACTTTGTGGAAAGACTTATCACTGAAGTGCTAAATTCCTGCTTTAAAACTCTGTGGTTGCCTTACTTATGTAATATTATGTTCTGCACCATCATAAAAGAAAATCACATTAAGCTAAGTAACAGAAAATGGCAGGTTTGGTGTAGATGTTTCTAGATAAGGGGGGGGGGGGGTGACTGCTCATTCTCTTTCACACATACCAAGGTATCCAAAGAACGAAGAGGTAATGAGGGTCACTTGATGCACATGTTAAAATATAAAATTGATCGCCCAATTTAATCTAATCTGTATTACACAGGATGAGGATTAAGACATTGCAGGAAATTTCAACAATTTTTGACAAGATTACCATAGCAGGGAGGAAAAATTTCCACCAGCGAGACAATGGTTTTACATAATGTGAAAGAATGTGGGTCATTTTGCATGCCATGTTTAGAGTGGCAAAATGCAATTTCTGGCACCATCAATATTTCATGGCTTTTTCAAAACTATGATACTGACAGTAAGATTAAAGGAACAGCAAAAGTCATTACAACCTAATAGAGAAGACAGAAGCAGACTGCATGTCAAAGGTCACAACAGAGGATTGACCATGCTTTTTACATGTGCAACTTTACAAGAAAAAATGTACTAGTAAGAAAATAGGAGTATACAGCAAACTTCAAAATCAATCTACAAGTATATAGGTAAAGACACTGTCATGCTGGCAAACTTTGGAAAAAAACCCTGAAGTGTGTTACATAAAACCAACATGCTTGTCCAAGGATTTAACGTCAGTATTAGGCAAACCAACGCATAAAGGAAAAACACAATAAAGTATACTGTGCATTGTGTGCAGATAAGAGGACGAAAAATACAATCTGGTTATTATGGTTAAGGAAAGGAACGGAAAAATTAAAAAACCCCAAAGACAAAATGAACATAAATGTGAATCATTCTCTCTTCAAGACGTACGGATTCTACCACTACACTGATTAAAGACGCAGACATTATCGTGGAGAAAGCTACGGTTGCATTTTTACGTATCAAATGTGATTATTAATGTCTACCGTATTGGATTCCAGATTAAAGTAATCAATGCTTCATCATTCAAAAACAAAGGGTGTCAAAAATCAATCGAAAATAAAAGGAAGGTCCATACTCCAAATTACCTTTTCACCGGATGAGACCTAGGAGTTTTTCCGCAAGGAGAAGAGGCAATGGAAAGGAAAATTGGGGGTTAAGCGATTAATCACCAAGCTATAAAGCTATCGCAGCTTCATGTGGCTCATAAGAAAAAGACAGCTTCATGTGGCTCATAAGAAAAGAAGACATTGGAGAAGGAAAGAGAGCAAGGAGTGAAGAAAATATTAACGGTGGTGCATTCTAATCCTGATTTATTGTCAGGTGGTAGACCTTTGATCAATCTCCTTCTTGAGAAGTTTTCAGAGGCAATTTTACGTTTGTGTCACGTTTAATCAACTGCTTCAGTTTAGTTTGGTGTACTCTTCTGATCTGTAGTATGAAGAGTTCATCCTTAACTTTGTAGTGTTGATTCATAAAAAAGATTTCTGTAGGGACACCATCCAGTCATTAATTTAACATGACAAAAAATTCAAAAAGCTTCTAATAATGTTAAGTTTAATGTGTAATTTTTCTTTTTCTGTTTGAAGACTGAATAGACTGCCATTTTCTTACTTCAAAATTTATTGCTGTTATAAAAAAATAAATGAACAATTAAATGGTATTGTTAGGCAATTAGGGGAAATACAGCCATGTATGGTCCATTTAACAGCAGTGATAAATTGTGCAGTACAAACAGGATAATGTTTAGGGTATAGAAACAGACCAGTGAGGGATCAGCACTGTTATGCAAGTTTTCTGTCTAGCTGCACTATGCTCTGAGCCAGTACAATAGAAGTGCAGGAAGTAAGTACGAGAAAAGTGCTCTGAATATATTCCACATTCAGAGAGTTTTTTAGGATAATTTCAAAGCTTGTCTTAAGGAGGAAATCCTAGAACAGGGGTTCTTCAATGTTTTAGGCCAGGGGCCACTTTTACTTAAAACTTTTCTTATCAAAATTTTGTGCTCCTAAAATCATTTGCAGGCCATTATAAAGCACATCGCAGGCCACAAATGGCCCACAGGCCACCATTTTAAGTGACAACCATAATTAGCATATTACCTTAAAGCAACATGCAGGTTAGCATTACTAGTTTACAAAATCATCACAGCTTGAGAAACAATCTACTATGCAAACTAAAAAATTTGGCGATGGCCAAAACCTACAACAATGGATCTTACACACAATGTCTCTTTATGTATGATTGTGTATGATTAGCATAAGCTTTCTCAAAAGCTGGTACACATTTCTGCTTGGCATCAATAAAACTAATACATCAAACATTTCTGTGAAACTTGCATTGCAAGAATATATGCTGTTCACACATTTACATATTCAATATATATCTGTATCTACTGCAGCAGCATAAGCTTTCACAATTAACTAGGCATTGCATGCATTGAAGCTAATTAGCAGACGGGTAATGATATGTACATAATATCTAACAGAATGGCAAAAATGATACATTTCCTCAAGTTAAATTTGACCTTACTGTACTTTACCAGGTTATCTGTGCATTGACAAGTTGTACTGTATCTGAAAACCACACATCCTGAACACCAGGGTTGGTGATTTTTGTTTTTTTCAGAAAATCATGACTTAAATCAAATAGATTTAAATCATGATTTTTTCAATTAAAATCGTTATTTTAATCAGCTTTATTTAAAACCCTGCTGAAAACTTTTTTGCAAGTTAACTAATTTCCAAACAAGTCAAAAATATTTCAATATACATACCCAATTCTTCTTCTTTTTATTCTTTTTAGAATCCAAGCCCTCTGTGTCTGTCATGGCCGAACCAGCACTGGACATACTTGTCATACTAGCCAAGCTAGACATGCTCTCACATGATGTTTGACGACTTAGTCTTGTTTCACCAACTGCAGGGAAAGAAATGTATCACCATGGTAACAGTATAAACAATATAAACAATCCTGGCAGACATGATGGAATTTATTTTAAAATTTTATGAAAGTTCCGTAACTTATGACTCTTCTTCATCACACACAGCTGATGTCTTAATCAGATAACCACATAATCTGTGAAAATCTGTTGTTGGAAGCTCGTCACTTCCTTTAACAACAAAACCTGCACAAGATCTGAGCCCTGTTTCATGAAGTGTTATGCTTGATCTTAAGTTTGATTTCAATAGGACTGTTGCATTTCCGATCAAACTTAAGATCAATCGTAACCCTTTTTTGAGACAGGGCTCTGGTCTATAAAGGACATAACATGAGATCCTTGTTGTCCTTATATGCATCAATTTATCACTTGTAACATGGAGGTCTAGGATTTTGTATTTCAAAGTAAACACAATCAATCCCTGAAATACTAATACGTCTATGAAAGCACAAAGAGAAACTTACGTATTTGGTCCTTGCTACCAATTGAATGTTTCCGAATGAGGTCTGTACCATTTGTCCTTAGAGCTCCGTTTCTTCCTTCTGCATGCGCTATTTTAAGTTGTTCGATCTTCTCCCTGAGGTCCTGTAGTTCAGAATCTTTCTGCTCGGTGCTTGAAGTCAGTTGCTGTAAGCGACTGGTCATACCAGTCAAGCTCTGCTCAAATGCTGCAACTACGTGAGCCTGTCAATTAAAAGAAAAAAAAAAGACATAATGAAATAATGAATTTCATCACCTAGGGTCTTCAGAAAATCCTATAATCCAGCATTTCTGTAGAAACTGTACATCAATGCCCTTAAAACAATTTGAGCAGTTATTAAAATTATTCAGTGATGGGCTAGAGATAGAGAAAGTAAAGAAAATTCCAGCAAGCATTTTGGGAGATTTTGAAAATTTAATTTGAAAATGAAAACAGTGTAGTAAGTAAAACGTAAAAAGCCGTTTCAAAAAAAGTACAGTGGCACCTGGTTTAATATTTTGTTTTATAAGTGTGATTAAAGAACAGACAGTTTCCTGGAGATTCAATACTGGTTTAAGTTTCAGTTTCAGTTTCAGTTTCAGTTTATTCTGTTTACCTCTCTTGAGGTGCGAGAATCATAATACAATATTTACAAAAAGTTGCAAAAAGGGAAAAAACAATACAAGTTTACAAAATTCACTGGGAAGTAGCAAAAGACCTATGAAATCATAAACAGCCTAGATATGCACACAGTCCACTTTGGTTTGGTTATGGTGACATGTACTATATTGGAGCACATGGCTGATTTATAATGAAACTGTCTATGAGCTGCAAATGAAAGTAATAGTAAACTGTACTGAATGTACAATTTAACAACTCCAACCAATTCAGTTTCAATCTTTGCGAGACAGATTACTTTCATACATTTGTACTGCAGCAAAGAAAAATGGAGAAGGGGTTACTGAGAGGGATCTAGTATGTAGGTGTGAAAAGATTTGCAATTCAAATGACTTTGTTTTCTCTTAAGTGAAAAAAAAAGGAAAAAATTTGGGACTACTTAGGTAATGTGTAACTGGAGCAACAACAACCATTGTGATGCAAATAATTCAATCAATCCAAACAAATCAAATCATAAGGTTTTGTTGACCATAATGAATAAAATCCATTATTTGACATTTCCACGTGAAATATTAACTGCAATGATTGCAATTATCAGTATATACTTGCTATTTCAAAATATATCTAAGTGCAATCAGACAGGTGGATAAAATAATACAAACGTTAGATTTCACAAGTACAGTACAGTCAGCCTCCATATTGTAACTAGTCAAATACGAGTTGACTGGCCTGTACCCACAGTAATATCATACTGTACCTATGATTACACCTCTTTGTTCTGACATCTCAATGTTCGGACACACACAATCTGCATCTCTTCTCACCCTAACCTAAACCCCAGTACTGACCCTTGTGTAGATGTGTCAGAATATAGGGATGTCAGAATATAGAGACATTGGAACAGGAAGCAGGCCCCTGGCCCCCCATACCTATAGGAAAATGTATCCCATTGATGTTACTGCCCCATTATTGTACAATTTTCATGATACAATTTTTTATGATATACAAACCAAACTGCAGGACCCAATTGAGCTGTGGGACCATGCAATGAATGGTAGGAAAACAGCTAGGCTGTTACCTGCCATACAGACATGAATGAATTACCCTTGCTAAGCAAGGAAAGGTATAGTCTGCTTACTGTCAATGATATTCTTAAGGCGCAATTAGCTGCCAATCAACTTCCACAGTCAAAATAGACTTCTTGCGTCTCATTTTAAAACTGACTACAAACTGAAGGAGTGGTACTTGTTTTTAAAGAGTAAGGATCGAGTCTAGCCACACAGCTGGCTTGGCTTGTACGGCACATTGCTTGTCTTTTATTCAAATGGTCAGTTAATGGATCTATCAACCTTTAAAACCACTCAATTGGTAGAAAAAGCCAATTGTAAGGGTTTAGTTGTCCAAACACCAGGCTAAACCTATAAGAAAGGGACATTAAAATAGGACTCCAAGACAAGGATTAAAATAAGAGCTTTTGAGGTATAGTCAAGTACACCCTTTGAACTGCTGATTTGATCAACAGTTTATTGTAAACCTTATCTTTGTTGGTCTAGGGACGGTGTACCTATTTAAAGACTAACTGACAAACATTGCTGAGACCAGGGTAAACAGAGCACAAATTGCTCAAAGGCACAACAACACGACAAATTCTGCAGGCACTGTAAGTGATAACATAAGCTGTGTTACACAGCATCATACTGCAGGGCATATACCCTGAGCAGTCCTGACTACAGGTAAACAAACAGGCATCCATGATATTATTTTTAGATTGCTGAACTGTTTTCAAGTTTGCCAAAAAAAGAAAAAAAGACACAAGCTGGATTTTTTTTCCAAAAATTGTCCTGAGAAGCAATGTTTGCCCGGACTTATGGGTGAAGGGTGAGTGGGCTAAAAGCCCTCAGCCCCCTGGCTTATATGCTTATGAAGGTACAGTCCTGTCCAAGCTTGCCTGACTAAAAACATTGTCATCATTGCTCACCAGTGTCACCCAGTGTTACTTCAAGTATACTGTACTGTATACTGTACAAACTAACAACAGTACTTTCGCTAGTCTTAAATTCGCGATTAGATACTTGGTCGCGAAAAGCGCGAAAATTTAACCTCCGTGAAAATTTCCCACTATACAGTATACACTATACGGTATAGGCCAACAGGTATTAAATTTTACAGCATTGCCAAGGAAGTACTGTAAGTATATTGTACAACTGTTAAGTATATTGTACAACTATACTAATACTTCCAGTATGTACAGCTGAATGATAGTATATCAACGCTGCCCATGAGCAGAAGTGTGCAGCTCAGTACAATTTACTGTACACATTTACCCAAAACACTGTATTATTAGCCTAGAAGCTGTCCCATTTCCCACCATAGGTTCAGTCAACTCTGACGAACTTAGTCCAAAAATTTGCACTTGTTCTTACTTTTATTTTGCCCAAACTTTATTTACCTTCAAATGCACTGCTAACTGACAGGAATGTTGAATAAATGCACCACACCAAACCTCTACATGTACTTGAAAACTTAAAACAACCTTTTTAAGATGGAACAATAAAAACTCCAGTGTAAAACCTGTCTCATATCACATCCTTCACTATACAGAAAATAGGACCACCAATTTATTTACTGTTATAGTACTGTACATGTACTAGCTTTAAAAAAGTTTTGCATGACTCTATCCTTGGGACCTTTTACCCTCTTGGTCCCTCCATAAATTGCTAATGACACATTGACACTTCTTTGTGTCTAGTAAAAAGACATCCTGGAGGCCACTACATCATGCAGCCCAATATGCATGAAGAATCCTTTCAAAATAAGTTACTTTGTGCATTGCCAATAACTCCACAAGGTCTATGTCCCATTTCCCTAGGCTAAGTCTTACATCAAAGACAATCTTATCTACTAATAATAATGGAACACAATGGAGGCATCAAAGAAGGGAACAGGACTGAACAAAACATGTACAGAAAACAACATTATGTACAGGGCAGTCTGTTTACAAGCACAATCCTGGAACCAGGCCAAATGGACCCTTACTACAAGATGCTTCAACTCAAAGGTGCAAAGTTTATATGCTATACCTAGCATTGTTAGCATCTATTACAGGAAATCACAGCTGTGAGAAAGTTGAAATACAAATTTAAATTTCTGGGTCATTATCCTAAATGCCTCGTCTCCCCTCCCTAGCTGACCTGATTCCTTGACCACCCCCCCCCCCACCACCACCACCACCACCACTACCACATTCCAAGGCCAAACATTCACTTTTCCTGTTCACATCTTATCAATGTGAGGTAGAGTATGAATAAATGTCCCACATTACGTTGCAGACAAGAAAAAGTCTCATGCAAAAGAAGCAATAATGCAACAGAAATATGGACTAGTGCACTATCCCTAGTTCTAGCCACAATGCTGAGAATTGACTTAATGTATATAAGTAAAAGCAACAAGGTGACACTTCTTAGAATACATACCAGTACCATCCTCCACCTAATTTCATGAGAACAGCTTGTCTATTGAACACATTTAAAGACAGACTGTCATCACCCCAAAGTATATTTTTAGTGTATGTATATCAAAATTCTCAGTTGGTGACTGCTGTTTGATTGACATCAAAGTTTGAAAATTTGAAAGATGCAGAGTAGCTCACATTCCACACAAGGCAGAGAGAGTACTTTTATTACATTTTATAGCCTTGTATGCTCACCAGGACATGGCCTTAAGCAATAAAACAGGTTTATTCTTGCACAAGGAAGAGCCTCATACAGTTATGGGAGGAGCTAGGAGATGCATAGTTGGGAGAATTGGAACTGTCTGGGATCATGAAAATTCCCCTTTAAGTCATCCCTCTCTGCCCAGTAGAAACATGGGTTCTCAAGTGACAGCCAGAAAGTGCACTTCCAGGCCTCGATTTTAAGGATTTTTTCTGGTTGTCCTTCGGACAACCAATCAAGCATTTTTGGTTGTCCGAAGAGAAATTTGGTTGTCCGATCAGATGTACGATGTATCTGTGGCCAATCACAGCATTTCACCAACGATGACGTAGCACTGGTAACTAATGGGGAGTTCAGTCTGCATCGCATGATCGCAGGGCCGGGCAATGCAGTAGATTGTATAGCATGCATGCAGCCACATATGCATGATATTACCGCCACACATTGTCAGCGCGACTCAACTTGAAACGTAAACATTTCGAATCGAAGTCAATGCACAAGCTGTATACGATGTGCATGTGCGCCGTGCACGTGTCATTCCAAACTCACAGTAAGCTCAATGGAGATGGTACGTCTAATCAACCTAGTATGTAAAGTAAATAACGTTGCTGCGACTGTCGCAGTGTGACAGCATTATGAGCTATCTTAGTGACACTCAGATATATTTTTGTAGTAGGGTACTATTTGTTGTAGGCGGCATAATTTTGCATGTTCATATGCCTACTGAAATTCAGTGAAAGTGAAAAGATCGCCAAGCAAAAAGGTTCGTAGTACGCTACCTTGGGCTGTGCTGTCAGTGTAGTGAGCCTGTGGTAACGCCATTACACTATCATATACCTTTTTGGAATTCTGCGTTCAAAGCACCGTGTGATACGTACGATACAATACGTGTACGGTTACCACTGGAGAGACGATGTGTTGTGATATAGTGCATACAGGGTACGAGAGATAAGTATGTAAACGATGTGTATTTATCGTACAAGCGGTACTGTACGTAGCCTAGCTATGTCAGTCACTAGGCGCGGCCTACATATGTATTGCGAACTTATATTGGGAGAGGCGATGATGCGACATTGGAATATTGTTAAGGGGTTGGACAAACAGATTAAAGAAAAAACAGTGAAGTACACAATTTGACCACTTTATTTGTTCATTAACAATCTGTCAAAACTTGGATGCGAAGAAGAAAAAATCTTCTTCCCTGAAATAAATGGTTGTCCAGCGGACAACCAACCTTATAACTTTTGGTTGTCCGTCAGAAATTTTGGTCGTCACAGACGACCGGACGACCGTTAAAATCGAGCCCTGACTTCCATATGGCCTACACAGCAAAATTTGATACGCTCCAAAATTTTCATTACAAAAAACCTGGTTAGTTGTAGTTACTTTGGGCTACTACACCTTACAGCACTATAAGTCAAAAGGGTTACATCTCTATGTTCCGACGTCTCTATGTTCCGACATCCCTGTATTATGAAATTTCTATGTTTCGACAACCCTATGTTCCGACGTCTCTATATTCCGACGTCTTTATGTTTCGACGTCTCTATATTCCGACAATAGTGTACTTTGGCACCGACAATAACGTACTTTGGCGCCGACAATGATGTACTTCGGCGCCGATGAGAATGGGCTTTGGCGCTAAAGTACACATTTTATCGGCGCCAAAGTAAATTTTTTTGTCGGAACATAGAGATGTCGGAACATAGAGAAGTCGGTATATAGAGTTGTCGGTATATAGAGGTGTCGAAATATAGACACGTAAATGAAGTCTCTATATTCCGACGTCTCTATTTTCCGACAAAAATGTACTTTGGTGCCGATTTGTCGGAACATAGAGATGTCGGAACATAGAGATGTCGAAGCATAGAGATTTCCCCAGTCAAAAGTGGTCTAGGCCCAAATAAAACCTTCAAACCCCCCAGCAATAGGTTATCCTGTAATATGCTCTAAAACAGTACAGATGTTACATATGGTTTAAGTATAGTTTCAAAAGTTGAATCTACCTTTACTAACTTAACTTACTACCAGGAATACTGAGAAATCAGGGGAAAGGTTACAACTGGGTTTCATCATTGACTAAAGGCAAATAATGCTTAAGCCTGGGAAGGGACTGAAGACATCTCAATTCAAACATGGATTACTGATCCCTGCTTTCAGATATTTCTCAAGTTTTTGTTATTCTATCAATTGAAAGGCCAATGATTCACACACCTTGTGTTTGTTCATTAGTGACTCAGAAGATATGCTAACATTGAGAACAAAAGTGCCACAAACATAATGCGTCTAGATCTGGCAATTTATAAAGAGTTCAATGCTGGCAGAAAATGATGAATACAAAGCAAACAAACCTAGCTCTGGAGCTCACCTCAATGACAAAACATTAACCATGTTTACAATGATGTCACAAAGACACAAGTATCTTTACAAATAAATACAACACACTGAACAAAGTCCAGCACATGCAATTATAAGCTGGCAGCAATAGCTCTCATACTGCACTACAGTGTAATGTCTTTCACATTATTAAGTTCAGAGCTACAGTATGGTATGCATTAAGATATTTTAGCAGTAAAATGTAAAATTCCTAAACCAGTGTTCTCCACCATGGGTGGAAAAAGTTGGGAAGCTGGGAGGCCCCTTCCCAGGAAATTTGGGCATTTGGAGGGAAATTTTAGCAATTGGAGGGAAACTTCTATTTTTTGTATGTGGAAATAAGGGAAGAGTTGTGGGAAATTTTTCTCCCTTCCTGGGAAATAAACATTATTTCCAGCTCTGGTTCTCCACTTATTTAATTTTTGTCTGGGTGCTCTGAAGGTTAAAGGTTAATGAGTGCATGATCCCTGTCTATAAAGAAAGGGGGTGCTCTCTTTCAAAAATCTTTGCTAAAATAGATGATAAATTTAATTATGGTCTTCTTTGATGACTGAGTACATTTCTGATTATCATTACTCAATGTTCACACTGAAATTATTGATGTTTGCTCTGTTTTAAGGTTTTGAATTGATAATTTCTGTCTGGGTGGCTCAACTTCTTGTCCCAGTGGTATATTTTTTGTCCAGGTGGTGAGTACCCTCTGAAAAATATTGTCTGGGTGCAGCACCCCAACAAAACAGCTAGTGGAGAACACTGCTAAACTAGAGCAGGTTCAAGGAAAATGTAACCTCCTGATTCTTTGTTTTAACTGAGAACAATGATCAAAAATATGTCCTTTTCACAAGAATTGCAATAAAGTTAATTTTAATGTAATGTTAATTTAAAAATTTGAGTGCAATACTACTTACATTACCAAATCCGGTTTCCCGGTCTTCCAAAATGGAATCTAACGAATACTTTTTATAGAAGGAATTAAGTGATCCGTAACGAAAAGACTGTTGAGTCAAATGGTAGTTTGGAGCATACCGCGACTGATTGAAATAACGCTGCCCCTGAGCAGAACGACTATCAAATGTGTCATGCATTGTTGATATCCCAGAGCTCCGCTCAACAAAACAGTCTAAGTTTCTGTTAGATGTTTCCTGAAAGTACATTTGACGTTCACCAGACTTAGAGGCAACCTTGACAAATCAGGTTTGGTATGTACATGTTACAGTTTATAATTTATCATGTCTGATCAATGGGGCATACATATATTACTCTTGATCACTATCGTTATAATTTTTCTCCAAGCGTAACTCTTGATGAAATCAATTTAGTTATAGCTGTCCTAAAAACAAAAGATTTCTGTCAACTGGAGGTACATATCAGGTGTGTGTGTTCCCAGTCAATGTCCATCCTGATGCAGAACATTATTGTATGAAGATAGTCAAACTCCAGCACAAAAAAGGATTTCTCTGAATGTTCTGATAAATATACCACACATTTTTCTTTCCATGTGTGAGTTAATGTATTAATCCAAAAGCAAATCAAGTAAGAAATTCACCAAAATGTTATCATCCCAAGACATTTCCATCCTCAAGTCCATTTATCACTACAATAATGGAGATGCAACCAAGTATCCATTGCTCTTATAAACTTTATTTGTGGACTAAGTCGTTAACCACAGATTGTAAACAGATACCAAGGGCTTCTATGGTAGTCAAGCTGTACATATCATGGGTTCTATTGCACACAATTAGCACCAAAACCCACCCAACAAACACAGTTGCATTTAAGAAAGTACATACAGCCTGGCCACAGTCCCTCCAGATTGAGTTTATGAAGTTTATTCCCAAGATAATTCCCAAGATAATCCAAAAAGTCCAACCAGACAGGAGTCCAATTTGCATTTCTATTGACTGTTCAAATTCTTCTTAAGGTCCATATTACAATACTATTTTGGCTGCTCAAATTCATTTCAGATGTCCATCCCTTCCTCTTGATTACAGTAATTTTATTTAATCTCTGCTCACATCACTGTCCCCCAAATGGATGAAATTTTACACGTGATTATTTTTAGTGGACATTCAGGCTGTAATGAAACCACTCTGCCAGGTCTCCTGGGGCTAAAAAGCAACAAATTATCTAAAACTGGTCTGGAGATAGTTAGCATTAAATATTTCCATGAAATCCAGTCAATTTTAAGTTACTAACAAACCATAAACCTGTTAAAATTACCACAAATATTTTAACCCTAAAGCAGCTGAATTATTTTGCATGCATGATCCTGAATGCCAGTTTTTGCTTTTGAGAAATCTCCAAAATTTGCAAAGTTTCACAAAAAGGTGAACTTTTGCTAAGATTTAGTACAAGATGTGTTCCTTCAGGCAATCAAATAAAATGGCCTCCAACGTGTCTAAAATACAGGAGGTACTCTTTGAAGAACAGGGAAGGATGATTCACTTGGCTCTCACTCCAGGTTTAACATGTGACACTTTTTGTTTGAACTTTTAAAAGACCACTTTCCAAAAGTTTTCCACATTTTATTTTGGTCAAAACCACTCATGAGAAAGACTGATGATCACCACGCAACAACCCTTCGGAAAAGCTGAAAGATTGGAGCACTCTTTCCCATATGAAATGCCTCTAAAGACCAAAGTGTAGGACACCATTTGCACAATCCAAAAGGAACACTTTCATTAGTAAAGCTATTTTAACTGCCAGAAAATGAGATGGAAACAGAGATGACAGCAGACAATTTGTTCCTTCCCTTGAATGATCCAAGCATAAATTTCCACTCACAGTTTTTAAGATTTTTATTCTTATTTTCACTGTTACAAATGATGAGGAATTATTCCACAAGTAGCCTAGTGTCACTTCTAGAATGTGAGGGCCTTTAGCCAGTCTTGAAACATTCCCAGTAAGACTTATCTCCCATAAAGTCTTATCTTTAGCCAAGCTGTGATTAACAATTCCTGTAGTCTTTAATTCTCTGACAAGGCTAAAGAAGTCACAACACTTCACAAAATCTTACACAAGTAACACTTCACCTACTCCCCCCTCAAGAAGATTGCTTAAGTTCCTTTTTATTCCCACTACCTCTTTGATCAATGGTCAAACCTTTCTGTATATCCCTACCTTTGTGACGTAAATAATCTTGCCTTTAAGAGTCCTCTAGTGAAGGCCTTAAAGTTGTCACTAAGCCCATAGATTTTTTTGTCTAAGAGCTTAGAATCTTTACAATCTTTTGTAAAGAACAGGAGAACAAGAATGGATGCAAGCTTGTAACAATGAATTGGAAATACCAGAGTTTTCACTTTTCCATCATTTTGGAATTTTGTCACAAAACTGTGAAAAGGACTGAGATTTACTTTTTCTTTAGGAGGACTGTTATATTCAAAATCCTGAATAAGAGGCAAGGTAATCTTACTGTAAGTAACTTGAATATTCCTCCCAAAATCCGCTAGGAATTTCATTTCCTTTGAAAGGAATGTTTCAAATTCTCTCACTTAAAATCCTTCTTGATGTATGCTTTCCTATTCCCCATTTTTAAGATGGTAAATTGGGGCTTACATAGGGGAGTTCCTGAAACAGATCACATGCCGCCTTCTAATCTTTGATGCTACACAACTCACAATTTTCCCCTACCCCCACCTTTTAGCTTTGTTAACATTTCATGATAAATATGCTATTAGTCTGGAAGGACACTTCAGATTTGTGGAAGTACTTTCAAGCATTTCAGAATACTCCAATGTTGCCTCCAGGAAGGTCACTACATAATACAGAAAATAAAGAGCAGTCACTCACTGAGCCCAGGTATAAACATAATTAAACTGAAACCCCCAGGTAAATAAGTGTCATGAAAATTGAGGGAACGAGGGGATTTATTGCTAGTTCATCCCCGAAAGAACAGAAAACTATCAGAGCACAGATGAACTACTGAGCTACCCTCCTAAGCTACCCCAACCCACCCACCGCCTTTGGGCCCTGTTAGGAGAAAGGGAGATGGGGTGTATAATTTATTCTTTTAATTTAAGCTTTTATATTTTAACATACATTCATTCATATCAGCTTTATGATTTTGGTTCAAAAGTCTGTACAGCTGGGAAAATAGAGAAGGTACAGTCACAAGCAGCATGTGAGGAGAAGCAAAGCGAATATTCACGTTCCAACTATTTACAAGCCACCTCTAAGCTTATTTTCCAATTATCTGTAATGGACGTCCATATATGGATATGGATGGTAAAATCTGGGTATAGTTTTCCTACCGGCATTTTTCCCTTTAACACTTTGAATTTTCCCAAATCACACATGACCATACCAAATTCCCCCTCACCCCCCCCCCCCCCCTTCCATTAGAATCATCCCAAGGCCCACAGCCTCGTCATAATTCTAGTTAAAGTTTGAGTTTCATGGTATGGCAAAATCAAAATGGCTCACTGGTAAACAGCACAGTGTTTTGTCAGATCAAGACTGAAGAGCTGTAGGCTAATCCCCAAGTTATTATTAAAAAGCCACTGATGATATCATTCCCAAGGGGTGCATGATGGGTTAATAGGTATCATCATAGTTACAACAGGAGTCTGTGGATGCTTCTAATGAGCTCTTAATTATGGCTGCCAAAAGAATCTGCTATGTTTGAGGTCTTTACAGATACCAATCCACTTTTGCACCAGGAAATGATGTCATCATGCACTTTTGTAGCTTCTGACATTCAGACCAATTGTTTGCCATTGCAATCTGGTTTGAAGCAAGCTCTAAGTAATGACTTCTTGAGTATTAAATGAAACTATTGGTCATTGTGACAATCAATGAGAAGCCAATGATTTGCAAGACAGGCTGGTTCCACTGCCATTTATGAGCAACAAGCACTTGTAATTGGGACCCGCCTAAGATTGAACATTGTGTTCAGTGCTTATTTACAATCATGTGGATAAAATGGGTGATACACAGATCAGGATTAAGTGTAATACTTATAGCCAGGAAGCTCAGTCTATTCCAGGATTCTAAGATTACTTCATGGTGGTTGCATTTTAATAACACACGTTTCCTGGCTGGACTGGATGGTGAAGGTTTAAGCATACTCAATAGGTCCATCCACAAAGGAAAAGGAACCAACAGACAAAGGACAGCTGGCTGCAAATATTATGAATAACCAACTGCTAACTTTATATTTCTTTACATGGATAACTAAGACAATAATCAGAACAGCATCATCAGTATATACAGTCTTTTCAACAAGTCTGAGGCTCCCCAAGAGCACATATTATAGATTCTATTGCCAGCAATTCTGGAAAATCTCAAAAGAGTTTTGTAGACCACACCATGGTGTTAACAATGTGAAAGGAAGATGTAATTGTTACCATAGCTTTGATACCCCAGAAAGAATGGCAGGATCACCTACAGGTACTATCAGTGCAAAGAGTTAAGACCAAACTGTCATACTGGGTCAGCTGGATTTATGCACACAAAGAAGAACTGTGATTGAAGGAAAATCAAAAGCCAGTGAAAAGAAGGAATGCCATAATTTGAAGTCACTTGCAGTTAGACAATGGACCATAAAGCTCTCAGGGTCCTTTCTCTTTTGTAAGAATAATGTAAAACCTTGTACCTGTTACAGACAAACAAACAAAACTGTTGATCATACACACATATAGAAAAGCCAACAAAAAATTGTAATAGAGGGCAGCAGACCAATATTGCCAGGTAAACTCCATTACAGAACTGAAAGTTGCAATTCTTTTTGATTTGAACTTTTAGCATTTGGCAAATTATTACATTGACTTGTAGAGTAATTCCAAGACACATGTGAATATAGCAGGCCCTATAGTTATACAATTTCCTACAACACTGACAACGATTGCAGTGTATCTAAAACCAGTATCATCCATTTTGAAAAGACTCATATATGTACTACTATACTACCCCCAAGTATGCACACAAAGGCCTATTGTAGCAAACTACAGCTGAGTTAGCCTATGACCCCTGCCTGCACCACTCACCCAAAATTACCAAGATGCAATGGTACCCACCGTGTGTACTTTTGTGTCACAACCTACCATGATAAGCATAACTGACTCCTACAGATGTAGGCCTATATTACAAATAAATGACCAACAGGCTCATCTCAGAGATGTCAACTTCACAATTACTTTGGAATAATCAAATTTTTCGATGAAATACTGCATGTAAGGAAATTATACTCACCAAAAGGAGACAGTGAAACTGAGTAGGCCTATAGGCTACAGTGAAGAGAACATGTCTTTAAAATCAAAATCACTAGGACTGCAGAGTCATCAAATGTCAACACACTGTGATACAGATCCTTATGTAAACACTATTTAGAAACTGACAGTCCATATAGCCACTTGCCTGTAGTTTGCATGGAACAGTAGCAAACAGTAGCAGAGGGAGAGTAGAATAGAAAGATCAATTACTTGTCTTGTTTATTGATTGACTAAACAATAGATTGGGTCTTTGCAGCAAAGATACTTTATTCCAGGAAGGCAACCTATTGTTTATTTCTCCGTTTCATTGATTTGGCGCTACCCTGTGCAATGACCGTTTCCTGACAGAATGACTGGAAACTGAAACGTAAGCCTCAGGTGTGCGGTTATGTTTCCCTCCAGTTCTGAATTATAGTTTTGGAATAATTAAGTAATACTTGCCACATCAATTGCACTATATTGCTACTGCAATAATTTGACCTTAATGCAGCAGGGAAGTCATGGGGGGGGGGGGGGGGAGGAGAGAATTCGCCAGTATGTCTCTATCCTGCCACCACATGTAGGCCACACGGCAAAATTCCTTTTAAAAACCAAATGGAATGTTTCATTGACACAATCCTGACAAACAAGAGATTACTGCATCTAAAAGCCATCTAAAGACAGCATTCTAAATCTTACAATGTAATTCTCATCAACAATTCACTGTTGTCATGTTCATGTTTCCTTTCCTTATATGGTAAAGATTTTACACCAACCCTATGGTTAGGCTCATTGTAAGTCTGCATTTCAACTTTTCACCTACTCCTCCTGGAGCAGGTGTCTACTTGACAGATGAACCTTGTGAGACTTAATGGCTCCCATGAGCCACCTTATCAAAACTAAGGCCATATGACATTGATTTACAGTCAGTGTGTTGCATTTTGGCAATATTTTTAGCCAAGACAGAAGATTTAATTTCAATACACCTAAAGGCATTCCAGAATGATGAAAGCCATCTCAATTTTAGAGAAAGGTTTGAAGAAATAAAATACTAGGAATTTTAATAAAATAATAGGAATTTTTAGTTTCTACTTTTCTGACATCTGGGACACAAATGCACTGATTTTTGCCCCCAAATTCCTTGCTAGTAGGGAGGGATGAAAATGCCACTAGAAATCTGACCAAACTCACACAGTAATATCAGCCAATTTCACACCCACTCAAAAATGATTAAAAGAAAAATTTAAATGTCTGAATATTTATTTTTAGGGCAATGACTAACAATGTTTTTGTACTAGTTTTATCATTGACATCAACTGGGTATAGTCTGCTGCTTTGACAAAGTTTGATCATCTGCCAAGTAAAAAAAAGTAGTGAATGGAATATTCATTATCTGTAGTGATGATTTTCAAAATGGAAAAATGAATCACAGACAAAAAATCAGACAAGTTTTTAGGCCGGAAGGTCAAGTTTAGTCTAGACTAAATAGATCAAATATTTCACATTACTTGAATCACTTTTATTTTGCCCAGCACTGACACTAAATATTGTATTTCATACTTGAAGCAAGTCCACCACACTCCCCATGGACAAGAATTCATGTTGTTGCCATGCAATATGGAATGATCCTTTGGACCAAGTATATCTGTTCTGTTCAATAGTGGAACTCGTATGACAGAAACAATTATTCGGTTACATATGGGGGGACACAACAGGTCACAAAATAGCAGATCTAGGCCATCTCTTACATTCTTTGTATAAATTTACAGACATTCAGGTATACAGTAACACACTGAGGACTGCACCTCACAGACCACACTGCAAGATTACATATGGTATATGTAATGACTCACCATATTGTAAGCGTATGTAGCCTTAGACAACACAAACATTCTTCAGAGGGAGCAAAACATTAGTATGCTGCCTCCTAAGAAATGATAGGCTACAACCTGGAATTAAATATTACCACAGTAGCCAAGAAATAACTGTGAATAATTAGCTGGACAGTATAGACCCAATTATAAAGCAACTAATTGCATGGTCACTAAACCCTAAAACATTTCTCAAAGTGTAACGCAACACATCGTAGCTACACGCCAGTAGCATATTGTCTCATATTGTAATAAACTGTTAACTAACAATAATTTCACATAGCACACAAGGGTGATTAATCATTTTCAAATGAAACAGTCAAGATGCAGAACTTTCTGCATTAATCATTTTAGACAATTTAGTGGGAGATGATCTCATCGGAGATAGATTGTGTTTCTGTTATTGGCTCGTCACCATTATATATGTCAATATTTACAGCGTAACTCTAGCGAATATAGTACACTTAAAACAGCAGAACACCTATATTGTGAAAAAAGTAATTTGCGCTTCACAGCTGATCAGTCTGTTGTGCAATGAAACTGAAGACTTGAAGGAGAAAGCCAGACAGTACATTACTTTCACACAAATTAGGGCATGCAGCCTCATTCTGTCTTAAACTTGGTCAGCTTGACGGTAAACAGAGGCCAATATATTCAACATAACAACTGACAATCCTATTCATCTTGACCCCATTACCCTCTCTAATGAACATATGAAACTTTAATATTTGGTAATTCTCATGGATACCAGAATTTCCAAGGAAAGTTTCATGCAGCTCAGCATTCAAGCAATAAGCCTATATTTATAGCAAACTACATTACTATGCAATAATTTCAATGGGCATAACTGAAAGAACTTCTGCATGGCAACCAGTAGTATATTTTAATTTATAAATGGTGAATGACATGCTTAATTAACAAGCACGCATTTTACTTTAACTAGCCTAATAATGCTACTTATAATACGGAAGCTTACATTCACCTGTAATGTATGCAATGCACATCACTGAATGTAACACCATCGCCCGGACACCTGTTGTGAAAACCAACATTCACTCCCAATCAAAACAGACATGCAATCTATCCGAGTAAACAATACTTAAATCCGCTACTTCTAGTAAATTTCACAAACAGGACAGTCTACTACACAACTTCAAGTTGGGGTGACTGCATTTTCCCTTTAAAATAATAGGCTTGGTCTGGAAACCTAGTTCTGCATGAACACAGAACAAACTGACTACATAAGTAAGCTATGGTACAGCAAAATGCCTGCACATTATGCTTTACCAAAGATGAAGGCCTCTCAATGTTTATGAGTGGCCACTTCTTGAGAGCATGTAATTGTAATCAAAATGTTTTCAGGCAGAATTCATGACTTTATACAGGATGCACTTTAACTTGTAACATACAGAAGCAGATATTATACTGTACTTACACAAATACTGCCATAAAGTATACCCACACTCACCCTCAGTGAACACAGACTCCTTGAATCTTTAACTGATCTTCCAATTCTAAGCACCACAATAGATAATGTGACAAGTGTGTAGTCCAACTTGAAAGAACTTTTTCAACATCTCTATAATGCCTATTGACTGAAGTCTCCAAATGCAAAGTGTTTAGGAATTTCAGGGTCAAATCCACCTTCACTGAAGTAACATGCCAATCAGGATTAAGAAGATTTGCCTTAAGAAATTTCTTCAAGAGTGCAGATAAGGTTGGTAAAGGTAATTAGCCGAGGTATTTATTCTGATGAGTGAAACAGTTTTGGTCGGTTGAAACAAAATTTCTTCAAAACCTCATCGTGTGGAAGTTGAAGTACATGATGGTTTAACACTGCATGTGGCCAATTTTTCAGCCGCTACCATGCTCCCTCATGTGGTTACCTCCAATGAGATTATTTTGACAATGGTACTGAGAACATCACCTCTCTAAATTGAAGTGAGCCCTACCTCTTTTTTACATCCTAAATGTTTCTCTCTCTCTGGTGTCTTACAGGGACATCTCTTTCCACTGAATTTGTTTGACTTCCAGGGCCAGCTACTGTTGGTATGCTGTTTGATCATACTACATTGGTGATCCCTAGGCTGTATGCATACTGCAGTGATCTAAATATATCACACCTGTGTCAAGAGATCTGGTCAGCTCTGCATATTGAAATGATTGTCACCACCATTATTAAGAGGCTCACTTAAACCACCCAATTAGTAGAAGAATCTTGCCACCCTAGGGGCATGCATTTGAAAAGTCAGAACAACCGGAGGCCGAAGTGATGCCCTAATTTAGGGTCCTTGTCGGAAGGCTAGACATTCGGGAACATCGGTAATCATTTATTCATTCCTCTGTTCCGAATGAGAATATCCTGCGGGTTGTAATAATTACTAACTATGTGCTTCTGTGAAGCCATCCTATCAAGTAATGATTATATCTTATATTTGAGAAGCACAGTTTTGTACTTAGCAACGTTTCAAGCATGTTCCACTGGGGTAAGAAGGTAAAAGATCGGTAAACCACAGCAATCATATACCCTGAATTAAAGACAGATACTCATCACACCAAGTATGACTTTTACTTGGGGGTAAGCAAAAGTCTTGATTGGTGACTGCTCTTTGAATGACATCAGAGTACAAACTTCAAAAGATGGAGAGAAGGTCATACATCACACAGCGGGCACAGAGAGTGTTTTGATTACACATTAGGGCCTTTTATGCTCACCAGGATATGTTTGTGTTTGTCTGTTTGTGTCTGCACAAGGATAAGCTAAAGACAGTTATGGGTGGGGCTGAAACTAACTTAGTTGGGAGAATTGTAACTGTCTGGGATGAGATTTCCCCTTTTAAGTTAATGGATGCAATTTAAAGAAGAGTGCACCAATAAACTGTCATAGATAAGTACAAATAACTTAATTTTGAGAAAAGAATATGACTCTTTCTCCTCTTCTCCCCCCCCCCCCCCCCCGTGACACCTTTCTAAACAATAAACATATCCTTATGAAAATATGAATTAGTTTGCTAGGTCTTTCCTTCTTCCATCAGTAAAAGAAAAGAAAAGACTTTGGAAAGTAATACCAGTACTATCTCATTTTAAATTTTCATTATTATAGGACAACCATATAATGTTAAGAGCCTTTTCTATGGTATAAGCTATACACATGTCAGTTTTCTAATGCCATGCATGGTATGGCATATCAATCAGTTCAGTTATACCCATGGTGTCACATGGTACCTTTAGGATCACGATACGTTTAACTTACCAAGAATTAAATTTGAGGGTATACATATATAGGTTAATAACTTAATACCCATCTTCACACTCAATTCATTCTCCTAATGTTGTTCAATCCTGTGGAATTTTGTTTCCACATGACAAACATTTTTCACAAATCTTTCTAAATCCTACCTCATCCCGAAGTCTCCACTTTGTAAAACCTTTAATTGGAGCTCCTATCAATGAGACAGCAAGACTGACTAGGTTACCTTGCCCTTTTGAAAATTGTATCCCTATACAGTCAAGCACCATTATGTCAGGACTACCTTTTCACTGAAAGGACATTTGTGGAATTAGAATTCCTGAAAAGATGTCGAAGAAGACTCTTGGGGACACGATAACTAAAGGCACACAATAATAATTGTAGCTTTTTTCCTTGGCAGGGTTTAACTGAGTCCAGAGATTCTTTTGATACTGTGAATCACAGCAGATTTGTAACTTAAGCCCATTTAAAAACAGTTACAGCAAATTTGGAATTTACAGTTTTCAATCATGTTACTGTCATCATTCAAGGACCATTAACAACAGCAAACGAACAAACTGAACAAATATCTCTCTAGCTCCCTAATGTACTCTCTGGATTATGTCTCACTGTTATCATTAATTTAATAAAATGAATTTTACTTGAAATTTTCTTCCTGCTACAGCTACAATGTACTAGCATTGCATACAAGCAGATATATTTAACACAACTTTCAATCATCAACAAACTAATTTGGCCTGAGTTCAATTAACCCAGGTTCAAGTAACCTATAAATGATTTTCTTCCAATTCAAACCTCATCGGAAGTTTTTTGATTCCAATCTATATTCACTATTAGTTGTTTCCCCATCTTCACTTGAGGATTATCATGTCTGTAAGATAGAGACCTTTTACCCCAGTTTTCATCGTTTCTGCATCATTGACAGCGACACCTCCAGGTAATTCCACACTGCGTCTCGACTGTAACTCTGCCCAAGATATATACACAATATGTTGGGTAGTTCAAACCCCTTGATCTTTTAATTACATCGACCAATGAGGGCTGCCAGGGCTCAGACAGTGTAACATGACAAAACAATGACGCATAAAGATGGATCGTTTGTTCAGTTTCTGAGGTGGTTGACCTTAATAAATGAATGTTTACATATAAGAAGGGTTAATGAGCTGGTATTTTGTGAGTTAACATCTTATGTGTAGTTCAATGACCTATCTTTGAGAAACTGCAGAATGGTACTTTGGTAACCAATTTTGAAGAGTAAATTGCCTGTATCTAGCTCTTTGAAACAAACTGCATCACATCAAATTGCAAATTTGCAAGCCTGACATTTTATAATGCCTGATATCAAGTATGATATGGGGAGATAACCAAATCTGATACATGGAATATGAAGCAGGTTGTAGTGAGCATACCATGGCACATACAGTACTGTATATAAAAGGATGCAAGTTGCACTTGCAGAAGAGACCAGATTTCATCCAAAACTTACTGATTTTGCTGAAAAGTTAAGTATTACTGCTTTCGAAAAATTTGTATTTGCAATAACTCCTGATTGAAAAGATAGGTACTAGACTACAGTAGGGATTGTGAAAAAGATGTGTACTGCTTCTACAAACAATGAGGTACAATGTACTTATGCTTATACTCATGACATCGCCCTCATATCACACGTTGCTTTGTATTGATGAAGCTGTTCATAAATGGATGACAAAATACTGACACTTCTAATAACTCCCACCATGTCCCCCCCCCCCCCCCCACAACTCACCCAAACCTCAAGGGAAAGTGTAGAGATACTATTCATGGGAGGATTAAAGACTGAAGTGTCCAGTATCCAATCTATAATGATGCTGTATTCTATAAAAAGGCAGTTTTTCTTTTTCTTGAAATTCTTTCCCTAACACTACCTCATAGTAATTACTACTTTCGATAGAAACACCGGATCACAGCTGTAATTGTCAGCCACTTGCACATGCATGCAATGCACATGCACCATAATCTTCAATCATCAATTAACAATGACAGTGCTACTTTATCATTTCATTTCATTTAAAGCATTTACACAACTCTGAAGTCAAATTTCCCAAGCTACTTATGATCGGAAGAAAATTTAACAAACCACATTTACTCTAGTAAACGCTCCCTCTCTTATAAACGCTCCCCGACTTTTTTGTCACATTGCATGTAGTGAAATAGTGAATTCCTGTTGTGGGGCACTTGCCGAGAGAAAAGTCCCTAATCTTCTGGTGTTTCATGAAGCAGCGGAGGGGGAGAATCGCTGTTACAATTACGGAAAGACAGAGACATAGCAAGACTGCTGATGGATAAGAGGTCCCCTGTGGCCTGACATTCTCTGGCTCACAATCTTTAATACAGCATCTACGAAAGCTTAATGCTGATATTAAGGTTAGAGTCCTTGACGGTAAATTTGACTCTAATAAACGCCCCCCCCCCCCCATGAAAATTTCACAACCCCAGACGTTCATTAGAGTAAATACCATATACTACTTAAGTCTAGTTTATGACTCAAACTACATTGTAAGAAATAGAGTAATTACCTCACCTGTACCTTGTGTTCCTAACAAAAGTATCCACAGCAACCATTAACAATCCAGAGATAAAATATCCTTAAGATGCCAGACAATTTCTTGTGAAACATTAGTTCCTCATTATAGAAACATCTCCCACTGCATCTTTATAATAGACTGAAATAGTTTTCAATTAAACAAAGACCTTAAAATTTGAAGGAAAAAAGTGTATCCTGCACAATAGTGCTAAAGGAAACCTACTCTAGTTGATACACTTCCTGAAATAATTATATGTATTCACAGAGTAGTATCTGCATGCTTTGTTTACTACAACCTTGAAGTTTAAAAATCATAAAGAGCACTGAATGCCAAAATGCATGAAAATTTACACATTCCACAAATTGAGCAAGATCAGACTTGCACATGTTGTCTTCCCACAACACTGGATGGAAAATCATAAAAGTACTTTTCTGAACTTTTCATACAGAAACAAACAACAGCAGCCGAATGCAATACAACACAATACGGACAGCTGCCTAGCTTTTATCATGAGGTTAACCTCAAAACACACTCACTACACAAGTCCTTTCAAATTAAAAGTTTAGCAGAGAATGAAAACACAATTAACAAACCTTGCATGGCAACCAAGAACTGCAAAATTTCTGATAACAAAACTGCTCTTTTATTGAACATTTCCCACCTGGATTTCCAAGCAACAAACTGCCTTTCACAATTAGGCGTAACACAACAACTTAAATGAAGTTCTTGAAGTTGTTATCCTATAGAGCCAAGCCTTGACCTTGTGTTATTATGTTTTCAACCCGTAAGCCCTTTTATTCCCAGTTATTTGCCCTCCAATCGTTACCAATACAAACAATGAACAATGGATGCGGCAGATTCAGCAACCTATAGCAATGTTGGTTTTAAGGTAAGGCGGCTAATTTCTACAAATGAAGTACAATAGCTAGCCAGGGTCACAAATATGGTATTTTTGTTTTTCCCCTTAAAAGAAATCTGTGTCATGAATAAATTACCTTTGTCAACTCCGCTTGTAAAAGATTGCATACACCAAAAGTGCTTTTCATGATTTAAAAACCTATTTGCGCCAAAAGAAAAATTAATTTTCAGAGTTTGCATAATTACATTATCTTGAAATTTTGGATCTGGAGGCATTTCTGTAATATCACACAACATACAATGTATTTAAAATTTCAATTTGGCATGAGAAAAGGCTTTCCTATGCATCACTGGCAGTTTCCATGGCAACCCACATAACTGTAACATCTAAATTGCACTGGATCTTTTGATGGCAAAAACAGATCTTCTTGATGAATAACTCTTATAGCAGATTTTGTTCTACATGAAGTAGACAGTTCTACAACACTACAGACTACTTTGAACAGTTACATCATTTTATATAGAAACCTTACATCTACAGCTGATTGAAAGACACTTTATGAAACAGTTAAATGACCATTGTTTCCTATGGTCCAGCTGATCTGAAGATGGAAGTACTGCAATGGCATGCCATGGTAGAACATGATCTGTGGCTAGGTTCCAAAACTATGGAGAATGAAGACATTTACTCTCAGCTAGTTACAAATGATTCCACGATCCTAGCAACAAACCGTGACTGTAACAAGAGCTCTCTCCCAGGGGCCTAGATTAATCAGTACTCCATTCTCACTGCCCAAGAAAAGTATCGTCTTTACAGACGACCAAGAGGTGGTGTGTTCTGATCAAGCCCCAGGGATGTTACCGGCATTCAAAAGCAGTTTCTTCTTTTGTCCACCTCATTTGTTGGGGAAAAAAGCACCGAAGATGAGTCACCAATTAGCAGCTCTTCGGTCAGGCAATCTGTGATTCATTCTCTGCCAAACTTTATCTTTTTGCAATTTTCCTTTTCACTTTTTTTAAGGAAAAGCAAATGTTTTGCTTGCAGACATCAAAGAATGGTTTGCCCCCATAAGAGGTGATCAGCACAGGTATGTTACAACATACTTGAGAAATGTGAGCATACGGTAATGGAGTGTCTCGTCAGACAACTGTTTCAAGAGGATATGCCTGTCAAATGTTCAAATGGGCTGCACGAAAGAAACGTGAAACTACTCTTTCAATCATGCCCCTCGATCAAGGAGTCATTTTAGAGTACTCATTAGAATAGTGAGGATGATTTGCTGAAACACGGTTTAAAACATCTCTAGATTGCAAGCACTAGTAATTGAGCCCTTGGGATTGGTACTTCGGGCAATAACTCCACTGAAAAATATCTTGGATATGTTATTGAATATTCATGACTACTTTACAGTTAAAGTGTACCAGACCTTCAGAGCATGTAATTGGTGGAGGTCATATATGGAACTACCTGTACCCTCCATTTAGATGTCCAGACTTGAGTGACTCAATGCCATAGCCAGTTACACCATATGCATTGATCTTCGTAATCCGCACTGTCCTGTCATGAAAAAACTATACCACTTTAAAGGTATGATATTATCATCCTTGGGCAATTTTACTCCAACTTGTTTACAAATGTTTAACTTGCTTTCCACAGTTATGGGGAAATGTTCCTCCTTGACAGATCACTGAAAACAGGAAAGAAGTGATACGTTCCACAAGAAAGCTTAAATTTGAGGATCCAACTGTTATAATTTCATGTGCGACTGGGGAAGAGAATACTTTCAGGTTGGGTGAGGGAAGGGGGTTATTTCTGAGGAAATATGTCTAGCTGGGGAATGGGCAATTTCTGAGCAATCATAACCCAGCGATAAACTTTCTTGGGAAACACTTACCTAGGAAAAATTTTACGGGAGGGGGAAATTTCAACTTAACACCAGCAATCTAGCTTATTAAAGGTTGTTATCATTAGTTAAAAGGAAAATACTTCAGGCCCTGCTTTTATCACTTTAGAAAATACTATGGAGCCATGAATGCCAGCAGAGTCACTATACTCAAATATCATCCACAGGTCACAATTCTAGAGAAGAGTAGAGTAGCATGCCTTGTCCATAGCCCTGCTTGTTCCTGATGAAATAACTGCAAATGAATATTCATAAGTATAAGTATTTTCCAGGGGCATTTTGACATTTTAGGAATTATCCAAGATCAAAACTCTGTATAAGTAAATTGTTCAGTTTCACCACAAAAACAGCAAACCTGCACATGAATATTCATTCTTTCAAACTCCACCCTTGTTACACTCCCACAAGGCTGTCTGGTCCCCACTAGCATCACTTTCACATAAATGCAATGACACTCCCAATCCAATTTTATTTTGAGCCAATGGGCTTTAAATTCCTTGTTTAACTTCTTTATATATGCCATCAACAAGTAAATCCTCTATGCCTAGACTGGGGATGCACTTGCAAGGCTCCTAAATTAATTAACTGACTAATAATACTGGCGTCTGAACACAAATAAAACTTGATAAAACAGCACTTATAGACAAAGCATTTCTTTCCGTCTTTTTGCCTTGAATTTTGTGCAGGGCACTGCACTATCATGAAGTGGTCCCTCTGGAATTTTGTCGCAAGGCTATTTCTTGTCTCTGTTCATCTTTACTTGTCTCATAGCCACTTATCCGACTGATTAAAACAACCAAGCCACATGGCATTCTCTCTCCTGGATAATCTGAAACGACGTCTTCGCAATTCACTTCCTAGATGCTTCCCAGCATGCAAAATCCTCATCTTATCCAGGTGAGCAAGACTTTTGAAGTATGAAATTGTACTATATACGTTTAGGCTCAAAGTATATCAGCAGTGAGCAGACAGAATGTCCACACAATATGCAGAAGAAATTGTTTTAAGTGAAAAGATGAAACCATAATACCGCAATGGATTGCTGCTATGTTCAAAAAAAAAAAAAAAATGCACATTCACTACTGCAAGACTTAAGGTAAAAGCATTATCAGAACTCGGAGACAAACTTCACCAATGGCAGCTCCACACTGCCAAAATGAAAATAGTACACAAAAGGTATGGAATCAAACTTTCGCCCCAAAATGCCCACATGCAAGGGGAAAATGCTCCCCACTCCACTAATCCACTACCAAGATAAACAATTCTACCCAATGGAAAAAAAATACAACTTATTAATTCCTTTAACTTGTTTAGCAAATAAGATGCATCTTTGGCACAATTTTCATTAAGCAAAAACAACATGCAAAAAACCCCAGTGGCAAGTACCGAAGTGTGCCTTGCGAATGATGGCAGCTTACGTACAATACCTGCGAAACATTTATTTCAGAATCGATGAATTATTTTTACATATATGAAAGAGCAGCGTTTCTTAAAGTGGCAAAGGATACTTTAACTCTTAAACAGCCCATAATCAGTTGATCCATCCTGCTATGCCAGACATTTTGCTTCCTAAAGTTGTAATTAGATTTCATGGGACGTGCACTGCCTGCCGATGTTATTATGCCAATGATGTTTTAAAGTAGGCTAATGGTTTCCACAGGTTTCCACAAGGCCACTTATAAAAACAAACCTGTAATGTAACTTTGACTCTAATATGGTGAATGTTTCTTTCTAAAAACATTCATGCCAATTCCTCACAAGTTGCCTGGGAATCTTAAAACTGGCAGAAAAATATGCAATCAACTTGATAAAAGTTGTGGCAATCTCTCTATGATGACCATGTGTGGGAATTTAAATTTATATAACTTAAAAACATGTTAAATTTGTGTGAAATTTCTCTGTTCAATAAACTGAAGAGGAACCTCAAAAACAATCTTTTCAATTCCTGACTTACAAACTTGATTTTTTACACCAATAAAAACATCGTCCCTACCAAAATATGACTTCATTTGCTTACCCTCTTCATAACTTCACAGAGGTGGATCGTGCATCTGCAAGGTGGCAGAGGACAATGGTGGGTTTCTTCACCGTTGTCACCAGAGGTGTGATGGCATTACAGGCACTGACAATGGGGGAGCACAGTGACAAAAAAACCCTGTTTACACCACATCCATTTACAGAAAGACTAAGGATGAACTTGACACCGTCAGAATCCCTGTGGGTGCTTACCGACAAATAAGCTTTTGCCTAAATTTTGAGAAATGCTTTTCACGCTATCCTACTTTTGTTGAAAAATATACCCTGAGAAGCGTGGGAATGAGACGGAGGAAGCAGTTTGAGAGACCTACATGAGACTGTGAAGTACTAGATGGTGAATATGGTGGGAAGAGAGGCGATGAATCCCAGCAAAAGTTTGTATGTCACTAAGATGCAACAGGTCTTAAAAAGTTTTGCTTCAGTTAATGACTTGTGAAAGTCTACAACAGAACTTTATGCAGCTCAAAATTATTTCCTGGTATTTGCAGCTGAAGTCATAAGTCAGTGAGGCCCGTAGCCAGACAAGGTACTGGAGGGGGGGGGGCAAAACTTTTCCAGGGGGACAAAAAATTTTTGGGGGGCCAAATGTGTACAAATGTATTAAGTCAATGATAAGATTCAAACCTCGGGGGGGGAGAAAAATTTCAGGGGAGAGGGAAGTTTTGCCCTCCTTGGCCCCCCTCCCCCCTTAACTATGGGCCTGAAGGCTGAAGTCAGTTTTGCTTTGTGTCAAGGTACCTTGATAAAGCTGCTATAAATGTTTTTCCCTTTCCAAGTTCTCTAGTTTTAATTAGTGCTGGTAAATTATTTCTGTCTGATACAGTCAGTATAGAGACCGATGGGGCAACAGGACCTACTAAACTTATAGGTCCACCAGTCAGCTAGGGTTTGACAGACCAAAGGTCTGCTATAGTCTGCTGACAAACATACTGTAACCCTAATCCTAACCCCATTTGGACAGGAAATGTTCTGTCCAGTCAATGCAGCCTTCACTCTGCAAGACACTCCCCAAATAAAGTAAGAGTTCAGGATCATAGAAGAGCAATGATAAATTCAACAAAAACAACTTTAAAATCAGACAACTCAGAGATAATGACTGAAAAACTCACCGCATGAGGTCTGCCTTTCCATTCTGCTGCTAACATGTTTCTGGGGTACTATGCACAAGAAGAGTGTCTGTATTTTGCTGTTCCTATCACAAACAGCTTAGAGGCTAATGTAATTACTACAGTCATAAGTAATCCTTATCCAACAACCCTTCCCTCTCTAATCCTGGACAGTACAAGTGACCATTGAAGGCTACAACCTGTACTCTTGACTAAAATGACCAGCTAACTATCCTGCATTCACCTAAAATGCTGCTAAAATTGCAAATCATCGAACTGTCCACACATGCTCTTAATGAATATACCGTAATCATGAATCCCCTCATATAATCAATTCATCTGTTGATCAAATTCACTCCTAAACCCGATTCTTTGAATGGTGACCACTCAATGATGCGGTCTTTGTGGAGGGCTTATGACTCAGACAGAGCTACCCTATTTAGGTTACACACCTCTAATGCTAATCCAATAGCACAATAAATTGTACCTTAATGCTCCAATCGCCAAATATTGATTTCTTGATTTCAAGACCAGATAGACTGCTAGATGGAGTGTTCGACTGTTAAGAAATCTTTACCATGCCTAACAGCATATATACCTGGTTGACTGAGAGCTTAGGTCAAGAGTGAGCCCCTTAAGGAAAGTTGGGGGGGAGAAGATTTGTGGAAAAATCGGTAAAATAAGGGAGTTAGGAAACCTGAGACCTCACTTTAGATGATAATTGGTACAGTTAAGTGGGTTATAGTTTACCTTAGAAAAACAACCCTGTACAACCACTCAACAAGCTGTATAGCACTGTAAGAGGAGACAATCTGTTGGGTACACTCAGCCTACCAATGGTTTGGTACTGATTATTACTGGCCATTAAAAAAATTCCAAAATTAATGCATTAAGTTAGGAACATTAATCTTGCAAGGCATTCTTACCTTTTAAGAGGTGCATGTTAAATTTTGTACAGAATCTTGGGCAGGAAGGTACACTGTAGAAATTCACCTCTAGAACTTACAGTATACTATATAACCAACTCAGTTTAGAATGAAAGAAAGGTCTTGTTATACCCCCAAACATGTCCGTGTTAATTTGTTACATCGAAGTCCACATGCAAATGTGCATGTACCATACAGGATGTTAGAGATAGGGGAATGAATCATGTAAGCTAGCCATTGCTTTTTAATGCTAGGGGAGATGCTCTTATCAGAACCAGACACAGACATTGGGAAAGTATATTCACAGTAAAAAACAAAAGAAATTTATTATCACTTAATACATAAATTTCTGAGAAATTATATGACACAAACAAAACACAGACAAAATTCTATTTTTTCACACGTATTGTGCCGATGCATAAAACTGTGGCTGTTAAGGTCACACGTACTGTTACCTAAACTCCCAAGAATGAAGTCCAAAATGCCAACCACAGACACTGTACACCACAAAGTGCAAAAAATATTTAGTGATAACTAGAAAATGGATGACTCATACAACAATTCCTTACAAAAATAGATAATCTACTTCTATTTTATTGAGTACATAAACCACGTAAGTTCAAAGTTCAATCTTGTGATGATAAGGAAACTTATGTTTTCACAGGTGTTTCTGAATACATGCAACATTCAGGAACATTAAGTTTTGAATGCTACAGGAATGCTACAGGAATGCTACAGGAATGCTACAGGATACAATAAGACATGGCATGTTTATTAAAGATTGGAACATTTAAATTTTCTTACATTCAATTTCAGAGAATGGTATAGCTTTGTAAATTCTATGTAAATTTGGAAAGGTCAGTTAAAGGGAGTCTTGAGGTTTTCCATCCTCCCACCAGTTTTTTTCTACTGCACAATCCTATTCAAAATTATGTAAGAAGAATCCCAGCATGCCCCCCCCCCCAAAAAAAATTATGCAAGAAGAATCCCAGATGTCCCCCCCCCCCCTGTCAGTGTTGTTTTGGAAGCAAACTGGAATTAGTGGGTACTGAAGAATAAAGTGGAGTCACTTTCATTGTTTTCATCAAAACACTAAAGGGGTGAAGTGGAATATCTTTACCTGAAGTTCCATTATAGGCAGTTAAATTGTGTCTTTACATGTGAACCAGGTTGGAGAGACAGAACTAATGTCAGCCTTATAATTATGGAGGTTTAACCTGTTATTCATAAGGTATTTTAGTCATAGGGGTCACTGTTCATTAGGGTCATTATTCAAAATATACTCTTCTACAAAAACAAGGTCCACTGTTCGTGAGGTTCATTATTCATAAAAAAGAAAGATAAAAAAGGATTTATAAGTCATAAGTCATACACTATTCATAATGGCAAAATCGGTTTGCTATTTGTAAAGCCAAAAAGGGTTCAAAATTCATAATATGAGGAAAGGTTTGATGTTCATAATGGACAAAAGGGTTCGCTATTCATAATGGCAGAAAAGTTTCAATATTCATAATGGGGAAAAGGGTTCGCTATTTGTAATGTGGGAAAAAGTACTTTCCTTACTCATAACAGGAAAAAGAATTCCATATTCACATCAGAAAAGAGGTCGCAATTTACAATGGCAATATAGAAAGCCCATTTTAGCCTATATTATGGAAGGAAAGTTTCATTATTTTTGAATCCCCTCCCCCAAACCTTTGATCCACCGCTGACCCCATGTGTTACTAATGATGAACCATATATTTTTATTATGAAAAACCAATCTTTTTTATTATGAGTACTGATCCCCTTTTCTTATTATGAATAGCGAACCCTTTCCCCCATTATGAATATTGAACCTTTTTGCCATTATGAATAACGAACCCCTTTTTCTATTATCACAAACCATATGAAGAGTGAACCCTTTCTTTTATTATCAATAACAAACCTTATGAAAAATGACCCTTATGACTACAGAACTTATGAACAGTGAGAGTGACCTTTATGACTAAAAAGAACCTTATGAATATCAAGTTGTCCCTGACTAAACAATATATGTAGCCTGCAGTATAAATGCTTTAATAGTTTTCATACATACGTTATCTTTACCACCCGCCAGTTCAACTAGTCACAAAAAGATGAAGGTAGTCTGTAAAGCACTTAGCTGAGGAAATGTTTGCAGAAAGTCCAGTAGCAGTGACTAAACAGGAAATGGTGTATTATTATAGGATGCTTTCGAAGAATAGTTAACTTCTGATGCTTATCTATGCTATTCCATGTTTGGTACAGTTGTAACTGCCTTACCTGTTTTGATCATGAAGAGCAACACAGTACATCTGTGGTGTGTTTGTCAGTCAGTTTTTTTAACATATAATTGTTGCCATGGCAACTCAATAAACAAAGAATGTAAGCCCCAGATAACATTCTTTTAAGTAAATCAATCTTAGACTCACAAACAATAACTTTCAGAGACAGCTGGATTTCATATACAAACAACCCTTCCCAGGAAGTTTACGAACTAATACTTAGCTGAACATGACATACAGTATCCAAAGTCTTCCTTATATTTTTTATTCACAAATCTGTTCACTATATTTACAGGGATCAATTTCACCAATGCACCATCACATTGCACTTAAAAAAATTAAATTGCTTTCTGATGACAAATGATCTAAGCATTTTGGAGGGGGGAGGGGGTGAAGGGGGAAAACCCTCAATTGAAACAATGACATGAAAAAGATATACATCCAACAAATAGAACAAAACTCTATGAAAATTTTGAAAACTTTTAAAAGATTCCCTGCATTACGTTAAAGGGTGGTCAAATTTAGTTTTTCTCAGATTTGCCAAGTTTCTCTTCTTAAATTTTGGTTGGTTTATCAGGACCAACATCCTAAAAACATTGTACCTTAATTTCTCTTGCCAATAAGTATCTCATTAATGCCATTGAGCACTCCTTTCTTTGCCACAGCAGGTACTGTGGATGTCCCATAGTATCCCCTAAAGTCAGATATGGCTCTATTAAGGTAGCATGTCCCAAAAATTGTTCCCCCCTCCTACTGACCCACACAAACTGTCATTGACTTATTGCACTGTGGCTGAAGACTCAACTTAAGCACCCTAAAATACAACTATATACAGCATAGCATTTGATTTTAGGGACAGTACAGGCCAAATGGTACAGTAGCCTTTACTGACTGCTAGGTCACATGCCAATGCAATGTCCTCATTTCAGGGCTCAATGAAACAATTGCTGAGTGAGTATATTGGTCAACAATGTGTTAGCCTGATTTGCAAACCAATTATGCATTTAATTTATATGCAATTACTTGCATGAATAGTTTTTTCTTCAAGGGACCATTAGGTCAAGTAAGGCCTCTTAAAAAAAAGGGGGGGGGGATACTATAGAATGAGCTAAAGTAAAACTTCTCATGTGACAATAAAAAGAGAACTGAGATGGGCAAGGACACTGTAGCTGATTCAAAGTGTCCCCAACTCATGGTTTCAAGTACACAAATATGTCAAATTACCACATTGGTCTTTTAGAAGTTATTAATACATTTGATACATGGCCTAGATCCTAACCAGCAAATTAGAGGGCAGTATCATGTGGGAGGTAAACTCTAAAAAAATCACCTTTGCTGTTTATTTGTGATAAACTGGCATGTTCCTCACAGAATCCCACACCTCTTATTTGAATAACAGATTACTGAATGCAGTCATGTTATGGTTCACTGGGTAATATTGGTTTAAAGGGTGGGGCCACTACAGTTTAGCCTCTACAACAAAACACCAGACCTATAGAAGGACTGAGGTAAAGGTATGAACTGTAAAAAGGAAAACAAAGTGACAGAAATATAGAGCTGAAGTGTCTTTAAACAGGGACCAAGTCAATAAAGTCTTTCACGGAAACCGCGGCCATTTTGTGTACGGTGCATTACCAGTTCCGCGATATGTACAAGCTCCATACGGCCATGCGCTGGTACTTGGGATTTTTCCCAAGATCTTGGGAATTTTGTTTCCGTGAGGGTCAGAAAATGGCCGCGCTCCTGGAGATTGATTGGGTTGGAGTTGGGGTGGGTAACCCATCTATTTAGACCCACATCAATGCCCGTGCTAGCCAAATTAGAGGTAAAATGACTCTTCACAGCATCAAACCCCTCCGAGCGGACGTATCCCAAGTTTTCTTGTCGAAGTGGGTCATGTGTAATATATGTGCCAATGTACGAGCCACCCCGCTTAAGTTCTTCCGTCCCCTATCCCCACCCGAAAGTTAATATTTGTGCTAGTGTTCCCAGTGCGGTCATATTACCATTTCGTTCGTATCAGTTCAGGATATTTTAGACCTGCTTTTAAGCTTTTACACATTCTGTACAGGGATCGAAGAATGAATAACTGTGTCGGATGTCATATATGCAACTCGCATAGGCCTACCCATATACGTGCTCGGCCTAGACGCTCGAAACGCTGCCCTTGAGGAAACCCACGTAAAACTGTAAGTTACATTAACACGTTAGAATAAGCCTTATTGTCAAGGGATAGTTTTTTCCCTTTACCTTCTTGGAAATATCATAGTCACGGGCAAAACTGTAGGTAAGGTATTCATCTGCGCATGATGCATACAGATTGCATGTACAATGTCACGTTTGTGCAGTCTCGCGGAACTGGTAATGCACCGTACGCAAAATGGCCGCGGTTTCCGTGAAAGACTTTATTAGAATGTTACTGAAGTGAAACTTCGATCCGGGTGGCAATTTCAGAACCGGGTCTTGACATCGTCGGTCGGGTAACCGGGTACCCGGTGCAAACACTACACAATCCATCACATTTTAGAAACTTGACCCATTTATACTGCAGCTAAAATTTCTATTTAAGGCTATTATGGAAGGTTGTAGAGGAAGGGGTGGTGTATAGCATTATGCTGACTTGTACGACAGGGAAGGGGGATGAAGATACATGGGTTGGAGCAAAATATGTTTCATCCTTTTGTGTCCAGGCAAATCAGAACTGTGAATATATGGTACTAAAAAAGCAGTTGTAAACTGCCTTTTAAAATTTTATGATGAGTATATGGTTAATTTTGCATCAAGGGGTAGTTAAGTCTTTAAAAAGACCTACCTTAAATCATCCAATTACCATATTTTTAATCAATACATAAATACAAATAAACTACAAATAACTTCAAATGGGCACTTTTCAAAAAGTCTACTATTCCAGGCAGTTCATTACATAGTCGGTCAATTAATTCAACAGAGGAAATTAAGATAAGCTCACATATCAAATACCAGACAGGTGATTACACGGCAAAGAAACAAACCTTAATTCCCATAAATAATTACAATGAACATCCTACACAGCTGTAGACAAAAGCATTCCTAGTTTTTCACAGCTGTGAAATATTTCATGGCCATTACAATTTTGTGAACATTGATTCCATATAATTTTGACTTTGTCTCTGGTATACAGACTGACATGCTCCTCTGCCTTTGGAAGAAAGCCTTTTTTATTGGTTATTTAAGACAATATATATGTACATTGGAAGTCTGCCAATATGGCATAAATAACCGGCATGTGAGAATGTGCAATCCATGTGGACAGAAAACCGTGCCTACCAGGATATATAATGTTAACAATTAACGTTTTTAATATTTGCTAGGAAAATATGTCGTCATATGTTGACTTGCGAGGACGACATGTTTGCACAGGAGGCTAAAATGACGGCATACTATCAAGCAATTCCAGCTAACCTAATTCATGTGGAAAAATAGCTGATGGGTAGAAAATATCAAATGGCAAGTCTGCATAATTCTGGAAATGAATTGGGCAAACATATAAAACTTACAAGAGGAAGAGGTAGGGGCAAATGATAAACATAATTTCAATAAAGAAAATTATTTGGCTCGCATGCATACACACACAGACAGAAAGGAAAATGACAAAGAAAATTTTTTTCAATTTCATCATCCCTCTGAGCAAGCTATAATTGACTATGCTTTATAGATAACTATACTGTAGTTCAACAAAATTAGAATCTACACAAGTGAAGGTCTATATTATACTGTATGACGACCAAACTACCCCAAACTTTCGATACCTCACTTTACCTCAGTTCCTCAATCATTTAGCCTAGCCCCTCGAGCATGCAGTGCCAAATGCCACACTGCATTTAACTACCATGTTACACAATACACACCTTGCCCCTTCCCCTAAGGTCTATTTGAAGTATTAATGGATTTTGTAGTTCATACTTTTCCCCTTTTGAGAGGATCATTGCCTTCCAAGCATATATACTTATTTTCAATTCCAGTTTGAGGTTTCATTATAATTGTTATGCCTACCCTGCAGCACAAACTTTCCCAACTCCGAAAGTTAATTCGGACTGTTAAAAATATTACAAACTATTCTGATGACTTGTATGATTGCTACCTTAGAAGAAATAGTAAACACGTCTTTCTCCTACCCCTTCCAACCCAACAAGCCCCCATCCTCCCCTTGGCAAACATAATGATATAGGTTAAACTCTACAACTTTTGGCAATTAGTGATGGAATTTACATAAAACATAGTTTAAACCTGCCAATGTAGATGTACAAAATTTAACTTATATCCTCTGAGCTGCATTGAATCCACAATGTACCTCAAAATATTGTGTCTGCACTAGTGTGCATATATTACACTGGCCAACCATTGCAACCAAAGCAGGGAACCACATGCTTTGGAAGTAAGGGTGGCCTTGTCGGTGGAACCAAGTTCCCTTTGTTCCTTGGGCAAGGTGTTCCTTCTACTAGCTGTGATGCCCAGTAAGGGGTTGCCTCACTTCAAGGACTATAAACCTTGCCATGTTTTACATCACTGAGTTGCACCAGTGTTTTTGTAATGAAAACAAGCTGTCCATGCAATATGCCCCAGAATTTAGAAACTAATTACTTGTATAAAATTATGGATAAATTATACAGGAATAATTTTCTATTTAAAGTATCCTTGTCATGGTGTGTATCTGCTGACTTTCCTTTTGGGTAAGGCTCAATCCTTTTTGCACCCACCCCTTCCTCCACTCTGTGCTAACCCTTCAAATATTGTCATGTGCTGATGTAAGAGAAATTTATCACCCTGACTACCCCCCCCCCCCCCGGGATTTAGAAAATTTCCCTACATATTTTTGATTACTTATGTCAAGTGTCACGTGACAGCAGAATCTCCATTTTGTTCAGTAATAATTTTCTGTTGCACCTGTATAACAATTACTGGCTTTACTTCTAACAAGTCTACAACCCTGTGATTTTCCTTTATGCATCCCCCCCTCCCTCCCTTCACCCCCTCTCCCTGAGCCCATTACACTCTTTTAAAAAATATACCACACAAGCTATACAGCATAATACAAAATATCTACAGGACTGTCGTAGAGCATTGAAAACAGGGTTTGATGTTTAATTCTCAAGTTACTTCTATGACATCCCTACCTCAAAGTTCTTTCCTTATTGCCATTGAACAAATGTAACATATAAGCTGTACATAGGCCTAGTTGTACGCTGTTGTTGTAGAACAGAAGTTCCACTCGACATAACTAACATATTTACATACTTAGGATACAAAACCAACATTCCAATGGGACTATTTTATAACTGCTATTCATCACAGCTGCAACCACCCTCAAATACACTCACTGTTGAAATAGAATATCACAATATTTTGAAGGGGGAAGTTCATATGGATACTAATTAACCAGGCATTGCAATATTATCAACAAACCCTCAACGAATTCAATAACAAAGAATTGCTACGTTCACCCAACCCTTTCCAACATAACCACAACAAACAGGTTACTTCATACTTGGCATCACACCACTGCAAAAAAATAAAATAGTTCAAACTGACAATAAATAACCCACACTTGTACTTCCCATTGTATTATGAATGATTTTAACTAACATACTTAAATTCGGCAGTTGAGTCAAGCGGGAAATTTTTTACAGTTGTGTTAAGGCGGGAAATTTTTGATTACCTTCTTGGAGCTATACTGCTGGTAAAGTATAAGCAGTTTATAATTTCATTTTAAAACATAAATATTAAGAATAATAATAATACCACATTAAGGTAAAAAACTATGGGATACACTTAAAAGAATAAAATTACAAAACCTTACCATAGATGTCTCATTCCAAGTTTCCTCTGGAAAATCCAACTGTGTTTCCACAGGCATTTTCAAAAAAATTTTTAAGAATCTTTCCTTTCCAATCAAATCAGTAAATGATTATGTTTTACTGAAACCCCTCGAGAGGACAGTTTTTCACCAAAAAAAAAACAATCACTATTTGTAACTCATATCATTGCTGGACACTCTTGTCATTCAAACATTTCAACACAATAAACTTGTTATCTCCACAGCATCATAGACCATCTATCCAGTTTTCTTATCACAATTATTTCCTCAGCTTGAAGTTCAAGTCTTTTAAGAATACCCTAAGCCCACAATATTGAGGATCACCTTGAAATTCAACGTTTCCACTAAGTATCAACCAAAAATCACAACTAACACCTCCTGTCTAACCAGCTATCGCTGAACCAAGTGTCCTCGGAAAGTAACTGCATTAACACAATCTAATT
Organism: Holothuria leucospilota; assembly: GCA_029531755.1. Lineage (NCBI taxonomy): Eukaryota > Metazoa > Echinodermata > Holothuroidea > Aspidochirotida > Holothuriidae > Holothuria > Holothuria leucospilota. Next base: position 29,421,637 of record CM055972.1, on the reverse strand, counting down.
AACTACCAATGTCACACTGCAAGACTGGAGCTTAAAAGCAAACAGAAGCTAGTTGTTCATTCACGTCAATAACTAAGCTGATCTCTCAGCGACTGTCTACTCAGCATGTTAACAGGCACAAAGGTATGATATAACAAGCCTATGAGATCTCTCCAATGGCAAGATCAGCAGAGGTTCACTTCGCTAGCTAGCTTCAAGGTAATAGTGCAATACACGGCACAATCACACATGCCACTTCATGCTGAGGTCATTGTGCCTATCAATGGCATACACCTTGCCAGAAAATGTGACAGAGAATTAAGAAACCATGCATGCCTTGTGCCTGCAAAGTCTGCCCTTGTTCATCAATCTTTAGACTGATGCATAATCTATAATGGCACAGTAAAGCTACCTAGCATCATTAAAATCAGTGATGGATTGGACAATAGGAGAGAAAAAGATAAGCTGTATGCCTCTATTGATAACCTGCAGTTTGTGATCATGAAAAGGGTTTGATAATTATCAGACCGTGGCACAGCGGGAATGTTCCACCATCTCCCAGGTTGCACCTGCTTCCTGCATACAATGGGTAATTACCCATAATGCTTTTGTATTATCTTTACCCCTATTTGATCTGTTATAGACAAACAATTCTGTTTGCTACAAATAATGCAAAATAATTTTTTCATTTAATTCCAAAAAAAAAATGAAATTTGGAGAAAAAAAAAAGAAAAAAAGAGTGTCACCAAGTAGGAATTGAAATAAGGATGAAAGATTTCTGTTGTCATGGCAACTGCTTTAATACATCACAAAGAAAAATATTTGGCAACACCAATATCTCGATCCATGGGAAGTGAACCATACCCATGTTTTGAAAACAAATAAACTGTATATACCCTGTTAGTCATATTTTGTTTGTATTCGATTTAGTTATCATGTGTATTGAGTCTTCTCTGCATAGTCTTCATTTCTTCACCAGCTAGTAGGGTTGTTGCGATATGAAATTTTCGATATCGATATCGCAAAAACTTTGCCTTCAATTCCCAAACGATATCGCGATATCGTGTAATCCGGCTTGTGTTTACTAAGCCACCGTGTCAAATGTTTTGCTTCTGGCCAATGTATAGCGGCCGCGATAGTGCTACGAACCTCAGCACGGCCGCCTCAATGCCGAAAAATTCGTGACCAAATGACTGCCCACGCAAGAAATTTTCCCCAACACTGTGTACCATTATTTTCTGCTGTGACTTGCAGACGAAGCCAGAAATACCGAATAAGAAAAAGATAAGAGCCTACTATACATTAGTGGTGAACAGGTCACCGCTGATCGGCGTCAGAAATAAGCGCCAAGTCTAACTGGTAATTTGAACCCAAATACCCTCAAATCAGATCGTATTTAGAGAGGCTTGGCATTCGGAATAGGCTATGTCCAGAAAAATCGTTTTGTTTCATTTCTAAGCAATAATTTCTGATAAATGAAACAACAACAACTAAAAAATACCAGTCGTGGCAGTCAAAGGAATTTAATACTTCACAGGGTCCCAGCTGCAACTTTCCCAGATTATTTTAGGGACATCTTCTTGCACGTTAATTTCGACCAATCGCAAGCCAAAACAGCTCGAGGTCCTATCTATTTTAACAGTTCGGGAGCTTCCCGCCTTATCGTGCACGTGTTACAGTAAATGTTGCGGAACTTTCCTTGAATTGCCACGTTCATGCGCAGCAAGCATGTCACTAGAACTAAAGCAGCACCTCCCTGCATGCAGAGCCAGGAATATTATATACGGCTCGGTCTGATCGTAGTACACACTCAAGCATGATGTACGTAAACCTTCAGCCCATCCAATCTGGCGATGTGTAGTACTGCCTTTGCGGAAGTCTCTATTATGCTTTTCGGTAGGCTGCTGTTCTCCGTACGTAGCCCTGCGCTTTAAATTTGGCCACCCTTCAATCTATCGTAACTTCGCACGAGCGCCATTTTGGTGTTTGCTAGTTTTAAAATAATGGCTCGGGCCGTGACTTTTCCTGAATATTCACAATATAAATAGCCCTGTCATAGTACTTAACACATGGCACTCGGTTGGTTAGCATTATAGTGACAAATTTAAACCATTAATTGAGGTGTCTGCGATTAGTACACCGGAGATGTTTAGTACAGTATAGGCTAGGCCTACTACTTTAGACTATCGGAGCTCTTGCGCTCATGCTAGCCTACTGAATGTGACAACTGTTTTTTGTACTTCTTAGGGCTGTATCCAGAAGAAAATGTGATTCATCTCATACTCATGGCCGTACGGGCCGGGGGGGGGGGGGCTAGGGGCTGTGGGGCGGCCGCCCCCAACTGTCAAAAACCTGACTGAATCGGGCAGATATTTTGTCTCAGTCGGCGGGCGGAAAATTGGACAGTAGGTCTGAGTCGGACAAAAATCACCGCCCTCCATGAGAAAAACAGTGCCGTACGGCCATGCTAATACTGACAAGATGGGGAGTCGATAGGCACTGCAAATGTAATTTCATGAATACTAGTGTAAACTGTTGCTGTTTTTTTTTTCTTTTCTTTTTGAAGGGAGGGGGACTGCAATACGGAAAAATCCGTGTTTTACGAAACATTTCAACAATTTAACTGGTTGACATTTTGATAAACAGAAACGTGGATATTTGGGGTAGTTAATGAAGGTAGTCCTAGTTTTGGGCAGCCTTCACGAACCAATTCGGCTATTGAACAGCCAATAGCTGACCAGAATCTTGTCATCAAGTTTCTACGTAACGATGACCTTGCGATGTTTTTCACGGACAGTGAGCACAAATGATTCGCTTGGGAAGTGGGTTCTAAGCTCAGTTTCGGCTGTATACTGAACATTGAGTGTGGTAACATGACCGCATTTTTTATTCTCTTTTTAAAAGTTGGGATTTAAGAAAAAAGAACAACGAAGAAGTCATTAACTGGGAATGAGTTTTTTCTCGAGCAACATTTTTAAGGAGTTGGGATGTAAATTTGGAAATGGGTAATTAGAGAACGTCGAAAGGCGTCGGTTAGTCAAATACCCGTGCAACACTTCACACGGTCCCTCGGCTTGTAACTCATGATGTATAGGCACATACCGTACAAGCATTTTACACTTTAACTATGCAATGCACAGTGGCGGATCCAGAGGGGGGGTCGCCGACGTCCGGACCCCCCTCAAATTTCCCAATTTGCCCTTTTTCAAAATTGTTTTTTTTTCACACTAGCCTAAAAAAAAATAAAAAATAAAAAAAAAATGAAAAAAAAAAAAAAAACCACGACAGTTTGACAGGTAATGACAGTTGTCCAGTTCCGAGGAGATTTTGGTTACCCCAATCCAATATCGATCAAACCACCAGTAAAAGTCTAGCTATGTATCGCAGAAACTTTCAGCAATATATTTGACTATGGTAGCCTATATTGCCCGCCCTGAAACACGAACAGCGCAATCGTTTAACAGAGAATGTGACTACAGTATGTCTTACTGATTGCAATGGAGTAGGGAAAAACATGCCAGTGAGCCACAACTGCAAAAAAGGCCGCGGCCGGCCCGACTTAACCAGTTGGTTAGAAACTGAGCCGTAAAACCCCATCTAACTCTAATTTTCACTGCCTGCGTGACAGTCAGGCATTCTAATCACTTTTCGCTTGGAACCACGTGTGGCGTGCTTGGGCTTTCAAAGTAATACAGTAAAACGCGCAGATATTACGTCATACTCACTAGCGAGCGCTTTATGCAAGTATTACTACTGAGTTTTAATATTGATTCCAAAAAGTCACTGCTAGTCTTTTGGTCTAACAAAATAATGATCTGTTCACACTCCCTAAACGCTACATCTACAAAACCTTCCCTCTACCCGCTAGTATCCCTCCTCTCATGAACACGATATGGTTTTCATGGTCTGGAATTACTCTCTTCATTTATAAGTGTTGCCCTAGTGATGGGAATAAAAAGCCAATCTTAGTTAAAAGTCCACAGCCAAGAGTTGACCAGGAGTCGCAATGGACGAATCGGCTTTTGTTTCATTTTAAAAATATTATATAAAATCACCACCAGGTCAAATAACGCAATGTTAGTCGGTTCAATTTTTTTGACGTCTTTGGACCGATGACCGGTCTGCTGTCGCAAATAAAAAGCAAACATTCGACTTCAGTCATCTGTTCTGACAAAGTATTTTTGACAGTCGCGCCGCAACTATATAGGGAACACAACATACTATTTTAACCCCCTCCCCCAGTCGAGGTAGCGGTGGCGCCAGGTGGGGGAAGGTTCATGCCCCCGTAGGGGAAGGCTGGCCAACTATCGGGGAAGTTTTACAGGTTTGTCGGGGAGTCCTAGTCGAAAGTACGCGGTCCCCGACCACAACTAGTCGCCCCGACAGCTTACCTGTTTTTTGCCCTCAAGAGGATAATTTCTCTAATAAGAACCCAAAATTTTCGGCGCGCTACGCGCGCTGTAGAGTCACTCTATTTTCTTCAATAGTTCCATTCCGCAAAGCAGGATAGCACAAGTCCTTTCCACCTTACCAAGTAACATATAGGCAGAGTACATAGTTTATGTAAAGTTCGTAACTTTCATCCCATATCTCAAAGCCTAGTTGGTGTTCTCTTGTGTGTTTGTCATGCGGTAGAGTCAGTTGGTGAGAGACTTACGGAGCAAAGTTTGGCTATTTCATCTTATAGTCCAGGTGGTTTCGATACAAATGTATGTTACACCCGATACGGTCTACAAGCCCACAGTTCTTTTTTCGTTTCGTCATATGTTTTAGGTGTTAGCCTATCAAACATATTCCCCCGCTTCGCGCGCTTTTCCATTTCACGATCCAGATTCAAAGAACACTATCAGTGCGCAACTCGGATCTTGAAGTATTAAGTGATATGATGCAAAATATGCCTGCAATGGCATAGGATAATGAGGCTCCTCCATTTGCCCTTCTCATCATCCCCTCGAAATAGGGAATGTCGGAACTAATTGGGGTTGCTGACATGGCTTGGCCTCCTGTTGGGGAAATTCTGCCGCCACACATGGTCGATATACTTACTTTGGCTTTCATAAGGGTAATTTCTGGGATAAAACCCAAAATTTTCGGTACGCTTTGTCCACTCTTCCTCAGCCTAGTTCCGTTATACTTATAGCTAAATATAGTACAAACCCTTTCCACCTTTTCAAGTAGAAATAGATGGATTTATGTATACATGGATTTATGTAAACGTCGGAAATTGTATCGCATTTCGTTAAACCTGGTTAACGTTCACTTGTGTCTGTCGTACGGTACGGCTAGTGACTCGAGGAGGGAAGTACAATAAAGTTATGCCCGATAGGGCCTAACTGTCTGGACAATTGTTCTATACAAGCTTTAAATTAGTACAAATTCTTATAAGTGTAGGCTTACCCAAAAAAATTTCGCGCGCTTCGCGCGCTTTGCATTTTCACCGTTTAGATTCCAGTTTTTGCATGTCTCTTGGTTTATCCTTTCTTTGTCCATTTGCCGTAAATTGTATAATCACTGACGTTTATGGGAACCAAAAATTTTAAAAAAATGAATGTGCCCTTTTTATGTTGGACCCCCCCTCAGAAAAGACCCTAGATCCGCCCCTGATGCAGCGATCCCGTCACACTCGACATGCTGCGCTTTGGGTCACTTTATCTGGCGTGAAATCTTGCAGGTTTATTAACTGAATCTTCCGCATTAATATCGCTCTTTTTATGCTCACGTTAAAAAAGTAAGACAAAGCTTTGACAACCTGTCATTATTCTACGCCGCTCTTGAAGTTTATGCGGATGTTTCGTGCATGTATTTTCACGATATCGTTTAGGCGTTATCATAAACGATATCGGGAGCAAAATCCCTTATCGATATTTTTTGCCGATATCGTCATATCGTAACAACCCTACCAGCTAGCTTAAATTTTTTTTTGTCCCATCTATTTTTTCAGGGCCTTTTCAGATCTTTTCATTTAATATAAGGAGGAATTTGATAAACTAATGAAATACTGAGGATGACCCTTCCAAATCATTGGCAAATGTAGACTTACAATGAAGGCCTATTGTGTAGGGAGAACTGTCAGTGATTCTGGTTGGGTGCAGTAAATTTGTTGCAAAATAGCTTAATATATGAAGCTGAGGGTATGAAAATACTGCTTTCCATCTGCAATACTCTACAGTCTACACAATAAAAACATTGCTTAGCATTTCACACTACACTCACAACTTTCCTCATTGCCTTGTGACAATCTGATGCCTGATTAGCTCACATGATCTAACAAAATGGCAATTTTATATCATGATTCAGGTTTGGCTTGGTGGTAAGTGATAAAAGTTCACATTTTGTTAACTCAATATTATAGTGTCATGTCACGCCCCAGTGTATCACACTCATTGCATCGCTTTGCGCTTACTGTGGCAGCTAGAAGTCAAGGGGCAAGGGTCTCAACGATTTTACTGTTTTGGTCTAGTGGTATCTTGTTACATTTCAACAAGACTTCCTTCCTCATTATGCAACTGCAACAACTAAGTTTTCTATGGAAGAATGGCAATGCAACTATAACAGCTTTGGGCTAATTATTTCATGCAACCTTTCATACCAAGGTGTTACCATATAGGTACCCTTAAGTCCTTAAAGGCAATAGGCAGTCGCCCCAAAATTTTCTTTGAAAAATCAGCAAACTCTTGCAAATCTCCTCTTATTGCATTACAGGCACCTCTGAAGGCGTTTTGAACGTAACTATTACAAACAATAGTTAAAGCAAGGCGAAATTCTCCTTGAATTCCACAATTCACTAACAAAAATATTGTCACATGATCAAAATAGACCATTCATGAACTAGAGTGACAGGATACACTCACTCTGTTTGGGGTGACTGCCTGCTGCCTTCAACTAACAACTCCATCCATAACGTGATAAAACTGTTCCCCGTAAGTCCCCTTCTGCTTTTAAACAGAACAATCATGTACTAAACAATATAAATATGAAATTCCCCTTTTCTTGAAACTTTGCCCCTCATACCCAAACAATAAAAAAGTGTAGAGAAGAATTAAACTAACAGGATGTAACAACAGGTTCTTCCCTCTTTGATAATGGTTGCATTCCCTTTAGCACGTAAATACTGTGGCCATACAGGAATACTATAAATACTGTACATGGTCATCCCTTATGTAGCTTTGTTCACATGACACAGTGCCTTTTACCTTAATGAAGACATTCTAAACACCCTATTGCACATTTATAACTGTGTAACTACCTGCAAGTTTCATATGTACAAAAGGGTGGCTGCCTTTGGTCACGTAAGTTGCATAAACAAATGTAAAACGGCAGAAATGGGAGGTTCCCTTTTATCATGAAGTAATTATTATTCTCATTCGGGTTTCATTTGCTATCAACTTTTGCTTTCACTTTACATGTGGGATCTGGAGTTGGGGTGGGGGGACAGAGAGAAGTCACAAATAACTCCTGGTAAGCATTACTGATTAAATTACTATTACTTTCATTGGAAACCCATCTGGACACGCCCTAGTTTTTGTGGCAAAACTGTTATCATTCTGAGTCAAAAAATTTCATCATTCTGAGGCAAACAATTTCACCATAACTGGCAGCTGCTTAGACTTCACTCAAAGGAGGGGTTTAAGGAAAAAAATTAATTTTCATATGTGAAAGAGGAACTACATCAATGCAATTTGGTGATACTTCCATTCAAAGTAGACATGTAGTACTGGAGATATCAGCAAATGAAGTTACTACAATTGAGCTTGCATGAGGCAAGCAGGGGATATATCACTTCCTCACATAGATAAGAAATGCTTTGTTTCCTTTGTTGTTTCAGTCTGTTGTGCATGTGATTGTGGAGGAGAAAACTGGTTGCAAAGTTTAAAGAAAAACAAAAAAAAATGCTCATTAATGTGAGGCTATGACATCATATGTGCTTGCTTCAAGTTCACCTTGGGTTGAAAATGTGACAACTTTAACTGCTAATATCTTGCGAACCACATATCAGATTTCAATGTAAGTTTCACAAGAATGCTAAGAATAAGTACCCCTCTAAAATATTAAAACTTGATTTGAGCTTAGACCTTTCTTTTAAGTTTGCTATTTTATACTTTATTATTTACACAGAAAATTGTCCTTGTACAGATCTATGCTGTATGGTTGTACCATGTATTTTACTGATCTAGAGTTGGTGCTTCTGGAATCAGCAATTCTTGATGACATTCAAACCTGAGCTAATTATTAATAAGACAATCCAGCTGACCTGCATAAAGTACACAAGTTATGCTGTTTCAGTTTCAAAGCATTCTCATACTCCAGAAAACTAACATTAAACCATAAAGTATGCCAGCATTGTACTGTACCATAAGGGACTCTTTTAATTGATAGCCATCTTAATTTATATCAATGACAACTGGCAGCAGATCTTTCAGACTTTAAGGACATAAGATGAATCATAAGCAATAAAAGTACATATACTGTTAAACACTGAATATTAAATGGTGCCATCTAATTTCCAAAGAAATTTGCTTTTTCAAAATGTGATTATCTCAACAGGTGTGGGAAATTCCAACACAGCATTTATAAAACTTGCAGGGCTTTTGAAACGAGTGCGAGAAGAGTGCAAGAATCAGGTCATACCCTTGCCGATGCAAACACTGGAAGGGGCATAAGCGCAAAAGCCTTAAAATAATTCCTGTTTGATATTTAAGATATTTGAGATGGATGACTTCAAAGATATTTTGGATGGGAAAGGTCAGGGGGTAAATACAGGAAAATTAAAGGGAGAGTAAAAATAGAAGATGGGACAAGAAACACTTGCAAAACTGTACAGTACCTTCATCCTATGTTATATGACCCCTAACAAGGCCACTGAACCTTATACACAAATATACATCTGGACGTAAGAAGACATGGTTTAAACAGAAAAATGAACCTCATAAATGTGGTTTAACAACCACACTACAAATTTCTAAACAGTTTTGTTTGAGAATAAAGTTGGTAGCACTGAGTTCATAGTTATGACTTTATAACTTTAATTGCAACAAGTGTCTGAAGTAGACCAATCTGACCTGTTGTATGTAAAGTGCCAATCTGTTATCGGGCATTGGCTCGTAGAAATATTTTACCAGGGAAGCATATAAATCCAGGGAGCATTCATTGCTCAACAGAAATTTAAGCTCTATCGCAGTAATGCTGCATGTGAAGTTTTTCTCACAACTGTTCCATGGAGAATTAACCCAAAGTAGTTCCACACAGTACTTACAGCCCACTGGTCCTTCTCCTACCATTAAGGGTGAAAATCACAACCAAAAATTAAAAAGTTTATTTCACAGTCCCGCATGTAATGTGTTTTCCCGTGTATGTATGCATTGCAATGATCTGAAGGACCAATGGGCAGTCACATGTATAGCACTGATGAATGTGATATAAAGGCTCATCACTGCCCTATCTGTAATTTTCTTAGTTAAATGATTGGACCAAAAGGCTGTGAGACTATGGGAAGCCCCATACTACACTGAAAATGATTCTTGGTTTTTCACAGTTTACATTTCTAGAGCTCTATAATGTTGCAAACTCAGCTGAAAATTCAAAATCATACTGCAAAGTCAGAGGGAGAGACAAAAATGATGGTCTGTAAACCTGAGTGCAAGATTCCTGACAAATAGTTGCATAAGAAAACTGAAGTATCTCACTGATAAAGACAGAAGTGATACAGCTAGCTAAGCAGGCTATCTCCCTTGGTTGGCTCCACTATTAGGTAAAGGTTTTTGACTAAAGTACCATCTAGAGCAGCGATTTGTTCTCAATATTGGGGGGACATGACCAGACTGTCCAATAATTTACTGTGTGAAAAATCAAAGTCAATGGTCAATTTCTCAAATATTGGAGGGGGGACATGTCCCCCCTGTCCCCCAGGGATCGCCACCCATTAGTACCATAAACAATATTTTTTGTATATCAGGTTTTATCCATTTCTTTCTTTCTTTCTGCAGAGCAAAGGTACTTTTCTCATGCACAGCTCCTTCCTGGCTGGCTGGCTGGCAATAAAATGGTATTTTAATACTGATTTAAGACAGAGATTCTACAGCCAGTAATGTAGGCTGAACCATTGACTATTTACTACTGTAGCATTTTTGTTGAGATGATCACTGAATTTAGGGCCAAACGCTTACACAGTACAACAAAGAGTCAGTCATTTGCATTATATATTATACAGGAAAATTGTGTATTTCAAATGCAAAGTGCATAAACAGGTGTACACTGCAAAATATTGTATTATCAATAAACATTTTATTTATGGACTAATTTAGGTACATACAGACAGTCTAATTCTTCATAACCTCCATTACAACAACACAAAATACCAGTACTAATGCAGTATACTGCTAAAGCAAGCAATGTTTATTGCTTAATTAAGGCTACAATTGGTTGCACCAAAAGTAGTAAATAAAGTTGTACTGAGTGCTATTGACATAGCGGTTTGCTGTTCCAAGTACTACGTATACTTCACAGGTCAGATCTAATATTCATTAGTTAATGACTCAATATAAACTTAAACAAAACCAAGTGGCCAATATGACCAAAAATACTTTTTTAACTCCAAAACACTAACATGAACTCACCTTTCTAGGTATAGCCCTTATCATTCGAGATATTACTATGAATTGTCCTCCACGGTGTTTTGCAAACAAATGCCAGTAACAATGCACACACAACTATCTAAATAAGGAACTTAATGCTAGATCAACCTTCCAACTTAATACAAGTATTAAAGTACTACAGTTCCATATGAACCGGCAGCATTATAATCAATTTGTACTTTGACTATAGGTTTTTGAGGTTACACATTACGACCCACGCAGGGCCTTTTGATAATGAGCAGTCACTAGGATAATATGCTACTTACGTGGCTATTATGTCACCTTCAATAAACAGTCAGTGGATTTGCCCTCTAAGCGTTATCCAAATTTCAATCGTAAAGGCTGCCCAGAAATTCCTTGGAACCTGAACTTGACAATACTGGTGTTTATGTCTGCAGTACAGCATCGAAAGACTTGTTATATAAGCTGCTCGCTGAAATTTCTAGAGCCTTGTGAATTCCTTTCATCCCTGCTCTGATGGGTAAACTAAACCTCGGATTATTCACACCTTTTGTCTGAGCTTACTGCCACATCATTTTGGGTGCTACAGTATTAGTCACTACTGTGTAAAAAGTTTATTATTTTAATTGTGGTAAGTTGCTACAGCAACAAGAAAGATCAGACATCTGACTGACCCTTTTAACTGTCTAATAAAACACTCAAGCCTAAACAAAAGCCAAGGATAAACAAAATAAAATAAATGCAAAAAAGCAACACAATCAATTGCAAACGGAAATTATACTTGACAGTATACCCTAAAAAGTCAGTACTTGCCCAGTTAAAGACACCGAATTTTCATTTGAGAATTCATACCTATCTGGCCTTGAAGTGTAAAAGTCTAGCCGCTTGCTAAAAAGTGCTGATCAGCCTAAAGATATGCTCACTAATATGCATATAAATCTGCTAATTTCGTCTATTACAATGAGCATAAAGCCTTTTCTACTTTCTAATGGGGAAAATAACAAGTTAATTCTATTACTTTTATCGGTCTATGTAACAAGCACATGACCTTTTAGGCAGGTAAGGCTTAGGAGTGATGATACAGAATCTATTTATGCAATATTAAGGCAACAGTGGGATACAGTAAAACTAGAATGAGGTTCCTTCCTTGCTGCACGTTCCAAAGTTTATTCAGCAATCTAGCCAAACAACCCCATTTCAAACCTTTTCTATTCTATCTTTGAAAGTCACTTATTCCATTCTAAGCATTGTCCCCAGCTATCATTATGATACAGAACCATTCTTTACTTATTCTTCTAAAGAACATGTTTGGCATGTTTTATAACAATTGGTAATCTACTAGGCATTGTGCCTATGTTAATTTGTAACTGCCTGGAATGCATAGAATATTTTTTTAAGCTTTTCTGACCTTTGACCTGGCTATGATCAGGAAAAACATGAAATAAATCCTCTAGCAATGGAAACAGCATTTTCAAAATTTCTCTTTTACATTCCTCGTACAAATCCCACATGTTTGAAAAATACAACACTTTTTGCTATATGTCCCAAATCCTTTTTGCTAAAGTTTGTAAGTTAACTTTCCTTATGAATATCTATAATAATCTGAAACTTTTTTTGACTACGTAAGGTGATCTCATACGATAATGGAATCTTGAGACAAAGTCGAAAAATGCTGGTCAAAGTAGTATAGATGAGTGTTGCATATTTTAGCCAACATCATAGAAATTCAACTATTTTGTCCTGCAAACATATGGAGAAGTACCTCTTCAGGGCATGCTAACGATTCATTCTTTTTTCTTCTCCATCTTGGTACATGTAAATTAAGTCAAGCAAAAATATATTCACACAAGGGAAAAGAAAACAAAACCGAATGCTTAAGGAAAAAGGAAAACCAAACAAAACAGCCTCAATTAAAATTCCCACGGACTAGAGAGAATTTGTTTTTTCTAGTTTGTTTTTGATTAAACGTAATTAATCTTTTCTTGGTTACAACACAAGGGGTAAAATAAGGACAAAATAACAAACTCTCAATAGGGTCTTATGGTAAACAGGATGTTGTGATTAACTTAGGTGTTAATTACTGAATTTAAATCAGGTTTGGCCTTGGTCATTGAATGGCACAAATCAATCACGTCAAGAACAAGTTTTGTAAAATAATGATCACTTAGAGAAATTCTCACAGCATCCGGTGTTTGTTCATTTTAATTGTTTATATTATGTAGCAATCAGTGCAATTTGTGTTGACGGCTTGATAAAGGTTTAGATCATATCATTAAAACATCAAATTATAGTATTATTTAATATTCAAAAATAATTTTGAAGCAGTAAGTCCAGTATTAATAGCTAGCAGTACTAGCAGCTAACACAGATACCAAACTTTTGAACTACTTTAGAATATCTAAGTCAAATTTGTGAACATTCTGTAAATATCATTTTTCATGTAAAGACCTGTGAATTGCAACTAAATAAATACAACTTTCCACAGTATTTTTGTCAATGAATGCTTAATATCTTGACTACCATAAATTACAGAATGGAGCCTGAATCATTCAGTTTCCATCCACACTTCCACTAAGGGTCAATACAGACCATCTACCCCTTAAGTCATTCTCTCAAGATGACTTTCCTAAGGACCAGAGGGTGGCCATCCAGGTAGGCAGAAATCCTCCCCCCCCCCCCACCTTAACACAAATCCCCTCTACTGCAAACCACCGTCAGTATGGTAATGCATGGTAAAATATTCACATCACACTACAATTAATATCAGCCTGCATGGCTGGCTGTATGGTCTGTCCCTTAATCTGTTAAGCCTTTATGTATGAGCAAACTTTCTCTGCTCCACAGGCTACTGTAGCTAATCAGGGATGTCTATTACCTTGTCTGTAAATTTTCAGTCCCAAGAATCCCTTCACACAAGACAAAACTCTCCAGTGAATAAACCACCACCACCCCTACATTAACTTTTTACTTGTGCAAACATTTAACAATAAAATAACTGATGCCTTCTATTCTTCAAAAGGTTTAACTTTAATACGTTCAGATCAGAAAGTCTGATAATACCCCTAAAAATTAACATTCACACCAAAATGTACCAAAACTGCAGAAATGTGACTCATAATTATGAAAAATTACAAGAGCTACTTCAATAAATTTACAAGAGGATTGCACGGTATTAATGAGATTGTTAATAATTGAGTTATTCTTTCAAATGTGCAACAGAATTATGGCTGCGGCATGCAACTATAATTGATAAATCTTGTCAAATGCCAATGGCTAAATGAGAGTTTTCTTACGTGAAGTAAATCCATGGATAACTAGATGTTTTTCCTTTTTTATGGAAAAAGTAGGTGCCACATTTGTTTCTTTTCATGCTAATTTCTGATGAATCATTCTTTGAAGTGTGAAACTATGCAGAAACAAAGAAAGTTTACTTAGTGCTAATTCAGAATGATTTCAAAAGTGGCAGGCTTAATTTATGAACCTTGGAATGGTTGGTTTTAAGTGTTGATGCACTTTGTGTGGAGGCATATGAATGAATTTGGTGTTCTTTTGAAGTTCTGCTAGAAACTTTAAAAAAGCTAGTCTATATCTAAATGAATACAGCTCTAGTATACTCTATGACAGGAATACAAGATGTCTACACAATTTTAAGTACTACAACTGTCCCCTGACCTGTCTCTCCTCCCCTCCCCCCCCCCCCACCTCGTCCAAAAGTAAGCTTGTTTTTTCATCTCACTCTGGAACAAAACAATTTAACAAGGGCTCATAATCACTTTAAAAGTTATACATTGAGCTGTCCCACTTAGCTTTCATACAGTTCACAGTTGATTTTCCATTCATTGTCTTGACGAAACAATATACCAAATTGCCTATGCCACTCTTAGTGTTTCTTTACATGTATCCTTTCACACGGTTCTTAAGAGCAGCTGACATGACTGTCTGATTTCAGTCTCTTCTCACAATTAATCATTTCTTTTTACCCAACAACTGCAACCAATTCTCTACAAACTTTTAAAGATTGTCTCCCAAGTTGGATGTGCATACTTCACAATGTTTCCCCAAAATTCCAGGTCTTGGAACGTCAGCTAAAAACCTTTTCTGCTGAATACACAAGCCACAACTCCAGGCAGTATTTAACAAAGGACTTTTCACCCAAGGAAAAAATTTCCCCTCTGGTAATTATGTGTGAAAACTTTTAAGATTTGCAAAAATACATGTCAACATTGTAAATAGCTACTGGCTAATAGTGTCTCATTTAATTTACATTGAACCTTTCCTATTGACATCCTCAGCTAAAAGCTGAGACTACTATTTCTTCGGAAGAAAAGACAAGACTTTATGTAGAGTTTATGAAACTCCAGGTCGGATAATCTCTTCATTCGCCTGGGTGATATTCAATTAGATACAAAAGTCAGAATCACTTCTTTAAGATGTAAAAAAAAATTATGTATCCATGAGAAAAAGAGGTAGTTCTCTCAATAGCATCTACAGCAGACATAATGGACATTTTAACATAATAGGAGAGTTGCAATTGCGGAGGGAAACCACAATGAAGGTATGAAGGAAAATGTAAGTGACGTCTGACCATAAGCAATGGAGTAGGGAAAACAAGCCAGTGAGCCACAACTGGAAAAAAGGCTGTGGCCAGGCCCGACTTAAACCAATTGGTTAGAAACTGAGCCGTAAAACCTCATCTAACTCTAACTGTGACCATGGAAGAACTTACCTCAGAGGTAGTACTTCCATGATCTGACAAAGCAAATTCTTATTTCACTCATCAACAAGTATTTTGACATGTATCAAATGCACGTTTCATCATTCTAAAACAGACCAATGTACAAAAGTGGTTATGTTCATTTATTATACACTATAACCGCACTTATACGATAGTTCTAGGGGTGGGGGTAAAATGATATGAATTTAGCTGCTCTTTGCTTTCTGATGGGGAGAGGGGAGGGGTGGGTAGGAAAAATAAAGATGAAATGTATTCAGCTACAGTTTTATTTTTTGTGGGGATGGAGGGGGGGGGGGTATTCACAGGAAGGGAAGGACTAGAATAAAACACTACTTTTGCTACTACTTTCAGTGCTAATCTTGGTGCCTGCACAATGTAGGGAAATTGGTTGCTTGTTTTCTAAATGGTTTATACAAGATAAATGCTTTAAAAGAATTCTTCCCTATACCCTTCATCCAAACTGCAATGTCCATATAGCTAGCTGTACTGTACTTATTCAGAATGACCCCTTAGCAGGGTGAAAAACAACCAGTACATAGACAAACAGTTGTTTACATCTGGCAAACCTTCTATGAATGAATCATCTGTGGTGCTCTTCAACAATTCTAGTCTTGTTAAATATTTACACCCACGATGTGTGACCTATTGTTGTAGTAAATGCAACAGTTTAGTGTGGAGTCTATCATTAGCCTACATTTGGGGTGTATTTTATGTATACATTTGGACCAGTGCACACGATCAATATTTTTTATTGTTACACAGGTCGATCAATCAATTGACAGTACCTTCTTAACCCATCTACAGGATGCTCACATCAAGTACTCCGAAAAAGTGAATGAGTTAAAGAAAAGAAGGGTTGACTTACTTTAATAAGTATGACTGAGTCAAACTTTTCCTTCCTACAGGAATAATGAAATGACAAATGTGAAGGGGCTATTCTGTTTAATGTCTAAAGAAATTTAAATTTCTTAACAGATGGAATCCTTTGTAAAGTTCTCTCCCTGGTGGACCTGGGCCAATAATTAATGTATGCAAGGTTAACATTTATGTGACCATCTGGAAGAAAACTGTTTACCAAGTGGATTAGTGGCAAATATTTTTGACAGAGTTGAAGCAGCACTGGTAATTTATTAATAATAAAAATAATCAAGATCTATTTGGACCTGGACCAATATTTATACTTGCACTTCACCATAAAGACAGCAATTTGTAAAAGTTGCAATGAATTGGTGAAATTATGACAAATGCACACTTCATACCATGAAAAAAATAAGCAAAAACTAATAGAGCTAATTCTAGCTAAAAAAAAAAAAAAAAAACTTTCACAAAAGGACAGGTATTTCCTAAGCTACTGTGTATAATTCATATAATACAAACTATTGATAGCTTACAATGTGATGATTCAAACAGTAGACTGTGCTTTCTCCAAGCAGGAAAATAATTGAGGGGGCTATTTCCATACCAGCATTCTGGCTAAGTCATCAGTGCACACAAAACTATTCTATGGAGGGCGCCATACATGTACAACTTGAGCTGAGCACTTAACCTTTTTCAGGCAGTTTCTCATACATCCTTCAGCACTCAGATACTACAGTGAATGTAAGGCAAGTTTGATCTCTGGCAACACCCTGGTTTGACCTGCTTTACAAAAAAGGTGTCTTCCATCTATTACCTTTGATTTTCTTTCATGAAGTAAAGTGTCACATAAAAATGACAAAAGCTGTTAATTATGGAACAACTGAATATCCCTACATTCTGAAGGTCTTCTTGTTTAAAAAAAAACAAACAAATGGTAGCCCTTTCCAATAAACCAGACACAAGTTTTGAATTCTCATTCAGAATGAGTTTTTGTCCTGACACTTGGGAATGTAGCAACTGACTACAAGTGCATAATGCAATGCAAGAACTGAATTTTGGGTTCTGATGAGTACTGGTAAAGGTCAAGAACTTTAACTCTGTTTTGATATCATTTACTCCACTGTTTTAGTACCAGGGTCCTTCCACAATGCCTTGGTAACTGCTGCAATCTCTCACAGGTGGGCTAAAAAATTCTCCCTCCAGGTATTGAACTCTATCCAAATCAAAGGAAATCAAATCAGTTAGCACCCTTACAGAGATAAACAAAACTTTCAAGACACCTTTGATTCATTTTTAACCTTCAAATATTCAAAAGTGAGAATTTTGGCCTAATTTAGGGCTAATGAGCAATGGTACTTTTTCCCAAGAGATTTGCTTGAATTTGAAACACCCCAATAAAGGTAGATGGTGTGGTTTCTATTCCCACACAGCTGGAATATCATCTCAACTGATCATAGTAGCCTACGGTACCATTGGACCAAGAGTTTTGGAAAAAGTCCTCAGCAATTTCTGCCTTCCATTTAGAAAAAGTGACATTTTCAAAACAAAATGTGAACATTTTCTTTGCAATCAGCATGAATTTACGAATGCTGCTGAAATGTCCTTGGTTTAAAATATTGTTCTTGTTGTTATACCATTTCTTGCCCTATTACTTCCCAACATTGACCAACTGAAGGATTAAGCTAATGCTGTCTACTGGAGGAAGGGGAGGGGCAAGGGGTGAGGGGAGGGGGCAAGGGGATAGGGGAGGGGGAAGAGTATACTATGTTATAGAATGATTGTAAAATAATGCAGAATTCACACAGCACAAATGTAACACAGACTAACCTCTTACACAGGAGTTTCACATTACCACAGAGTTATTTCAAAATTTGTGCTTTTTTAAATACCCTTCATAAAGTGTAAATGATGCATATTGACAAACATGGCCCATAACCAATTACTGTAGGAATCCCTCAGGCAGTAATTGCCTACAGTCTTAATTAATGCGGGTGACTGCCTTTAATAGTCCTCAAACACAAAGGGTTCATTACAGTTAACAGCAAATATGACAACCCATTAGGCCCATAGCCCACAGACCTCCCTTTGAACTCTTCCCTCTCCTGCACCACTGGTTGTCTGGCCAAAGAGTTTTAGTACCAATGGACTGTAACGATCAATGCAAATCAAAACAGTGAAAAAAACAGCTACAAAACAGTTTTTTTGCAAGTTACAATAGAGAAAGTCTTTGCATTTCATTTCCAAAAACTTGTGTTAACTAAATTTATTTTTACTTCCAATCTGGGTGGAATAACTATATAATGCATGCATCTTAATTCAAACCACAGATAACTGAATTTAACAGCATTCAGCTTCAATAAGAGCTACACCTCCACCACATAATCCTTACCCACAGTAAAACCTTTCAATAATGGCGGTAAGTAGATTACCCCACAAGCATCAATAAGGCATGATGTTTTTTATTCAACTTAATTCAGTGGGTAGATTTTAAGCAAGTGAGATTGGTATTTCCCTCTTCAATACACATGTCACTTTCCCAGTGAAATCAATTACCATAAAAGCCTTGAGAGGGCCCTACAATAAGGTCCTTATTGGACCTTACTGTAGGCTTTCAGGGTCATACTTAAAAATGATACCCAGAGAGTAGCTTTTACTTATAGCATGAGTGAAAAACCCATCAACTATGTGGGGATCTCTAGGTTCTTACTGTATGTGTTAAGCCATAACTTATAGCCTACAACCCGAATGCCTGACAATATTGCACCTCTAGCTGTGCACTTGTACAGACTAAGTTGTAAGTACAGTACATGTTTCAGAATCAATATCACCATTCTGGTGATATAAAGAATAACTTCAGGTTGTTTAGACCTGTATGCATTTTTTCATGCCTCTAAAATGATATAGATCTGCTAATAAGTTTCTGAGAATTGCCAGAAAAATTTGTGGAGGGTAGGAGGGAGAGGAGAGAGAAAAGGGAGAGGAGGGAGAGGAGGAAGAGGAGGGGGAAGGTGAGAGAAGGGGGTGGTAATTTCTAGAAACCTTTAAGTACTACAGACACTACCAGAATGGATAACTGAAAAGCTAAGGCTTGGTTTGAAGTTTAATCCATTGAACAGGGTAAGAGGTTACCCTTAGTGTGTCCCTTCACCGATATGCCACATCAACCTTCCCAAGTTAAAATAAGCCAATCATGAATCAACCCTTTTTTTTTTTTTTTTGTTATTAGCAGATTGAAGCCAAAATCAAATTACTCGAGTACAGCAGTTCTAATGTGAGTTGTTGATAACACAACACCTTGAAATAACCCAAAACAAAGAACCACCATTACCTATGAGTGACAGATTAAAAACAGGACAACAGCAGTTTATCAAAGGTCTCCAGAGAGGTACACTGCAGGATATATTTGTTCTTGTCTTTTTAAGTACCAGCCACAAGTACTAATGGAGCATTCCAAGGTACTATAACTTTTGGTGTTCTACATTTTCCAAGCATTTTTAATTGCACCATCAGGATTTCATTTCTGCAAGGCAATGGGATCCTGGGACCATCGATAATTGGCTGATCAAGGCAATGGGATCCTGGGACCATTGGATAATTGGTTGAAATGACCCAGGGAATTAGACACTAACAAAATTTCATTAAATCTTGACATTTTTATTTTACCTCTGCCAATGGTAACAACTAACAGCTACAAAAAAATAAAATTAGTTCCCCATATTTCTGAATGGAGAAATATGTTTTCACTGGTATTCTGTTGTCATCAAACTGAAAAGGGCTAACTACTGTAATCTAATAGATTACACCAAAAGGGAGTCATGAGGTAAAAATTTTTCCCTAAGGATAAAACCCCTCTAACATAGCAACCATAAGAGAGAGTGGATTTATGTGGCTACCAATAGTTTAGGCCCATGCTACCTCTTCTATTTAGGCCTACCAACTAAGACTGTTCTCTCCAGCCTCCACCCCCTACTCCCCACCCCTATAACATGTTCTTGCATAGTACCTACAAAAATAACTCTCAAATTATCCCTGGTATCGGTCAACTGCTACAGAGTACATCATCCACAAGAAATGAACGGGAGTAGCAAAATTGTCAACATCTGACTGCTCACCCAGTTGCATGGAAAACTGTACTCTGGAAGTATGCGTCGAAGAATGAAAGATTTGTCCCACCTGGTTGGACTGTAATGCCTATAACGAATATTCATAACTAATCAACCCTAAGAAAGTCTGCCCTACAGTACACAGTCTCCATGCATGGTAGGTACAGATAGATCCCGAGGTGGGGAGACAGGGGGGACATGTCCCTCCCCAGCATTTGAGAAATCACCAATAAGCAAGTTGAGAAACTTTGATACATAATGCATGCTGTTAAGGAAAGTGTATTATAACAGAAACTTCATATGCAAGACAAAAATTTTATGTAATCACGCACAAGTTTCGAGGTTAAAATTATGGTTCTCTAGACATCAATCACCTGTCAAAGAGAATATTCTTTGGAGGAAATGGTTCTTTGTGAAGTTGTTCTCCTTAACTTGGATCAAACAAGGTTGGGCAGTATTGCGGTAAATTGTGGAAAACAAGAAACAGTCACTCGAAGACTGGGAAATATCTGTGGACTTGATCTGTGGTACTACATGGTACAGCAAAATCCAATTTTCGAACTCGTCCGTTGACTTTGATTTTTCACATGGTAAATTATTTAAAGATTTATGAGCAATAGAAGCCTTACTCCCAAGGAGGTTTATAATCAACTCTAACAGGAATTCCTTGTCTGAATTTTTCTTCTCCCTCATCCCCAACCGGATTAACTCTTGAAAATAGAAGAGTAACACTTTTTCAGCCTGGTCTTCTTAAATCACACCCAGCTAACCTCCTGGAATGGAATTTCACACTGCATCCCTTCTCCCCCCTCACCCCCACCCCCAACCCCCTTCCACAAAAGGCTGTCAATTTGAAATCATGCATCTTAGGTGAAAGGAAGACTATAGTTAAAACAACAACTTACACAAATGAAATGCAAATCTAGGGTTGGATGAAACAGCTTACTGTACAAATTGTATGGCCATTAATTTTCACCTTTTTTTTTTTCAAAATGTTTATCTATCTGTCTTTAAGGACAATATTTACAGTTGTTAAGTAATAATTCTGCCACCTGTGTGATTTATCATTTTTCACTTGACCAAAGTCTGCACTGATAGTTCGGACACAGCTTGACATAGTGCCATCTGCATACTGCTGGCAACCAACATTTGACACACTGCTCTGTATAGTTCTTCACAGACTGCAATGGATATGTAAGGGTCTCAGTGTGATATTAGCCCTGAGGAAATGTACAGATATTTAGAAGCATATAGCAGTAATTGTGATAATCTACCAATCAATGGCAAAAGAAACGAACTTTAATATCACCACAAAATGAGGGTGGGGGATATTAAGCTTTTGGCCATGTCCTTTATTTTTAAACAACATGATCACCATATGACTTCAAGTGGTGAGTGTAATACCATGCTCACTTCCCCAGGACCCACCCCTAGCCGTGGATGTGTTGCATTGACATTTTAATGTCCTGAATAATTCAGGATCAAATAGCAGCCAGCTTTCGGGAATGTTTTCGTGAAGTATTCCTTTCTGTCGTTTACCTACCTCATATGGTAAAGGACATGAAAACCTCTTCTGTCTCCATTCCCAATGAGCAAATTGGCACTCATAATCTTCTGGGATCGTTTCACATGAATACCGCATTTTCTTATCTACTCTCTGGAGCCCATCCATTCTACCATTTTTTCCAGTTCTGTATTTCCATTCAAAAGCCATTATGAAATCATAAACTCACTAAATATTCATCTTAAAACATTTTCCACAGTCTGAGTTTAATCTGCAGGACTGGACAACTACACTGAAAATTTTCCAAAGTACCTTGAATTGTCCCTTATGTTTCAAAAGTGCATTTTTAGGTCAATTCTGTTTTCAGTCTACCTAAATAACAGACGTTAAAGGTTTATTAAGCTTTGGAAAAGAATTGGCAAAACCTGTATTCCGTGCAATTTCTCAAAATTTTTCCGATCTTAAGACTGATGTCAAGAAGTAATTCTGAGAGCACAAAGTCACATCTCGGACCACTGTGTAAAATGATATTAAAAAAAAAATGGCATACATGAAGGAGAGCATGCTGACTCGACAGTTAACAACTAAAACGCCAGCTATCTCAGTTATTTATCTCAGTCAAAACGTGTTTTATCTCCAAACAGATCTCCTCCTGTCAATCCACCTCAAGGCACAATGTGTCAACAAGATTAAAACCAAGCTGAAAATGAATGCGATAACCTCATTATAGGCACAATTCCATTTTCATATCTTTTGGCAAGAGATGTTCGATCAGTAACATTTTATCAGTTGCAAATTTTTTTATGGAAAAATAGTATATTTTATAAAAAAGCAACAGGCTGCTGGTGGCAAAGATGGGAAGATGACCTTGGTGTGTCAATGAATCTTTACAATTCCTTTCATGTAGGTAAAGGATTTTGTTTCACTGTAAAACATGAAGTCATTCAACCTATGGAGAACTATTATAAGACTAATCCTTGAAAAAATTTCTTGTCCTTTATTGTAAAGGTAATCTATTACACTCCCTTGAAGGTAGATTTGATTGCAAAGCACTCTATAATCCTTTGGAATGCCAAATGTCACTTTAAGGATACACAGTTACATCATGCTACATTGATGTTACAATTTGTAAAAACTTGTACTTTCATATCTACTTTCAAATATTAATCTCCTTTTGAAAATATTTCCAGCTCAAATATAAACAGAACATTGGCACCTCCTGTGATCCTTTAATTGGAAACTGAAATTAAATTCCAAACGAAAAAATAGCTGTTATCATCCACGCAATTCCAAAACGCGTCTTTTAATTTAAACCAACAAGACTATTGAATCTAATTCGGGTAATACTGAGTTCTCATTACCTTCCACCTTCTTAGGGCTATGAATGGAACAATGTTGAATGACTTAGCTCTTTTCTAGTCAGCCAATTCTGGTCATGTTACCTACGAAACAAATCTCTCCAAGCCATGGAAACCATGAGAATTGATTAAAGAAAAGCACAACTACACAAAAGTAAGAGCAGGTAAGAAAAGGTAATGGAACCATATATATCTAAAGGAATCACATTCCATTTTCAAAGAATTTTCAAGGGCTGACTTCACAGAATTTTGCAAAACTGCAAATTTTTTGTCCAGTGAAAAAGTTTCTAAGGGTTGAAATGTCTGAAGAATGATGTTTACACGTCATTTCCTGATGAGTACTGTGCCTCTTCAACATTTACAATGGAATCCACTCAGGATAATTGATGCTGTAAATTCAATCATCAACCAACATTACTGCCTCTTTGAAAACAGTCGCCCCTAGTAACCAGATCCATAAATTCCTTACTGTCGACACTTTTCACCACCACTAGGTATCACGCAAATGCTACACCTATTGAATTTCCTACAGATGTTACTACAGAAAACGTACTGTACAAGCAGAATGCAAAAGTAAGATCCTGAAATTTGCCACTTTTCTTCTGACCAGATAGAGCACAACATTTTGCTCTCTAGAAAACATATGGAGTCAGATCCAGCATCTTATGTACACACTTAATGCAATTACTGCCAGAGAAGATCACTACAGACTAATAAGATGACAAAAATTGGCTGTCATCATAGCAAGCCAGTCAATGCTAGGAGGGTTGTCCTTCAGTATTCAAAGGTCACTGTCAACCAGCTTTTTGAAAGTTGAAAGTAAATATTGACATACCCTGGCACTAATCAGTCTTGTATCTCAATAGGCAGGGCAGCTAGATGAAACTGGCCTATAGTTAGCCTATTATCTCCTTCCTACAGAAGGTGAACATGATTTGTGTCACTGATGAACTGTAACTTTTGTGCCCCCTGTACAATTAAATGTATCATCCCTCCAACCTTACAAAGAGAGCTGTGTTAATGACATGTGACTCTAATAGACACTCACTGTTGGTTCAGAGTTGACAGATGGAGGGTGATATCATTAAGTAGTAGGGGTGTCAAAGTGTGAAAAGCAGGTCTGTGTGCATGGGCATGGAAGTACTAAAGGTAGAGGAGTGATTGATTATGTGGGGTTTGAAGGGTCCCTAACCACAGATGTGGTAAAGTAAATTTATTTTTATTCACAGTTCAAGTGGGTGGACTGGGTGCAAATGGAGAAACATCAAGGGAATGGACATAAAATTATGTGGAACATATCAACATTGTCCCCAGATTTATTATTATGAATAATGAATGTTGGCAACCTCTACTGTTAGACAAATTTAAACAAAAATTTGGTTAAAAAAATTGTATTTTCTACAAGACAATAACTTTTCGTTCATGTTAATTTCATAATTTTTACATTTATCTAAGCACCTACATGACACACCCTAAATATAAATGTCAATTAAACTTTCAAACATTACATACAGTGTAGTACATATAACTTTGTGCCTCTCCTGAATACTGGCCAATTATTCACTAATTTCAAGAGGAATATGTCAAGATACAAGAGATATACCTCTATATCTTTCGCTTGTTTTCATCCATCACAAAGCTGACTTATTTGACTGTTATGCAGGTGTGCTTGTGTCAAATATCACGTAAGCTGCCTGGCACCACTCTTACTTAGCAAACAAATGCTGGAAACTTTAACAAATCAGTAAACATTACAGTTATATAGCAGATCCAAACCAGGAAGTGAACCTCTTGAAATCAGAATGCAAAATTTCCCTCTAAAGAAAATGGTGTAGGCAGTTTCTTTGATTTTATTTACTTTTTTATTTTAAATGGACCTGGTTTCACTAGTTAAATGGGTTTCCTGAGATATCAATTAGGGAGAGAGCAGAGGGGATAAACAGCACGTAAAGGCCTGAGTCCAAAGTACACCAGGATTACTAGTTGTACATATTTTCAAAGACGTAAGAGTGCAGTCTTCATAATGGATAGGGCTACTCTAAAGAGTTTACCCCTTTTGCATAAAACATAAAAAGGTGGGGGCAGGGGGGGTTGTACAAGGAATTGCCAATGCAAACTTTTCACTCACACAGATTTCAACTTCAAGAAAGAGAATACTTTGATCCAGCAATCTCTCTGTTTTGAAGCAGGGAAAAAGGGGGGGGGGGATCAGAAGGATGGGAGGAGGGGAAGGGGAGGGAGATAAGTTTTTTCGGAATATAAACATTTCTATGACCCACAATGATCTGCTACATAAAAAAAAGCTCCCAAGAAATTTTAACACTTCAAAGTTAACTAATTTTAGAAAATTGTATTTCCCTTGTGGAAGTTCATTGCTTATATATGCAATGAATATTTATTTATTTGAAACTATTTGTGAAGTCCACTATTGTGAAACAATATGAGTTCTGCACTACAGTTAACACTAATGCAGTTTTAACCCTGTCCCTAAAATTAAGTATCCTTTCAAAAATGAAACAGGTATTTGCCTTTCTTTACTTGGCTGACACAAAAGAAATATTCCCCAATGCCAAAAACTTGACAAAAGCCTCTGTAATCATATTCCTTCACTGTAAAACAGTGGATTTATCTCTCACAGAAATATAAAGAGGGCGCCAAGCAACAAATCTAGCAAATCTTCACCAAAGTGGTGGCGCTGTTGCAAAACTGCTGAAAATAATTTGACAATCTGAGATAACCTCTTGTGAAAAGAAGGGCAGATGTATATGTATTCCTGTTAGCCCTGGAATGAGGATAAATATAGAAGTCTTACAGAAATAACAGAAACAGTCCTATTCTGCTATGCTGGAGGGTTCTGTAAGGGTCAGAAATATTTGCATGGAGCCAAACAAATTATTGATAACATTTTCTACGGAAAAACCACAGCCTACTTGGCAAACAAACTCCTGAAAGCAATGATGAAGTGGCCCACCTTACTTGCTATCTGGAGGGTACCCTCAAATATCTATCCTAATTTTCTTCAAGATTTCAAAATATATGCAGTGACAAGTTGTTGACACTAGTGACTTACATACTTCCGAATACCAAGTGTTTAAATTAGATTTAAAAATTGCTTCCCTAAGGGTAGAAGACAGAAATTTAAGAGCAATGAGAAACAAGGACGGAAAAGATATTCTGCTTGGGTGTTATGGCAGACCATCTGTCTTGGGGAAAATCGGGGTTAAGAGTATCGGGGTTGAGAGTATGTGAATTTTAAAAACATTCAATGTCCATGATGCATTCATAGAATGCATACATCAGATTCTGTAGTGTAAAATGAAAGGTAAGTTTTAAAAAGAAGACAAAACACAGGCTATCAATTTAAATCCATGAAACCATGCCTGCTTGCTGGAAGGTCGTTCTTGGTAAAAAATGTGGTAACTTCAGTTGCTAATATATCGAAAAGTAAATGAAAATCGAAGAGAAATTTCACCAGAATGCATCATGTTCCTTTTGAACATATGGAAAATTAATTTGGGTCAGTAATTTTCTTTGTCTTGACATAAACAAATAAAGGTAGGAAGCCTTCACAACATTTAATGCACGGGCCACAAAACAATTTTACCCAGTTTTCATTTCAAAATTATTCAACAAATTTTTCAAGCGAGCAAAGCCAATAAAAAGTTACGCCTTGCGATCAATTGCACATACATCAATAGACCTTATGTAATAAGGTCTTGCAACTTTGGGAGGATAAACAATGAAGTACACTGCATGCACGACGTAGACTTCCAATGTGTGCTTAGTAGACTTCCGCGCATATCCAGACTGGTAAACAAATCAGCTGTCTGCAGTTGTTGGTGCAAGTTGCAATGATACACGCTTAACTCCATCGGGGGTTGGGGGCATGGGCATTTTCCGTTCTGTGATGTCACGTGCATAAGGTCTATTGAATTGATAGCATTTACACTTTAATACATCAACCCTCCTGCAATTTTGATAACTTTCTACTTGTTTGGTGTCCTGGAAGCTGTGAAGAATGCTACTCACATTTGCTGAGAGGTCTCTGGATAAGCTACTAACTCTGTCTTGCTCCCTCTCAAGATCCCTCTTCAGACGTTCAATCTCGGCGGCAGACTGCTCCTCAGACCTGGGGAATGCACTAGGGGTCATCTACAGGGGGTAACACACCATCAGCAAGATATCAGTTAATGAAATACACATAATCCTGTTTAGGTAATTACACCAAAATGCTTATACAGCAAAATGGTGATATGAACAGGAAACAAACTAAACCTTCTCTTTACGGCTTTGTCACCAACTTATAGCAGTCCAAGCCAAAAAGCCATCTTAACATACTAGGAAGATTCAGAGTGAGTAACGTCACTTAATTATCCAAATATTTTGAATTATTCCTAGCAATGCATCAAGTTTCATCACTGTAAGTGGGGGAGGTAGGGGGGGAGGGATAGGGATGAGCAACTTGGGGTAATTTGGAGAGATGAGCTATGAGGCCAAGTAAGAAAGGAAGAAAGGTTGAGCCCTGCTGGGATACATTTTTCCTTTATTCAAGATGGTTGGAAGGGACTAGCATCATGTCAGACTTTAGCCATTCATCGAAGAAAATGGTTAAAATTTCTTTCACCCATTCACGAAAGAATTTTCGGTATCCTGCTGATCCTATGTTACACAAGGGGAATAAAACTGCATGGTTTGTAAGGTACCTGATGGCAGTTTTAGTTACCATATGGGGTGGGGGAGGTGGGTACAGGTAACTGTTTAGTAGAAGATACATTTTGGTAAGTTTAAAGGGAAAATGCAGTCACCACAATTTTAGTTAGTACACCCTGGTACCTAATTCATGAATGGCCTCTTTACATCATGTGACAATATTTCTGGAACTGAATTTTTATATTCATGCCCAGTAACTCCTTGGTTTACCTCCATCATATGTTCAAACATACCATGAAAGACACTTGCAATGGATATGAAGTGAACTGCAAAACTGACCTGGTGTTTCAAAATAAATTTGGGGCAACTGCATATTCCCTTTAACTGATGTATGTCATGCCTCAAAGGTATACTTTATTTCTAGCCTACTTACAGAACTGTAGAAAGAAGGTGCTGATTGCAGGGACATCGTTGATCCATGTAACTCCTCGTTACCTTCATTGAGTAAAGCACATATACTGAGCGTTGCCCTTTGTCTGTCATCTATCGATAATGACCCATTTCGAAGATGACGGTTAAGGTTTGGAGTTGGTGCACTGAAAATGGAAAACGAAAGCATTTAAAAGAGGATCGAAGAATTAAAATTTGGCCATTTGTATGCAACCCATGCCTGTATACTTTAATAACTTGAAGCAAGTCACATGTCAAAATACTAGATGATCCTGTCTGCAGTGAAACATATACAGAATGAAAATAACAAAGATTTTTGAGGATTCTCATGCACAATTCTGTTTGTGTTGAAGCTTTTTATTCAATTTTCCAAGTAACTTTTTCACACAAATTTACCACATTGAAATCATCAGTTACAATATTGAGCATCTGTCTCAGAGCAAATTTTTCAGTTTTGAGGGGAAAAGTATCCATATGCTACTGTCACATAATGCAGCTCTTTAATAAGATGACAAAAGTTAACTTTTTCCTTCAAAAGTAAATTTATGAGCTCTCCCAAAGTTTACTCTCTTTTGTCACTTTGCAGCATACCTGAAGAGCGCCCTCTACTTATGCATATTCACCAACTGGCAAGTTTTCAAGATTTTATAGGAAAAACAACTCTTTGGCAATCTCGTCTTCAAATTAACCTTCAGGTATGTATAGCACCCACTCCTTATGTCAGATTCCAAATGCAACAAATATAATTACGATTCATCTAATCACGAAAGAACATGAAAGAGCATCAAATAGCACAAGTCAGATTCAGGTTGCAGCAATGTTGTATTTACTGCACTTCTCTGGAAAAATATACAGGATTTATTTACTTATGAAGACAGAAACATAGACTTACCCTTGGTTTGACATACTGGCCATAGGGAAAAAATTCATAGGTGGGTGGGATGTGGTGGATTCTGTGGGTGAGAGTTGGACTGATGATCGGTCCCCTCTGTGACTGTAGGACCCATTCAACCAGTCCACCTGTCCAGCACTCTTCTCAAGGAGGGACAGGGGAGGTTTGTAGGTTCTATCTGACAAGGATGACCTCAGACTGGTACTGCGGGATATGTTAGCCGATAGCCCCGATCCATAGGTGGGTCCAACCATCTCACTGGCAGCATGACTGGCTACAGAATATGCACTGGAATTATTAGACTCTAGAGACTCCATGCTTGCACTCTCTGGCCCTTTCCTGAGAAGAGAATGACTACCAACTCCTGAGTTGAACCGTTCATGTCTTTCATGCCTATCATGCCTGGATGGGAATCCCATAGGTGAGTAAACTACATTCCTACCTGAAGCATAACTGTCACTAACATACCCACTAAACCGTGACTCATCCAATGGCAACCTCCCAAATCCTTCCAATGTAGAGGTCCGTTGTCTCATTGGTGTAGATGAGTCTGTGTCACTCATGGATATAGAATGAATACCCGACAAGCCCTGATTGACAGAATGTCCTTTGTCCATAGCATGAGGGTTTGATATAATAGTGTCTTTCTTTAAAAGTCTTGTCTGATCACCTTTCTTCACAAATAGACTCTTCAATGAATTTGGATCCCTACTCTGGTCACTCTTTTCAACAATCCCAGACGGATTCTGGGTCGGAGCAGTCTTTGTGCCAGATGGTGAAGTCTTTTTGCTCCCACTTGTGGATTTAAGGCCGCCATTGCCTATCCGGGACTTCCCTTCCGATGAGCCATTCTGCTTTAACCACACACTGCCCGGAGATCCTTTCCCCAAACTGGCCCTGAGTCTGGACTGAGATCCATTCCCTGGACTAGTTTTCTTCCCAAGCCCAGTTGGTGATGTTTTCTTTGTACTGTCTGACTTGGCAGACTTGGTGCTGAGTTTATCGATGGTGTCTTTGATCGACTTTTGGGCTGCCAGTCCTGCTGGTGACAAACCAGACTTACCAGCATAGCCACCAGGTTTGCGATAACCAAATCCAGCCTGACTTCTACCTGTAGGTGTCGTAGCTCTGCCTTGTAAGGGAGAGTGCCCACCTTTGCTGCCACTATCTGAATCTATGGATTTACTATCAAGGGATTTCGCATCAGTTCTAGTTAATCCCAAGTTGGCTTTCTGTCTTTGCCTGGCAGCAAGTCTGTCCAGACTTCTTTGCCAATTGGGAGGGGGAACAGTCCTACCAGATGACCCCACCTCTCCTGTCTTGCGTATTTCAACTCTACTCATATCGCCAGTGTCTGTCAATAACCTAATTTCACTGTCATTAGAGGACATCCGTCGTGACTGAATGTAAGGGCTGCTAGCAGATGTCTTCAGGTACCGTGGTACCTTTACTTTACTGTCACTCATGTAGCCATCTCCCTTGCCTACGTCAAGCTCCTCGTAGTCCTCAAATTGAATATTATCAGAGAATATTTCAAGATTCTTGGCCGATTCAAACGAGTTCCTTGAGGAAGATCCAGTCACGTTATCATCTGTACTTATCTCATTGATTGTATCACTCAGACCGCCACTGCTGATAGAGCTGCTATCAATGCTGTAAAGACAGAAAAAGAGAAGAAAAGTTACACTAAGGCTTCCTTACAAACAGCAGAGAAATTATTTATTGTTATTTGAACACAGTGTAAAGAAACAGGATAGTTAGTACCCAACAGTAGGACTGGTTCCTTTTATAGTTTAATGAGCCATTAATTAAGTTTCATTTGAGAGAAAAGGGAACAATACATCAAAGGATCGTATTTCAATCACCTCCCACTGCAGAAGATTCATCTTGTTTCAATATTCCTTTACTGAATCTACCAGGTAAATAGTTCAATCAATTATACCAACTTAATTTTAATTTTCAGCGTCTCTTTTCTTTCTCGTTTCTTTTTTCCTTTCCCAGTGTGCATGAAGAAAAGGGCTAGCTGAAATTCATGATGCATTTACATGCAGCATTTACTATACAAATTTGTCTCCTCTAAACATTTTACCTATGTGTGAGACATAGTGTCACATAATGCCTTCCACAATGAGTCTCAGATGTAAGGTTTGGAAGCAAATGAACAACCTCTCAAAAAGTTAAGTAATTGAAGTTAATAAGGAGATGTTACTTCCATGGGGTATTCAATAAATAACAATAAAGCAAGCTTCATTGGGTATGTGCAGTTTATAAAAACAAAATAATTTCTACAGGAAACTGGGTGAGGTTAGAGAGGAAGAAAATTTTAAGAGCAATGTTCAATGTCTACATGAACAAAAAACACCACTGGAAATTCTGCTTACCCACACCCAACCCACCAACCGCCCCTCCCCCTGAAAATAAGTAAAAAAAAGAAGGAAATAACAGTATTCTAGTTATAGACAGCTGTTTGACCTCTTCAAACTCCATCTTCAGGCTGGACTTCAGACTGGGCTCATCAAAATACACTCAGGACATGCTTTGGGTTCCGGGAGGTCACTTATCGAAAATTGGGGCTAATTTTGTCACCCTAGTTTGTTACCTCACCTTACAGATTAACATGCTGACTTTCACAACAAAACTTCCACTGGGTCACTCACCATACCGTTAGAACGAGGTGACAATTAATAATACACTGTGAGAAATTCTTTAACAATGGGAAGTATGAATGTTACAGTCGAGACAGGCTGTGACTACATAACTTAATACTTGTGCTTAAGCAAAAGAAAGTTAATGCCATACAGTAAAGAATGGGGAGGAGGAGACTTGGGTGACACAAGTTCCCCACTTCTCTTGCCCCCAGGAGCCCCCCACTCATTGGAAAAGTCAAAAAGTAAAAAAGTTAACCAGTTCTACATTTGAAGCTCCCCCTACCCCCATTAAAGGCCTGCAGAATCCCCCCTCAAAAAACAAACCAAAAAAAAAAAAAAAAAGAATATGCCACTGCATGTAGCTATTAATTATTCAGGCCTTGAAAGGCAGTTTTAACATCTTCACATCAGGTGGCTAACCAACTCAAAGATTTGGATCAAATTTGGCTTCTTTTGAAAGCTAGGCCAGTTCTTTGGGAAAACCATAGATCACTCTCGGATAAAAAAAACCCACCTTACTATGACCCGACAGGAATGGAACCCTGAAAATCCCAGTTGCCAAAGCTTTGTGGCTTCAAATGCCACCACCTTTATCCCCTCGTCCACACACTTGTAAGCTTACTCATGAGAAGGGATTTACACTTAATTCTATTAACAGATTGTGAATGTTGAACAGTGATGCTAATGGAAAGGTTTGCACTTCTATTCACAAGAAAAAATCATGTCCTCGTACTCATGCTCACAATCACAACCAGCTGCCATAACTCGTGCTTCTGCGCATAATATTGTACTCAAGATTCCATGTCAACTATATTCAGTAACTTGAGAAAATATTATTTTTGGAGTTAAAGACCAGTACTTCAGGGATGACAAGGTGACAGACAAAGTCTAATGCTCCTAAAATTGACTAATACTCCTAAAATTACCCACTGTACTTTTAGAGGCAAAACCTTTCTGATCTCAAATCTTTAGCCCTTGGATATAAAATCACACACTATGTTAACCTCAGCTACATATTTGAAACAAACAAAAACTGACATGTCACAGTCATCCCCCAAGCAAAATGTAAGATAAACCAGACAAGACTCCAACAGTACTGGAAGGGAATATTATAACTTATTTTTAAAATTTAGGAAGCACATCTGGCCAGCAGGTGTTGATGACTTTTTCAACCTTACATAAATGCCCTCAGGCAAGGTGGCACATGAATTTTAATATCACTCTCTACCAAACATTACTTGACTTCTGACCTTCCTGCAAGCTAATTTCAATCAGTGGATGCACTTCTGTGCAACTGTACTTTTGACTGGAGGTCCTCCCATGCCTCTCAAACTTACATATAGACTAGTAACAGTTGCTTGTCACAAAACACCCTGTGCAAACATGAACCCTGCAGGACAAATGTTTCTACAGAACCCTTGAGAGAGTTAGCAACCATTTCTGCTAAAGGTTCATTGCTCTCTTTGCTCATTTCAGATGAGTCCCAAATTTTTGTGTCATGTAGACAGGTCCACTAGTTTTTGTGACATTTTTCCACCATCCTTGATGGACTGTCGTCTCTCCAAATCAGACAACCCTCTAGGCCATGATTGTAAAATGATGACAGAATCCTCAGAAAATTGACAGACGTGATTTTCAGACAGGGTTAACTCCAGCCCTGAGACTAACAGTGTCACCAAAAATATTTCTCCCCGGTAACAGCAGGATAAAGTCGGACTTTGTGGTTACCTTTCCCCTCAAAAATAATTTCTAGTTAAGTTTGTCATGCTGATCACTATCTCTGCTCAGCTCAGTCCACCAGTTACCAACAAAGTTGCACACCTCAGCAACCTTTTACACTATGTATTCTCAGTACAGAAAATCAAATCTTTTCATTAACAACTTGGAGCTAGAGGCTTGCTAGCTGACACACCTGACACAAGAAGCTGACAACTTACATCCAGTTTTAAAGAAAAGGTATGTTTAATATTTTTTTCAACTTTAATCACTATGAGCACTTAAGTCTCCATAAAAGACCCTTTTCCAAATAGCAGTTACCAAGGATTGTGGGACAGAATTTTGCTACACGTCGTTTTTGCCCACAGTGAAGTGCCACTGAAAAAACGACGTGTACATTATACCAAACTGTATCCCACAATTCTTTGAAACTGCTACATGGAAAAAGGTCTATGTATGATTTGTGTTAAGATTTGCCATCAGCTGACTCTCTGTAATCAGTTGCTTAATGAGCACTGCTCTTTACAGGATCTATGGCGCTGCTCTCTGTTATCAGTCACTTAATGAATACTGCTCTTTAAAGGACCTCTGGCTGACTTATATACTTTTTCGTTTCTGAGGTGGTAGCAGGTAGAGTCACTTTATTGCCAATTTACAAAACTGCAAATCGTGGGTTGAATCAAAGTAACTTAAAGTGTCATCAGGATCCACACATGTAGTAGGCTACTTACGTGTAATTGTACAAGACCATAGCAGCAGAGTATTGACAACAAGAATACTTTACTACTGAGATCCCTTGATACCAGTTTTTGCTATCTTGCTTGGGCATTTGTCCTACATTTTAGCAAGCATACATGGAGCCTATGCTCAATCGTTGCACGATCAGTATACAGCAATTTTCTACGGGTAAATGCATCTGAAAGTCAAGTGGCAATTTGGTAGATCTTTCATACTGCAGCCTGAAGCTTGTACTTTTTTAAGTGCAGTATAGATCTATACATATGCTCAATAAAATGGACAAGACTGATGGTTTAGGAGTGCTGATCATTAAAAGAATGAAGCATTTACTTTTCTCCCATAATGACATCCTACCACCCCGCCTTCAATCTCCATCATACTTCCTTCACAACATTACATATCAACTGCTAGCTACCACCCATGATCCCATCACAAACTTTAGTCTATGGTTTGCAGTATCTTTGAAAATTAAGGCAGCTACAGTAGCTTTAAATTTGATCCTGAATAAACCCTAAGAAATAAGCCTGATATATTGTATCTTGCATCCAATGAAGGTATCTGTAATCAAAACTGTAAATTGTTCAAAATGCAGCTTTGAGAAAATGATAAATTTTTGAAAGCTTTATTACTATGCTCATCTGTTATGAGCCCCAAGAGCAGACACGTAATAGATATTTTATAAATTACAGCAATTCTTCAGTTTCCGGGTACTTTATTTTTTCTTTCTTCTTTGCCACGGTATTTTCTTTTCAGTTTCTCCTAACCCTGCGTAAATTGTTTTTTTACGATGGGGTCATATTTCAGACACACGTCTTCTAGAATCTTTGGAACTCAATTTATTCTATGAATACTGGTATGAAGACAATCACAGACTACTGATAAAAGTTTATCTAAAGACCATAACCCACCATAACCTTTTGATTAAAGCTCTGTAAAATTGAGTGAAATGCCCCATAAGTATATACAACAACTTCCAAATTGGGCTGGGGGGGGGGGGGTGTGGAGTCTGGGAATGCAGCACTTTTGCCAAAAAATTGTTAAAGTGTTGCCCCAGGCCAAAATAGCATACATATTGTGCCTGAAAAAAAAGCAATTTTCCTACCTGGATGGGAAGGGGGGCAGCCCTTTCCCAGTCTCACACCCCAACACCTAAGAAGTTTTCTCATTTAATCACATTTTCTCTGAAATTAATGACTCTAAATTTTTGACAATTAATGTGAAATTTCAGTTTTCAGTATGCTTTTAGATCTTACCTGTACAAATTTTCTAACCAGATAAATACAGTCCTTTTGGTACAGTAGCTCTACTTTGTCATTGAAATTTTCTGCAAAAATCTAGCTACAGATGCTACTCTGCTTGTATCAAACATTTTAATATTTTACGATTCTGCTAACTTGAGTTTTAGGCATTCTAAGTTAATCTTATGCATTTTACAATTGACTACAAGTTTATGAATTCAGATTTATGATTTAGTTTAGGTACTGTAGTTTTATCAGCAACATGCTCAACAAACCATGTGCACACGAATAAGAGCAGTGCTGTGTCATAAATAAAGAATTTTATACAAAACCCAAACCTATCAAAAACATCACACTTTCAATTTAGATGGATGTCAGGTTCAATTCAATATAAACTTTACAAAATAGACCATCTCCACTTCAAAAATATCTAGAGCTGGCAAGTTAAACTTGTCCTGAAAAAAATGCAACATGACTAAAGAGAAGGAATCAAAATAAATCTAATAAACTGCACAAAAACCACACTCCATTGTTCAAGAGTTAGCAATCCCATGAACTGAAAATGAACAACAATCCTAGAGTGAACTTTGACCCCATCCCTAGATGGCCAGAGGAATTTGTTTTTCCGACTGTCCGTACTAATTTCCTCACCACTCTGCATCACCAGTTGGATAAATTGATGTAAAAAGTTTATCTGCCAGCAGGGCATTAATTTTCTGGTCACAGTTATCTGGCATTACCCCTCAAGGAATCACCATGTCAGTGACAGAGTGTGGTTTCGACTCCACTGGTTGACACTTACCCCCTCCTTGCCTTTGTGTAAAATAAGCATTTCTTAATCACGTTTGATGGTTTGCATTTCAGATTTTTGGTTCTCAGAATATTTTGGAGAGGACTGCAATTTTGAAGGTTGGACACTGACAAAAAGACAAGTTGTTAGGTAACTCCCCTGCCATAAAATGTTTTGTCAGAAAAAGAGTGATCAGTGAAGGAAGGAGAACACATCTGGAAGTAGCAGTTCAAATGTCTCTGTTTACTAAAAACTTTTCCACTTTTCTCAAGGGCTAAACAGGGGCTATACGAACTGTCAAGGGTAAACTTCCAAGCGACTGTTTGACATTGTGATTTACAGGCATTCATATGGATGTGTTTCTTTTAACACTAATTTGAAAAGAAAGAGAAAAATTTCCAAACACAAGGAAGAACTTGACATTGATGTGCCCACACCATCTGAAAGATGCCAGGATTAATGATCACGACTGACTGTGATCTGTTATAAAAGACTAACAACTACAGAAAGTTTGGGGACTTTTTGACAACTTTGTAAATGGGGAATTTGGATATTTCAACCACTGATGGAGTATATTTGTTTTCCAATGCCTGCATTTAAAGAGGTTTCTCTGTTTTTAATTCCATATATGAAGTTTAACTGAGCTTATATTATTATCCTCTCAAAAGGTGGAACAATGGAATACAAGCAACTTTTCCTGCTGTCATTTTGGATGGTTTTTGTGACAATAGTTGTGGTTCATATATCAGCAGAGCAATCAGGGACAGACCAACATAAATTGATCAAAAAAGTGGCTTACAAAGTAAAGGCCAAAAAAATGAAAGCTTTGAAAAGAATTTCAGAAGATTTATCCTACACGATTTACAGTAAGGAGCTACCTGTCGGGTCTGAAAGCTATATGTTAGACCCAGATGAAGCGAGCCTAGCCTTGACATGGAGCAAAACAGTGAAAAAACAAAAGAAAATGCTCAAACGACAACGAAAACGCCAAAAAAGAACAATCTTTGAAGAGGATTCTCGCTCAAGGATATCTAGTCCATTTCATAAACGGATGTTCCCTTTTAATACAGCTGTACACGTATATCCCGCTTGCACAGGGACTGTAATTGGACAACGATATGTTCTTACTGCAGCAGAATGCATACACAATGGTGACAGACTGCTAGCAACAATCGACAAACTCCGAGTTGCAATGTACCGACAGGATGATGATTTTGACCCTTTGGAGACTGATGAGCCTTGGAGTAAAGCTGTGACCTGGTATAAAATCAACAAGGTTTTCATACCAAATGGATGGCGCTGGAAGCTGGACCCAGCTAGGTACAATTATGCAGTTTTAAGGGTGAGTGAAGGTCACTTCAACAGATGCATGGCGATAGAGGGGAATGCGAATGTTGCCATGTCTAAACGCAATCGCATTCACTTTTCAAGTTTTGAACGCTTTCACCGTAAAGACAACCCCATTTTGCTGTATCGTTACTGCTATATGGAGAAAAATTCCATGACATATATTTACGAGCAATGCGATTCTACCCCAGAAGCTCTGGGTGCAGGCATCTACTACCGCTTCTGGAAAGGGGAGGACAACATCTGGGAGAGAAAAATTATTGCTGTGAAATCAGACAAACGACAAAACGTAAAACTGAATGGAGATAAAAATACAAAATTGGTTGGAAAGGACCTGCGTATTACACCACTAGTGTTTGCACAAATATGTTTCTGGGTTAGTAACAGTACTACAAGCTGCGGAAAGGGAACTATTTCTGATATCTGCTTTAAATAGAGCGCCACCTAGTCGTGGTAAAGTAGATCCATTACAGGGTTTGTTTCTACGAGCTTCAAAGAGACTCACATACTAACAACATAATATGCATGTAAGGTCAGGCTTACTCTGGCATTTCTTTTGATCAGGTAAGCTCCTCTGGTATCATATATATCACAATGCAGGCCTCTAAGGGCAGTGGTCATAATGTTGGAAAAACCTAGCAGTTTGATAAAAAGTTGTAATTCATGAACCACTGCTTCCAAAATAACTTTTTTATTCAAGTTAATCAGACATGAAAGATGATTTGAATCTACATACCTCAACAATGTTATTTTTCCTCTGAATACGTCCAGTTTTACAGAAATACATAATTTCCACTTAAAATCAGGAAAAAATGATTCTGATCCTTTCACTGGCACTGGGGAAGGGGAGGAGGGCAGGGTTACGAAAATAGCTACTTAAATATGTTCCTGGGGATGTATTAACTGATGTTTACGAAGAGGGATTGCTCCTATTAGTTGATTCTGAGAAACTCATACTCTGATGTGAACTACTGAAACTTACATCTCTTTCTCACTTTTTTTCTTTACTTCATTTTTTATTTTTGTTTGCATTTGTTTTGTATAATGTAGCTTACTCTAAGAACAATTTGTTTCTGAATCAACTTATTATTTAAACCAGTATATTTACTTTCTTTATATACTCACAACTATTTATTGCAAAGCCCATTTCACAATACAATATAGCGCGATACAATATGGCATGATTAAAATGTCATCAGCCCTTCATACTACTGGCGATTATTTCTTGCTGTCTCAAGGCCATTCAAATTTTTAGTTCAGTTCTACTTTATTTCGGCCTTCCATGAAATATAAAAAACATTACAAGATCACAGTAAGTTGTACAGTAATACAAAGAACAAAGAAGTAGGAAAAAAGCCGGGGAGATTTCACAGAAAGCTACTTAAAGCTTGTAGAAGTGAATCCCCTTTTAGACAATATATATAAAAGTATCTGTATATATATAAAGAGATCAAGAATAATCACAAATGATGTGATCTAACAAGGTAATGTAATTCTATCTCATCACTGGTCACTCAAAATATCATACAGCGACTGGTGGGTGAAAGATGAATTATTTCAACTTAGTTTTCATGTTGTATCGATCCTAGCGTGAAAGAGTACAGTGTTTCAACTTTTTCATCGTACGATATTGGGTAGCATCGCACCTAGCATGAAAGGGCCTTAACTGTTAAATAATGTGATCAAACTGTTTGCCTGAGAATAAATATACTGTGTATTCTGCAACTATTGTGAACATTTTTATATTGGGAGCTGAGAATATATGTACCAATACTATACGTCTATTAACTGACAAAACCTGTTTTTCCTTTCTTACAAGTTAAAATTATGAGTTTTGGGGGTATATATTAAAAAAAATCACTTCAACTGAATTATGACATACACAGTTTTCACTCAAACACAACCTGAATTTGAAGGACTTTTTTTTTACACATTTCTACTTTATATTATGGTCAGTGCTATGATGCATATGCTGACGAAACTAATGCTTCTTCGTTACAAGAAAGTACCACCTGCAAAGCAGCATTTGACCCGGTGACCACTCAATTTCCTGTCCATGTGCCTTGAGCTATCCAACTTTTAAAGAGGGCCAATCTCTGTAACTAAACCAATATGTTTGCTAAGGTGCCTGCTAAGTGCAGCCATCCATTTCTGATGTCATAGTTCAAATGCATCTAGTTAAATTTTCATCCTTGGAAATTTAAAAAAATTCTGTCCAATTAACCCTTAGATGGTTATTTGAACAGACAGCATGGTGAGAATATTGGTGTGCAAATATTTTTAGTGTACTTTGCATGCAGAGTTACTATGTGTCATCTACTGTATGATGAAGTACTTATTTTCCCAAAACTTTCTAGTTTGGGAATCTACGAACCCAGATACTTACTTTACCTCTTATTTACTTTATCAGTGGACTCGTCTCATACACTTTAATTTTTATAATAAATTTGCAAATGAAACAGGATAATGACTTCTACTTGAAACTCAGTTATCTTACTATCTAACGTTGACATGAAGCAATTAAGCGTGACAGACAGAATGGCTGGAAAAAAACAGGCATTAACATAACTTGGTAAATAAGAATTTATAGCCAGTCTGAAAAACACCTCTTCACAAACAATTAGAGCCTTTAATTCTGTCAATGACATGCTACTTAAAATGAATTGTTACATGCTGCCCTCAGTATGGTTATATGAGACTCACAATGTACACGACTTCAAGATGTAGCCATAGATGAAGAAATACACTTATGAATGATGAAATGGCTTGATCGGGATGAGCGATGGCAGTTCATATTATCGCATTAAAGTTACTCAATGTTTTAACTAACACCTTTTATTGGTACATGGTCATGAAAACATTTCCAAAAGATTACTCACCTACAGTGAATATTAATCAATAATTTTGTGAAAGATGTTAATATGTTTTGATCATGATGAATATACATGTACTCACCAAAATATTGAATGTGTATGCAGTATGACTAAAGATCTTCCTTCATCCTGGCTATGAACTCAAATTTGAGCCTATCCTATGAAATCAGATGTCCAACACTGTGATAGGCCTTCTTTGTACAACTACAGCTCACTTCTGGGGATTAATTCCTATATCCAATTCTGTCTGTCATCCTTGTGGAACTGAACTTGTGTGTGTCTCTTATAATTTGTGAGAATGAAATATTTTTACTATTTTCAGTCAAGGTTATTTAGTCACCCACAAAGTATGCATCTTTTGAAATTGTACCATAAAACTGTCGTTGAAATCAACATTGTGTTTGTAGCGCATGAATGGTCAACAAAAGGGTTAAATTTTGACAAGCCTTCTTAATCTGAGAGGGAAGTCAAAAGACCGATATGCATCAGTGAGGTTTTAATCTACAGCTGGGACTAGATAACAGTAGTGCGGCATTACAAGTATTACATGTTGATTTATCAGTTGTATTTTATGAGTGTTCCCACTTGAGTACTTGCTAGAGATCAGATCTGGATCCGGATCCAACCCCATGCAGCGGATCAATTTGCAAGTCTGAATGCTCTCATTCCCCGGATCAGATCTCTAGAGCTTGATCAGCCCTTCAGGGAGGCTCAGACCGGGCGCAGACAATAACCCAGAAGTTAAAAACAGCAGGTTTTTGCCTCTTAACATGACAAATGAACGCTCTCATTCCCGGATCAGATCTCGAGAACTTGATCAGCCCTTCGGGGAGGCTCAGACCGGGTGCAGACAATAAAAAAACAAGTGGGTACACAATGGGGGGATCAAGGTGACAGCTGAGATCAAAGCAAACCAATGACACACTTCTGCAAACTGTACTATTGTAGCAAAGCTTGCCCACAGTCCATATCCCGCGCCTCATGAACTTGTGTAAACAAACATGACCTGCAGACATAATTGCAATGATGCAACTTCCTGTCACTTGAACCAAGGGGTGCGATCAGATCTCACGCAGGCAATCAAATGGGAATGCTCTTGCGGTTGGCCACAAATTTTCCAGTTGACTGAGCTTAGGGGGATCAGCATCGGGGGATCAGCATCGGGGGGATCAAGTGGGAACATGGCCTATTGGGAATTTTGTTGGACAGGCTGCGATGTACTATGCCCTTGATCTGAACATATCACAAAATGTACCAAATTTGATCTTGAAGAAGTTTTTGATAAAATCTCCCTTGCATTAATGTTACCCTCATCTTACATTAGGATTGAAGTTATGTAATTCTGTACTTACTACAGTACTGTACATGCAGAAAAGCATGCGATTCAGTTAACAATTATACGCATATACAACTTGTGTGCTTTTTCAAATTTTGTTAACTTGAAAGAAACTGAGAAAACACAATCCAAAAAGTTGGCTGAACAGCATAAGAACTTTGACGGAAGAGAGACAGTCTAAGGAAGAGGCTTCATACTTGCCATGATTAGTCAATATTTGGATGCCAAGGCCATACTGGGGGTTGGGCCCAGGAGACTCAGCAAAGTTGAGTACAGGTCCAAGTTGGATGGTATCTTATTAAGAGTAAGAACTCAAGGAGGGTATAGGTCGGAGGGTGTACTGAACTTTTACTGAGGTCAGGTGTGCTTCTTCAGGTGATTTTTGGTATGACCTTGTACGGTTACTCAGTAAAGTGCTGTATATACAGGACTTCACTACGAACAAAAGTTCCCTTTCATGTGTTCTACAACCCCTTCTCTCAATGCCCTTCACATTAGGTTGAGTTGAGTTAGTTGAGTTAGATGAAATTTTATGACACACCAACACAAAATGTGTTGTATAGTGTCAAGCAAAGTTTAAATACAGTGCAAGACCTTCCCTTTAGTCGCCTCTTACGACAGGCGGGAAATACCGTGGGCATATATTCTTCAACCCCCAGCCCACAGGGGTGTTCACATTAGGTGTTACTGTGTGTCTTGTAATGGTACATTCAACCACGCATCAGGGACTCCACACTTAGTTTAATTCACGAGTGAACCTTATTGAGGACTATACTATACTGTACTGTACCTATAAACCTTACAATTAAACACAAAAACTCATATGAACAAATATTAAAGACAGATACTCGTCACTCCAATTATGACTTTTACTTGGGGGTAAGCAAAAGTCTCAACTGGTTACTGCTCTTTGATTCACATCAGAGTTACAAAATTCAAAAGATGCAGAGTAGCTCATATATTACACAGCATGCACAGAGTGTTCTGATTACACAAAAGTGTCTAATGTGTGCCCACCAGGATATCACCTTGAGCAATAAAAGGTTTGTGTCTGCAGAGGGAGAAGCTAAATACAGTTGTGGGCGGGGCTAAAAGTTGGGAGAATTGGAACTGTCTGGAATGATGAGTACCACCTGTCTTTAATGTATGCTAGCTTTCACATTGATTAAAATTTTCTGTTTCAATGAAATCACAAATTGATATGTTAGGTGCAGATGAACTTACTCTGCATAATATTCTGCTGCAACTTCAGTTGAATCACTACTAACAAGACAATTCCTTACAGGAGAAAACGTAACAGGTAAAGGGCCGCTCAACCCCTCGCAATTATGTAGACTCGGATTCCCTACAACACCATCAGAGAAAAACACATCTGATGAAGAAGTTATGACATTTTTATCAAAGTTATAATCACTCCAATGGACATATTTTTCATCAGCAGAGCGTGTCATCGGGGATATGCAT
The DNA here is from genome assembly GCA_029531755.1 of Holothuria leucospilota. Taxonomy (NCBI): domain Eukaryota; kingdom Metazoa; phylum Echinodermata; class Holothuroidea; order Aspidochirotida; family Holothuriidae; genus Holothuria; species Holothuria leucospilota. The sequence goes on along the minus strand of CM055972.1, from coordinate 29,378,366 downwards.
GTTGCGAGCTCACAGTTATGTCTGAAATCAAATTGCCCAAAACTACTTGAAAATCTGTTGCTTTTGGATGTCTTGTGTCTTTCTGACCACCGTTTGGACATTTTCCTGTACTTATCCATTTTTTGTTGAGTAACATAACTTCTGGCTTTACGTATTTTGTGCTTATCTCCTTTCTTTGGAGAACCCCTTTCCCTTCCAGACACTATGCTTGAGGTTACTCCAAAGTTTAACTTTCTTCTTGCTTGTTTTGGGTGATTCAATGGTTTTTGGTCAAAACTCAGCCCCACTTGAGCTGAAAAGCCCACTACCTTATTTCCACTTTGGTGAGACGGGCCATCTCTACTGACGTCCCTTCTCTCTACTTTCAAATCCATTTGTTTGATATAGCACAAGTGGTTGACAGTGTCTACAGATTCCATATCACCCCTGGGTACTCTAATTTGCTTCCTGTAATCCCAGACCTTTCTCAACGGTTCTATTACAGCTAACTGCTGTTCTGTGGAAGGATTAACATCTCTTTCAGCCAAGGGAATGCCTTGAATTTCCTTTACTCTTGACTGAACCACTGTCCGTCCACGTCCTTTGTCCAAGTTTTGATTTTGAAAATGGGAGTAACTACCACCAGAACTATCCTCTGATGAAGTTGGGGTTACCTCTACCTCAGCCACTGTGTATTGCAACTTCCATTGATTAGGTTGTTTAGAATGGCCACCACCTCTCTTGTTATTATTACCCAATGTCTTTGTCCCTGATACTACTCTTGTATTTCTTGGAACAGGACGCTCATCCATCGCACCATATAGAACCGGATCTCGATATTGTGATAGTTCCACATGATACATTCCTAAATCCCTAATGTGGTTAAATCTACTAGCACTTCCATATCTTCCCTCAGCTTCCATTAACTGTTCCCTAAGGTCCCAGTGTCTCGCTGCTCTCATTAAAACATTATTCTGGTCTCTCTTCTCTTTCACTATTTCCCAGCCACCACTACCGATATCAGCTAAGGAGTGAGGAATTATCTCTCTTTTATCACTACATTTCCTGTAATTAATAAATGAACTCTGGTTGCTATCGTCCATGTGGATCTGTCTACTTCTTCTTTCTCCAGGAATTTCTCCCAGGGGACCAGGATTTAATCTCACGGCAGGCGACAATCCACGCGTCCCTCCAGCTGAGGAATGCTCCAATGATTCTGAGAGGGAGATCTTATTGGATGAGCTATTACACCCTGTGTTGCTAGCAGAATAACCTCGTTGCCCTGGATAAGTGACTTGATCATAATTTACTCTAGTTAACTTATTCTGCCACAACTGTGACAAATTCCTTGATGATGGCAAAGAAGTGAAGCTTACATTCGGAGAAACCTCCCTCCTATTGGGGATCTCTTTACAAAGCATCAGTGGTATATTGCTATCACTCCATCTGTCGTATTGTTCATCTGGTCTTTCGTCTTTCAAACTGCTATGAATGGCCTGCTGCCTCAAATTTTCCCTGGCAGGAGCGTTTTCCAAAGCAAAAGATTCTTGGGCACTCCACAGATTTTTCGATTCAATGACAGGGAACCGAATACATCTCAACTGTGGTTTAAGTTTAAGTTTGTTGCTGCTGTCATCTTCTGCGCCATCAGGACTGGATCTCTTTTGCATTGCTCCTGCACAATATGCTGTGAGGGATGAACCATCCTCTTCACCCTCCTGAGAAAGATGTCCTTCTGAATCAATGCATGGAGTCACAGATCCACTACTATCACTCTCTCCCAAGCTTCCATCCCCTGGTTCCTCAAACAAAAATGGGCCATCTCCTTCACTCTCTTCTGCGACCCTTCTTTGTAGGGAACTTCTATCCCACTGAATCTTTGTTAAAGAGGGCGTAATTCCTTCTTCTGTGTTCTGCTGTGCTGACAATTCCAAAGACAATGGTGGACAGATACGTCCCGACACAAAACAGCTTCGTAACATTTTTCCAATTTGTAAATAACAAAATTCTTCAAACAAACTTGCTTGAATCTGTACTTAGTGCAAAGATTTATTTTATGTCCATTTGAATTTCCATTATTTGAAGTCTACATCTTCAAGTGTGAAAAATCAAGTGCTGTAGCACTGAAAGAATGCAACAAAGGTCTTCGAATTCAAATTCCAAGCTGTTTTAACTTTTAAAAGCCATGAAGACTAAAACAGGAGTTCCAGCAGCTTCAGATAGGTTTACCCAATTATGTAAGCAATTTGCTGAAAATGTTATTTCCTTTTGAGATAAACTACCAGTGAAAACAATTGTCAGTCCACCTAGATGACACTGGAATCCAGACAACAAAGTGAAACTGTCCCAAAGTATTACATACATGATCCTTCCAGGGAAATGTGAACTTAACAAATGTGGAAAACTTGTCCTCACTGAAATGTAATGCTACACACACCATGTTTAAACTTTGAAGTCTGAGTCAATGCAGTTAAGTGGGAGCTGCATTAACTGGGTGCCACCATTCAAATGGTGGAGTTTTTTAAATATTACTGGCAATATCAAAAGGACTAAATGCCAATTTCAAAAGACACAGAAAGGGAACAATGCCCAGTGAACAAGAATAAAGGGGGTTCTTTGATCTTCTCAGCTGCCTTAAGTATACCAGGGTAGGTCAATATAACACAAGTGCTGTTTTCCTTGACTAATAAGTTCAAATTAAACAAGGCATATGCACTGAGGCATAACCAACAAAGTGAGGGCAGCATTCAACTTTTGTGTTAATATTTTTTCAGAAATTCAGAAAAAGTGCCAACTGAATCAAAAGTAAAAGATTTCGAAATACCTAGCATGCATGTAGCTATATCTGCTAAAACTATTCTCCTCCTCTCTCTCTCAGACAGACACAATCAAAGAAGTGCTACTTAAGTGCTACTGTGGGAAGTCAGTCCATCTGTAACCATCAATGAAGTTACCATCTCTGCTTTAAAAAGATGCAGCTAAAATCAAATGGTAAAATTCAGTGACACAAATATGACTACAGCTAGTACACATCATAATATTGCATTTATACAGTAAGCTATAATGCAACAAAGGCTTGTGTCATTTTATGTACTTTTGCCATCGGACCATTTGAGCCATCAGGGCCATCGGAGTCAGGGACTAGGGGTGGCAGTCCCCTAAATTTTTTTGTTTGAAGGGTGTTTTGTCTTAAAATGTTCAGAATTACCATAGAATATGATGGCTCAGACCCCTTGTCTTAGATAACTTCAGATGGCACTTGAAGGTTTTAGGCAGAAATGGTTGCATGCATGGACTTGTTTGTACTGTTGGTTGCATAGCATCACTTACTTAACCACATGATCATGCAAGCTCCCTATAGCTACAGAGGCTCTCTTTCCTAGTTCTGTAAAGCTGAAACCCTAGGTAAAACATCAGAATAAATAACACTGCCTCTGAAAATTGTAACTGCAAGCCAAACCATGAGGTTAAATTTAATATTAATCTGTCCCATAAAAATTTCCAAAAGGCTATTTATTCCCCTAAAATATTATTAGATTTTCATTTAAAGGTTTGATAGCAATTTTACACATTATTGAATAAATGCGACCTAAAAAATTTCCTTCGTTCTTCATTCAATTTAATACATGGAAGAATATGCCAAAGGCACTGTGACTTGACTAGAAGACGAAATCAGTTCATTTTCGATCTTCAAGCTATACTAAAATGTCAATTTTGTCCTTGCTGTATAATTTACAAGAAAGAGAATGACTGGTACAACAGTGCACAATGTCTTACCATCAAAAACTGCCCTACTTTACTTTTATGCTAGGGGTGGCTTTTGAAATAAGCACATCATTTAAAATTTTTTAACTCCCCTTTTTCAGTTTGGTTTGTTCCAGGACTGAAAATAAAAGGGTGTGAACTTCAAAGGAACTGTGCTTAAAGTACCTCAAGACTTAACGTAGTAGCTTAATGAATCATACAGTAATTACAGCAGACATAAAACACGAATCAGAGCTTGGACTATTATTCTACATATTTAACATTTTACAAACCATTCCTAAATTAAAGAGATACGCTTGATGCAATAAACCCCTTGCCTCTGACATTATCAAACAAGGAATGATAGGATCACTTTTGCAGGAAAATTTTAGCTATAAACAGAGAAGGACTGACCTGTCAAGGAAGGGATAATTGCAAAAATTGACAAGGACGAAGGACAGGTGAAAATCAAACCCTAAGGGCTAACTCTGTCCATAGACAGTAACTGCCGTGAATACAACTTGTCATGCGAATACTAATAAACTAACGTGAGAGACCTACAGTATAGGAGAGAATCAACAATCTCGTCGCAACGATGGACAGGAACTGGGTTGGAACTAAAGCGGAGATTTTCCAATTTCGATTCAGAGGTCTCTAGCTTACACTTCATTAAGTTTCATTTGCATCCTGTGTAACTATCCATTAGATCTGCTCTAAAGTCTACCGCCAATACCACAGCTCACCGCAATATGGTAATGCTTAAGTAATGGATAGGTCTAAGTAGCCTATATAATAACTTGTTAAATTTGATTTTCATCCCACACAATAAAGACCATAAACTCCAATGGTGTACACAGGGAGATGCTAGTAGCATCTCCCTGGTTTACAGATGTATGCGAGAGTTCGACTGAGTTGGAAGTTTTGACTGATACATACAGTAATACATACATCACAGTCTTGTAAAGTTTTTGTGCCTTACTCTTCACATTGCTTATCATTCAAACTGTGATATAAACCACACGATATGCCCTACTTTAGTGCAGGCCATGATACACAATAGTTCTAGCATTTCACTGAGCTCGAGCAGTCAATTGTTCTGTTCACATGCAGACTAAATTAGCCCCAATACATGCATGTACACATTTCCACCAGCAATCGTATTATGCCTAGCACATGTTAAGAGAGAATGGCTTTTGTACTTTTCTGTCACCGTATTAAAAAAGTTGGATATTTTTATGTCCATGCACAAATGTGTACGATGATGGAACAATGGATTCAACAAGCAAAGAAGAAACGGAAATTAAAAATGAAATAAAATTGATCCAAATTGCATTTGATTTCATTTTTGAAGAGGTTTGTGGATTTTGTTTTTCTACACTTTTGTTACAAGTTCAAACACGATGGCATCTGCATTATCAACCCATGCATGAGCACAGTATCATAAAATGTATACAAAGAGAACATAAAAAGAGGATCAAATGCAAATACTAATAGTGAATGCATGGCAACAGGGACAGTATAATACACGTGTACGTGTTTGAGGCAGTAAATTACTGTGCTGCGGACAAACACTATTTAGTCTCCTAACGAACATCAGTTGAGCTGACCAATGAGAACGAAGTACTAATGCATATTCACTAGGTGTAAACAGCTGATCGATTTAGCGTGTGTGTGGATCTTGAAGAGGTAACGTTGATATTCTGTCACTCTAGTTCATGACTGGCCTATTTTGATCATGTGACAATATTTTTGTTGGTAAATTGTGAAATTCAAGGAGAATTTCTCCCTGCTTTACCTATTGTTCATAATAGTTATGTTCAAAACATCTTCACAGGTGTTTGTAATGCAATAAGAGGAGATTTCCAAGAGTTTGCTGATTTTTCAAAGAAAATTTTGGGGCGGCTGCCTATTGCCTTTAACCACTGATAGCAGACAGCTCACAAACAGTAGTGTGTGGATACAGCCTTGAGCAATTGAAACCCAGTAGGGCTATTATAGAGCAGGTGTTTTTCTTTAGATTGGGGGGGGGGGCTAGGAAAGCACTCAGTAGGACAAATTTTTCACCATTTGGAGCAGGATTGGTTGTCCTTAATCACATAAATCATACAGAAAATGCAAAATGCAGTTCTTCATGGTATTAACACCTAATTGGTTTTGTAATATCTGTGTTGTAAAATATGTACCATGAAGGTGAGTGACAGACAGAGATTTAATTTACAGAATGAACTGTCGTGTAATAGTACAGTGGGGGACGCTGCTAACACCTGAACAGCTCAAAGTTTAAATTCAAATTCTAGAGGTCTAAACTTACTCCTGGCTTCTTCCAACTCTCCATCAACTGGGTTAAACAAGTTTGTCAAACTCTTTTCGATGCCTTTTTACAAACAAATACAATGCGATGTACTCTAGTTTTAATTGGTAGGTAAATTTATTCCAAGTCACTCTAGAACTCAGGAAAGTATAAGGTACCCTATACAGTGTACATACAGTACTAGGGGACAGGGGTTCTTCAATAATTATTAAAAATTTAGGTTTTTATTTACTTTCATGTTCTCATGTTTGTAAATTTGTAAACATCCATACATCTCCATGGCAACAGGCACACTTCACTTTCTAAATGACTGCATACACTGTATTTATTACATTGCAAAGCTGCACACTTGCCCATGAACCTGTGAATTGAATTAAAAATTGAAAGGCATATCACAGGATCTCCTAATTATGTAGTCTTAAAGCACTGTATACAAGGTCGGATGAAAAAAAATTGACAACTTCAATTATTCAAAGATTCAACAACTGTACTGTATCTCAGGTAATCCAGATACACAGACTGAACTTACAATCAAAAGATGTGTGATCATCAGTCATGAGGAGAGAGAAAATGCAGTTGCCACGACAACCCATACCATGAAGAAGTATGAGTAATTAATCATCAGTTATGAATATTAATGATTTCCATAATCTCCAACCCAAATGGGGATTTACCATTTCTGCACTGCACCACAGAGAGATTTATGTGCCACGTAACTTTATATACACGACACTGACCGCTTTAAACAACACTCCAGACTATTTTGTTCACATGTAGAATTGTGAAATAATTATTACATTTATTATAAGCATTCCTTCGAATGTAACCCTACCCCCCCCCCCCCCCCATATGTGCAAAACATCACCTGATGACACTATCAGCCTTAGTTTTAGTGTTTCATGTTGTGTTAGTGTAATATATTATTTAAGCTGGTCACTAGCTTTGATAAGTTTTCTTCTATTTTCTAGTGCCCATCATATGCTTTTGCATCCACACATTCTGTTTCAAATCATTACCTTTGTAAAATATATGAGAAATAAATTTAAATTGAATTAATTTGACTGTATTGCAACAATTCCTCCTCTCTGGCCCCACCTTTTGGGAGGAGCCTATTGGCCAAGTGTCATGAAGCTGCAGCTTCATGCTGGGTTTAAAGTATCTTGTTGTTATTTCAATGCATAACATTTTGTGGCATTTCTGGTATGATACACATCATTCTGACAGAAAAGGACTAAATCAAGAAACAACCCACTGGGAATAAATTCCACTACAACCTTAGGGATTACTCAGAGTCTCCTGTTTCCATGGCAACATGTTATAAATTTGGATATCAACAGAAAAAATGTAAAATAAAAATTTCAATGATACTACCAGAATACTGCAGGTCCATCAAATTCTTTCAGGGAAGCTACAGTACTGCAAAGTAAATATGGAGCTCAGGAAGGGAGAAGGAATGCTTCAATCATAGGCACTGATAACAAAATTTTGGTATGATAGTTATAAAGCCACCTTTAGCAATTACAACTAAGTTTACCTGAATTTGATGCATGGCTGTTAAAGCTTTTCATAACCCCATAATTATTATCTTATCAATAATTCAAAAGTGTGAAAAGAATGTGTTACAGCACACTTCCATACAAAATGTTTAATGCAGACTGATGAACCCCTCCAAACCGAGAGTTGCTATGGCAACTCCCTGTTCTAAACGATACCAACACAACCTCAAATTAACCAATAATCTCAAGTGGAGTACCAAACATCTGAAACTAGAAACTTATTGTATCACTTGGAACATTAATTACAACTTAGTACATACAACAGTTACACAAACTGAAGATTTCAGTATGGATAACCTCAGCATTAACTCCGTCGCAGCTTTAACCAACATCAAATTACTCTCAAATGACCTCAAAGAAAAAAAAAAATGGTCGATGAAATACCGTCAAGCACCCCACGGGACTGAGCGAACAGCCATGCAGCAATATTGCAGGAGAAACAGAGAAGCACTCCATCTCTTGAAGACCTCTTTTGTCTTCTTTAGTTTTGACAAACTGTCAGACTTCACTTTCTTTCTCTTATCGATACCAACTTGTGAAAACATTAGCCCCAAGCGATACCAGCGAAAGAAAATAACCGGGGTGTTAATGAGCTCGTTTTTTTCTGCTTGTATCTGATGATGAGGATGTTGCTATAGAAGAGGCAGGGGGAAGAAAGCTTAAGGCTATGATAGAGGATGAAATCACCAGCTTAAGACTGCTTGAGGTCAAATTTTGTACAACATATAGAAAACTATATGCTGTGATTTTAGTTTTTGAAGGGCCGCAATGACAGATACGTACACAGGACCACACCCATACAAATATGATAAGGTTAAACCGAATCCAAAAGAAATAAATGGGGACCCTGACCATATTTTGAAAAATCAACTAAACCTGCTCCTATATCCTTCCAAGTACAGTACGTACCATTTATCATCAGGAATTAGGATATGAATGTATTCTAAAGGTACAACAAGGGGTTATTCTGCATGTCACTTCTATACTGGAACATGGTAAAAAAAAAAGGAGTGGCTATACACAATTCAGGAAACCAGGGTATTGTACCAATTTAAATGGGCACGACAGTCTAAGCTTGGCCTTATATATACATACAGCATTTATATTTTAGGATTTTTGACGATAAATACCAAGTAAAAGTAGCATTTATGACTGAAGTCATACTAAATAGGACATAAATGCAAATTTGGTTGGCATATGGATGGACTCAGTTAGTTAGCCAGCCTGTATTTGTGCGGCAAATGTCACACAACACAAAGAAAATGTTGCACAAAAAAATCTGAAGGACAATTTATGGAAAGGTGTTTCATAATTCAAGGAAACCACCTAGATCCAGTCTATCTTAAAAAGAATCAGTCATCACAAATTGTATTTCTCAACTCATTTGCAAGGTCAATTTGGGTCAAATTTAAATGCACCATTTGCCATCTTAGGCACCGCTCATATTGAAAAATTGTTCCAGAGGGGAGGAGATTGGAAGGAAACCCCCTCCTCAACTCAGACCTCTCCCCAGGCTTTCCATTCAGAATGATGCTCTGGAGTATTGACCTGGCTAAATCACTGTATGGACCATTTGATCAATTTTGTATTATCAGTTCAATTCTTATGTATTAGCTGGCTTTAAATTTTTCTAATAGTCTTTTTGTTTTGCCTCTGCTTGTAAAGAGTCCACAACAGCCACCCACCACCATACTTTGAAATGTGAACTCAATTTTTATTAAAAATCTCCACTTATTCCACTTAATGTACACGTAACACGTTTAAAAACAAATATTTCATGCAGTAGAGAAGACTGTCCCATACTATGTCTAATTCTGTACCAACTTACACAAATTTAACAATTTCATTTTAAAGATGATTTTGTTCAAGTTACCTTATTAAAAAAGTAAAAGGAGCTTCAGAAACAATTTTAGTAGCTTTTATAGGGGGACAGACTAATTCAAACTTTTAAGCTGGGGTGACTCACTTTCCACAATTTGTGGAGGAATTTTAAGAACATCAGTTGCTATCTTTAGAAGTGCCTTTTGTCCTCAGTGTTGTCTAGACACCTTCTTATAGACTACAAAAAAAAAACAAGAGCCCAATGGGCACTGTGGTTCCTTGCTGAATGTAATGAAACTGAGCCAACTACTGAATGAACCAGTATTTCTGTTGATTCACAAAATCTGCTCTGTAGACAATGCACATCTTGTGTTAACACATTCAAGCATAAATAAATTGTTCTGAAGAAATACAGCCTACAGGCACTTCAGGGGATATCAACACAGACAGTATACAGTTACAATTTGTTTTATTCAATTAAGCAATCACAATTCATGCACGCTCAATGGTGTCTGATCCAAATGATCAGTAACTTGGTTCTCTTTATAAAACTAACAACCCATAGTAGCATTTAATTAATCAATTCTAATTTCCAATTCCTGCAAGCTCACATGTCCTAATCTAAGGACAAATGTCTGTCTAGTGAACTTTCACAACAGTCCTCTGCTTTGTGGGCAGAGAATCTTCTGCAATATTAAAAAGTAGTACTTTATGCACGTTTTCATAATGGCAGGATTATGGATTAAAATCATAATACTATAATTTCAATTAAAATTGAGATACTTGGCATCTCTGAAAGATGTCCCACATCTTTCGGTCAATGATACAGTTTTGTGCTTATATTTTTTGACTTTAGAAATTCTTGGGAATTTGCTTTTTGGCATCTGGTGCTTTCAACTCTGACATCCAACAAATCTCATAGGCCCCTATGGGTTTTCTGCTAGATTTAATGCAACACCTCAAAGCAAAAATCTATTCAAGCCTCCTACACTGAGATATAGAGTTGAAAAGGTTTGCAGAGTTTGACCTCCAGTGACCCCAGATGACCTTTGGTCTACACCAAAATTTTTTCCCCACCATAAGGCATCCACTAAGTATGAAATTTATCCAAGCTTCCTACCTTGAGATATTGTGCTAACAACAAGGTTATCAGTTTTTGACCCTTGGTGACCCCAGATGACCTTTGACCTCCACCCAAAACTGTATGGCACAGCTTCTCACTATGGTGGATCTATATACCAAGTATGAAATCTATCCAAGATTTTTTCCTTGAGATATTGCGTTAACAAGGTTTTCAGTATTTGACTCTCAGTGACCCCAAATGACCTTTGACCTCCGCCAAAAATGACAGGATTCATCTTCTCACCATAAGTCATCCACATACCAAGTATGAAATCTATCCAAGCTTCCTACCTTGAGATATTGTTTTAACAACAAGTTTTCAGTGTTTGACTGCTGGTGACCCCAGATGACCTTTGACCTCCACCAAAAGCTACAGCATTCATCTTCTCTCCATAATGCATCTACATACAAAGTATGAAATTTATCCAAGCTTCCTACCTTGAGATATCGTGCAAACAAGGTTTTCGGTCTTTGACCCCTGGTGACCCCACATGACCTTTGACCTCCACCAAAAACAATAGGGCACACCTTCTCACTATGACAGATCCATATACCAAGTTTTAGTTTAGTCCAACTTTCCCTTCTTGAGTTACAGCGTACCGAAGCAAGTGTCACACACACACACACACACACACGCACACACACACATACACACACACACACGCCAAGCTGACTACATAGGTTCCTTTTGCTAACGCAAGGAACCAAAAAAAAGAAAACATTTAAAAACCCAGACACAAACTAAGAAAAGTGAGAAACCACCTACACAGAAGATAAAACTAACCTCGTGAGGATTGAGTCAGAAAATCTAAGATGATCTGTCTCAGTTAATAAGTCTCAAACTCTTTCCCATGAACCACAAAAAAGCCAGCTTTGATAAAATATTTGCTAAAATTACAGTTTCCGTTTATGAAAGAAAGTATTGAGGACTACTTATACTAAATTCCCTTCTTCCCTTATTTAACAAACATCTTAGAGTTAAAGGTTGTGTACATTAATTGTGACTGTAAAGAATAGACCTGTAGGACTTGAAGCAAGTTCAATGTTTTCACCTTTACCCTTTACAGTTTGTACATAAGTATACGGTCAATAATAAAAGAATGTCATTTAATCTGCACAATATAAGCTACTTATAGCTTGTTTCAGCTGACGTACGTCATCTTCACGATGAATTTACTGATATCAACTCGCACTGTGAGGAAATCAGAAACTCTCAAAGCATATATCAGGAAACCGTACTGGGCAGGTATGGTCGGAATGTACGGAATCCCCAGCTTCAGTTTGGCACATAACACAAACTATATGCCAACATGTATAGGTGCTACGAAAACTGAAAATTACAGAAATGAATTAATAGCCCTGGACCAGGGTGAACTAGAGTCACAAAGTCCGGTCAAAGGGGCTACTCAAGGTGGAATCTATATTTGTAACCTGGTAACAAATGTCATAGTTATCACTGCTGCTTCTTTTGTAACTAAACTGCAACTTACTTGAAGGAGGTATCAAATACTGCTACTTTATCAACAGTGTGTAGGAACAGACAACTCACATGCTGTATCCAATTAAATGGACCAATACAGATATACGGCATTTAGGCCTACTCTGCAGAAACAAGACAGTGAATACAATTACCAAAATACCTGGCTTAAATTGACTCAGAATTAGGGTTGGGCAATACACGATATATATCGATATTATCGCCAGAAGTCTGTATCGGGATATGCCATATGAAATACTCTTATCCCGATATGAATTAAGGTATAAAAAAAAATAAAACTTTCTGTGGACTGAATTTTCAATAATTTGAATTTTGAAGATGAAACAGTGCTTATAATTTCACTTATATTCATTCATCGATTTCGTCATGATTTAGAAAATCAGCTGTAAATAAAACTTTGATAAGATTATTTCAGGCACACTTAACCTTGCCCACAACACGTTTATCTGTTTTGGTGATATATCGCAAAAGTTTTGGTGATATTATCACGATATATGGATATGGATATTTTTCATATCGCCCAACCATACTCAGATTGAAACATTGTAATAAATTGATATTTTTTTCAGGTGTCTCATATAGTTACTTCATATCCCAGTAAGAGTATTCAAGTTCAAAACTTCAAAATGTCTGTTAATATCTACAGGTATGTTAAGTAACATTACATACTGCAACCACTGTTGTGTTGATATAGCTTAAAAAATATCCCAGACACAAGTGGCTGAGTTCAAATAGATTGTATGCATACAGGAGCTTTCCGAAGTCACTTCACAGAAATATAACGCCAACTTTTCCAGGAGCTAACACTGGTACTTGAGGTCACGGGACTACACTGTACAAAAGATGTGTATCAGTTCCATGTAAGTAAATACATACTGTAAGAGACAACTGTTTGCAATATCTGTTATTACTACTGGTAGAGACTGACTATACATGCCCATACTGCATTAAACATTACCCTTGGCTACAGTTGTCTTGCAGTCTGGATGTCCATTAATCCAATGTCCCCATGATGATCGACACCATCTCTCCACTTACTTCCATCTCTGAAACTTTTCATTATCTACCATGTAGTAGCTCAATATTTTAACATAGCCTTAAGCAAAGGAGAGTATTCTGAAGCAATGCTTTGAACACCAAAGTGATTTCAATAGAAATCTCTCTCTCCTCTCCCCCTCCCTCCCTCTCCCTCCCCCTCCCCTCCTCTTCCCCTCCCCCTCCCCCATTTTTTCATACGTATGGTTCCAGAAATGGAACCTGTTGTAGCTAGCCCATAAAAATCCCTCACACTCACTACACCATCCCCCATAAAGTGTGCTCCAAATTAAAGTCAAGAACACACTACCCTACCACATCAACTGATTTAAATAGCTGCATGGCTAATAGCACATGTGTCTTTATGTATAACCTCAAGATTAGGCTTTTCTGCAGTGTTACGCAGCTATTTCACACCAACATTACGTTATAAATCTTATTTCACTCACTTTTCACAATGAAAATTCACAACAAATTATTAATTCACTACGTTCCTAGCGTTGAAAAATTCAACACTTTCTTCATTCTTCCATCCTGATTGTTCAACAGCTACATATTAACAGGAAGTGCAGTACGTGTTCTTCATTATTTACCCTCCTAAATGGCAAAGAACCCCAGTGAATACTGGCAATGTAACAGATTAAAAACCCCTTTTGCGATTACTTCCTAATCCAGTCTAAAAGAATCTCAAGAAAGATACAAGAGAAATTACTACACTTATCTGACCTTGGCAATGCAAACCTCAATTCAAAGCAATGAGTCTCCTTTCAATAACAACTCCCTGATATTATATTGGTTTTAGAAATATAAAAATGAGCCTGGCACTGCGCCAAAACTATAAATTACTTGTACACCTATCACCTCCATTAAAGCCAAGTTTTACTTGTACAACTTCCACAATTCATTCATAATCAATATTTGATCAATATTGTTCCCTCCTTTCAGGATGTCACAAATCAATTAAACCAATCAATTGTAGCCAATAAGTATTCTACCTTTTTACTCAAGAAGATACTCTGTAACCTAACCATTCAGGTCTTATTTTATACTGACTTTGATATGCATTACTGGCTTTGATATGCATGGGAATATGAGGGAATGCAGACACTTTATAATGTGGGGTGAATTAGTTGATTATAAAAAAGAAAAAGGTTAAGGCTTCTTTTCCTTTTTATGCTTCAAAATTGCTGAGCCAGTCCACATGAAGTTTTAATAGGTATTAGAGTGCCACTGGTGAGCCAACCAGTTTTAAATGTGCAAGAACATGGGAGGTATGCTGATCAGAATGACAGTCTGATCAACACTGAAATGCACCAATTAAGCCAGTTGTCTGCCGGCCAGTTCAGCACGGGGAGGGGGAGGGCAGAGTAATAGGATGGCCGTACTGCATTTACAATCCCTTCTGGAAACTTGCAGAGCCACAGTAGCACCCTACAATTAAAATTAGCCTTTTCGGTGAACTAGTGAGTAAACATGTAACATGGATTGAGGGAACATTAAGCCAATTTCCATTTTAATTTCTCTGTCACAGTGATAATGTATTTCATTTTGCACCTCAACCAGCCTTTTACAACTCGGTGATTATATGCCCTTTCTTATGCATACTCATCCTTCTGATGAATATTAATGAGGTTGATCAATGAATATTTGGCACTATCAAACTAAAAGGCAAGTACATTCTAGTGAAAACATACATCACCCAACCAAAAGCATTATTTGACCCATCTGCTGGGAGACAGTGACATTTTTAGACCAAAGCAATCCTGCCAGATCATTACAGCATTTATGATACATACATACATCACAACCTAGCCTATACCATATTGCTGTTATTGAATAGCCCCACCTTTGTAGTTGACACTGAGTTCAACTGAAGGGCATATACCTACGGACTCCCCAAAACTCCCTGGTTTGGGAATTTACGAGCCCCGATACTTACCTCCTATTTACACTTGTAATCCCCACTTACCCGCATTAAGTCCCTGGCAAGCTTTTAATGGCACAGTGGTCCTGAGCGACCTCCCAAGAGAGGGCGCAAAGTTGATACCCCAACCATCCCTTGAAAAACATGAATCTATCAAATCTAATGGTACGTTTACTCCCAAGCATCTTTCATAGTGAATTGCCGTCATAATAATACTTCAAATAAGTTGAACAAAATCCAAGGAGTTTAATCTTGAAGACCGAATCTTTCATCAATCATCAATACAAAGTTTGTCATGTGACTAAAAATAACCTGTATACAAAGTGCATTTCTGTATCGGCATAAAAATTCAAATAAGATTGTGGCATAACTTGCCCTTATAGTAATACCAGTTTTTAAGCTCGTGGGGATGCATAATAGAGTAACCATTAAAAACAAAAAGATTCTCCATTTAAATTGTGGTCACATCCTAACTCACTTGAGGTCAAAGTAATTTCCCTTTACAACATGACTCATATGGTAATCTATGTCAGATAAAATTTATAGTGAAGTTTGATCCAATTTGATAGTCTTATCATCTCTGCCATCTTAGAGATTTGTTCTTCAGCCCCTTGGCAAATAGAGCAACTAATTTCATGGGGAAAATAAAGAAGAAATGCCAGAAAAAGAGATTTAAAGGGCATTTAAAATTTAGAGCATTAGCTTGAGTCAGACATCTGCTCCAGGTAATGTCATGACTCTCCTAAGAATTGCTTAGTTGACCTACATATGGAAAAGTTACTACTGAGCTACAACAAGAATTTAAGACAGCTCCAGAATCATGCAAATATCTCCTTGCTGTAATAATGCTTTCGATCACACAGGCCTACTGATTTGTTTGAAAATTCGGTTTTCCTAATTTTTGGAGTTGTGATCTGTGTAAGATACGCTTTGCAAGGTGAATTTTTATAAGAGTGTTTATGTTTTAAGTGAGTTAGCAGGGTCAATTCTCATCTGGACATGATGAATAGCAGGCCTGGGGGAGAGGTCTAGGAAGAGAGGGTGTTGGAAAAATTGGAATTTATGAGGTGTGTTCATGTCAAATGGTAAAATATTTTAGCATAAATTAGCTTCATTTAAATAAAATGTCCAGGAATTGAAATTGCGTCGAATACTATGCATCAATCTATGCTGTTATTTCAGAATTTATTGTTTTGTGCCTAAATGCTAAAATTAAACACTACTTTAAATGCAAACCTGTGTTGAATACTGTTCAGCAACTTAGTTTTGAGTGATTTTCATCTTTTGGTTATGCGACAGTCATGCATAACTATGGGCCGGCTATATCGATTCACCTTATGCACAGCAACTTGGAAGTTTATATTCATTTCATTTCAATTATTTCTAAAACTTCTGAAAGCTCCAGGATCAAAACAAAACTTGTTACCATGAGCTATGATAACCATGGAAAAGTAGTTTATCCTTGCATTACCTATATGTTACTAATATGCATCAGGTGAATGCCTACTAAAAATACAAATGCTGGCTAAAGATTAGCTATATGCAAGGCAATACTTCAGGAATACTTCAGGATACTAAATGATTTAACCTTTGAATTTATTCACAGACCAAATTTATTATTTATCTACTTTCAGATTTTTTATACATTTTGACATTTTTTTAATACTTTTCTTTGTCCAATGCTAATGACTTTGAAATATAACCACTTCCACCATTAATTTAATTCAAGAGGAGCAACTGTGCATCGCTAACAATAACAATACAAAAATAAAGTTATGTTTGACATTGCTCTCCACCATATCGCCACATCGCACCCCCCATTCTTTGCCAAACCCCACCCCAACCACCTTCTCCCTATGTCACACTTCACCTTACAAGTCAATCCAAAGTATAATATCTTGAGGAAGGCAAACCATGCAGAACCATTTTTGGAGCTCAAGAGATTGTTCTGCCCAAAGATGATATAAACTCATATCCCTATTCTCGCACACTTGAAAGTGCTGCCATACATTGTTTGCAACAACAGGCTACCTGATCAGAAACAACTGTATCTACGTGTATGATCTCATAGTGATGCATACTCATCTTGCCAAGTGAAATATTACAAACTAATAGATTTCAATTAAACCATCGGTTTGTATACATGCTATTGTCATAAATGCCCACAGGGTTAAACAAATGAGAGATACAAATTGTTTACACTCACCAGACAACTATCTTTGGCAATTGAAAGTCTACGCTACTATCCAAACGTGCACAATTAATCCATTGTTAATCCATACTTATCCGTAAAAAGAGGTATTAATTCGCCATGGATGGTATCAAGTTTCACAACAGCAATGTCATGATGACAATAAAAATCAACGACTTGTCATAACACTAAAACAAGGTGTCTCACTTCATCGTAAAGAGCATGTGTGCAGTCCATCTACGAAGCAAATACCTTGCAATCGTCACACACAGTAGCTCTGTGCATACACACAGCCAGTTATTGGCTCTGATTAGAGAGGTATGGAGTATACCATTCGCACGCAGGTGAGGACTACAGCTCACTAATTGGTTTTCACTGAAAATGAAAAAAGACTTTGTCGCCTCTGGGGCTGGTTGGTGAATTTGGAAGACAAGAACGTTAATGGGAGCTGAATCAGAGAGCTTTTCACAAAAGAATACAAAAAAAGAGGAAGATCATCCCATGTTGCATGGAATGGAGAAAATGTTTAAAAAATTCTAAGTGTGTCATTTTACCGTAGTGGTGTCATTGGTTATGGAGGTCTCTTAGCTTGGGGTTGGAGACAATGGTTTACGAAAGTATTAGGAAGGTGTCGAATCTCTGAAGTGGGTTTTTGTCATCTATGATTCACAAGAATCATTCGTCTGAAAATGAAGTAATTTGTAGACCGTTTATTGAGGTTTCTAATTTATAGGTGCCGCGTCTTTGTCTGACGACTAAAGAAGAATATAGAAGGACGTGCCTGGTAATGTTCACCTAATAGAACGGTTTAATTAAATGGACTATTTAGAATATTTAGGGGGTTAAAAAACTGCTTAGTTTTCTACTATACGGTAGTTACATATATCATGTGGGAATCGATTTTGACCGAAGTGGGAAAAAAGGTAACATTCTGCGAATGAGTTTTCAAAAATGATTTTTCTTTTTTCTTTTTTTTCAAGGTGGCAATATTTGTGATTCTGACATAGTTCTGATAATAAGCATTTGCATAAATACCCTTAAGTTGCTGGTATTGACTATCTCCACCAGCTTAGAGGCAAGTAAATACCCGCTAAGCCACACACTTGCAGAGGGAGGCAAAAATTACTCCACCAAAAAAATTGGGATTCCCATAATGAAATCAATATTTAACTTTTCAGCATTGCTTTGTGCCCAGAATTTCCTTCGCCACCATATGGTACATAAACCCTGCAAATTCCTATTTCCCCCTCCCCCTCCCCCTCTCCTTAACCCCTTCAACACCTAAACCTAGATCTCAACCACCAAACATGAGCAGATCATTATCTAACAGTCATTCATTTAGTTGAAAACTCTTTCAGCGACCTTACAGTATAAGCATTTCTGTCGATTTAATACAGATATAATTTGAACACAACCAACCGGATATAGGTGCATTTTATCACCTGCTGACATTACTGTAACAATAGCACTTGAAACCTTATTGAGCACAACTTTACTTCATTTCATGTGGTAATTTAAAACCACTTTATTCTTGATTTAAATATGTTTGGAATTTCTCAATCTATAAAATGATTTTTCAAGAGAATAATGTTCATATTTATTATTCAATTACTCCCATGTCACACCATTCTTGCAACCCCTAACACTTAAAGCCTCTTGTATATTAGATGACAATTAATTGCCAAGGAGCATACTGAAACTAAACCTTGTACAGCACAAAATATAGTTCTTTTCTGAGAGATTTTTTAATTTAAATGGAAAAGAAATATTTCTAATGGACATGCTAATCTTTCTGAAAATCTGTCCTGCTATATGGTGATTTGTGTGGATTTAAATGAATATTCAAATATTGCAGTTGTACAGAGTCTACTACTGCCAACTCTGAAGCCTGCTAACTAATGTATACACACACTAGATGATGTGTGATGAGAGGAAGTAGTGTACCCGGTATCACACGTGTTGCATGAAAGGTTTCACAAAAGGAGCTTAAAAGTTTGTCAACATGTAAATATCATACTTTTAGACTTACGCATATGACGTCACAGAATAGAGTGTGCCCTCCAGTGGAGGCAAGTGCATATCATTGCAACTTACACCACCCAATGCAGACAACTGATTTGTGTGGCAGTTGGATACATGTGTAAGTTTACTACATGCGCCTGCTAAGTCTATGTTAATTGTGCATGTAGTGTGCTTCGATATTTTGCCGCCAAAACAATATCGCATGACATCCATGCGTAAGGTTTATTTGATGTATAAAAAACATTTATAAAAACATCAAAAATGCCACAATTCCCATCACAATTCATCAAATATTGAACTTCTTACGAGACAATTTACTGTTTAGCACCAACACCATAAATAAACATGAGCTACATAATGCAAAACAGAAGCATCAAGAGTCTCACAAGATACGTCTTATTTTATCCTTTCTTTGTTCAACTCTCATTCCAGGGTGTACACAGCTGTTGACTATTTACTGTAGTTAAAATGTCAACATTTCATAACCATATACTGTAGTTTTCATCTTTTACTTTCAGGGATCCAAGTTGTGAAGAAAGTAGACTGAAAATTGAAGTTACCACATAAATGGCAAAATATGCTGGAAAACAACACTTAAGCTAAGATATTAAGTATCCTATTGATAAGCATAATCTAATGCAGCCTGAAAGTGTCTTCTCTTCTGCAGTATGAAGAATTTCTAAATTTGCCTAATTTCCATGATCATATCACTAAAATAAAAAATTAATCTTCAAACCTCAACCATCAAAAAGCTCGAAAAATTATATTTTTATAAATTGCTTAAAATTTAAATAGGTCTCACTTCACATCATGTCCGTAGTTAACCTCAGGGCTCAAAAAATAACTTCATCCGCCCCCAGTAACTAAAATATCTGTTGAGTAATAGCTCCCTCAGTACCTCAGAAATGTGTTGCCAACATTTTTCCAATCATTCAAATGAGTGACAATGTCATCAACAGTTTACAACTTCACATTAATGATTCACATGGGTCCAACAACTGTCACTATGGAGGCTGTACGAGGTATACGTGGACACTAAACCTAGACTTATATTCCCTTTAAGTAAAAGCACGCCGTACCCAATACACCAACTTCATCAATTACAGAATGGTGACTACTGTCCTAAACTTATCCCAATACAGAAGGCACCCTTTAATTACGTCTGGCAGTTTCCTAGGTCAACGACCCCTAGCTGCAATCCTGAGTTACATTGGAGCTGTGTGTCAGAAGCTATTAATAACAGTTTTGAAGTCCAACAGAGTGTAACAGTGGAAACTTGCAACACAGTCCACACACTGGGAATGGTAATTACTTCAGGACAGTGAACTGCATGCAGAATCTAGGTCAAAGGTCTTTAAGCCAATGTACTGTAATTCACACTGTAGCTAAGGTTGTATAGAAGAATAGTAAAAGTAGCCCTGACCAAGGGGTAACCACTTTCCCTGACTTCAGGAAGCAATACAAGTTATGTACATTTTAAAAAAAGTCCTGCAGGCTCCATCCCAATGTAGGCAAAAACCTGAAACTACTCCCAAATGGAGTTACAATCGGCTTACACTGTAAGGTTAGTGATGTTTTTCAATAGGGATGGATCTATGAGAGTAAAACCAAAGCAAGCACTAGGTGCTAACAGAACCATGATTGGACACATTTAGCATGCACATGTGCAAAGTTTCGTGCATAGTGAACACAACCAGTACATTTTCACCATATGCCTGCAATGATTGCCATGTACAAAGGGCTTTTGAGGAAAGAAATTCTCAAGTTGCTGGAGATCATATCTGATTTTCAGAACAATCAAGATTTTTCCATGCATGCCTTTCAGTGGCTATTAATTCAAAATTTATTAGATCAAGATACCTTGTTCCAGAGATGTAGCTACAGTGGGCAGCGCTGCATGGGCAGTGACGCCCAGCACTTAATATTCCCTCCCAGCACTCCAGGCAAACACATCTCTCCCCGCCCACCACAAATCTGCCTACTGAGATCTAAAACTAGCCCTAAATTTACTCCCTAAAGTTAAAATGAGGGGAAAATGAAAAATTGGGTAGATGCCATGGGGTGGGGTGAGGTGCTTTCCCTAGATCAGACAATTACCCGGCACTCAAATTTGGCTAGCTACATTCCTGCCTTGTTCAAAACCATTTTAACTGCAGTCTGCTACCTGATGTTGAGAGGCAAGTGATGACTACCTACGTGTACACACATACCCATACCAAATGGCATTACCCTGATAAATGTAGCACAAGAAGTAAAATGATGCCATTTTGTTTGTAACTACATAGGGCAAAGTTATAAATGTAGAAACCCCAGTCTTTTTTTTTTTTTTTTTTTTCTTGAAGCCTCCTAAATTTTCCTGCAGTCTGACTTGTAGTTTTGTAAAAATTTTTAGGAATGACTGCATTCAAAATTAACCCCACATTTTTACTAATTAGGCCTACACCTGTTACAATAATAATTGAGCAAAATATTAAGGATGATTATACGTAGCAAGAACTAACCTAATTTCAAGAACATGCTTCTTCAGCTTCCATGTTGTCAAACTTTCTATGACCAATGTATCTCCCTTCCCTCTTCCCCACTCAAAGCACCCACTAGGTGCTTGTGGTCCCTCCTCCCCCCCCCCTCCCTCCTCCATAAACAGTCCCACTAAATACCATTAAGTAAAGTTCTAGTCTGAAAATAGTACGTTCAATTGATACAGTTCCTAGCTCATACTAATATCCTGTTTCTTTTCTCAGGGGGATGGGAGAGTGAGCCACAGTGAGGTGAATGGAGAAGGGGGTGGAGGTTTAAGGAGGCTAAACTTGAAACTTACCACACATCAACTGGTAAGATCAGTTTGATAACAATTGCCATAAAGGTTTTATTCAGTTAAAAAAATTAATCCAGTCATCTCTTACAGATAATTTTTTTTTTTTTTTTTTGGAAAAACTGACTAAATTACATCTCCATGGCATCTTCAGCCACCACCTTCTCAGTTTCTACTTCTAATTTAGTACAAAATCACAACAAACAGCTATAGGTCACATGTATTCTGGTGAGTCTTAGGCAACTTTTGAAGTTTCCAGAAGTGTTTAGCTGTTTACACAAGTTTGATTTAGAACAAAGGTCTATCATTAACAAGTTAAAACTTGTACAAGTACAGTGTACGGTTCTTTTGAGAATCAGAGGACATTAAAATAGCGTTGGGAACACAAATCAAAGATTTTCTGGCCCATATACTGCATATCAAGTTTACCAATCCTTTTAAATGTAAGCATCAGGTCACAGGAAATTATCTAGCTGCAATACAGGAAGATTTCTGACGACAAAAACCAGTATTTATTACTGTCACTTTGTTCCGGTATGAAAGCCGAAAGTTAAATACTTACCAATTAAAAAGATATTCCCATTAATATTCCACAGTTACACCACATGTAAACAGCCAGTTTTGAGTTTTTTTGTCACTGTAGTATTTTATAATCAAAGTCACAAAAATATTCCTCACAACTTATTGGCAAAATGTACCAATAAATTCCATTAAAATCCAAAACTGAGGCTTGAAAACATTGGTATCAAACCTTATGCTCCATTGAAACATGCATACAAAGATGTTCACTGGCATGACCTGCAAACTCTATATATTTCAGCTCCACAAAAAACCTCAGGGCTGCACCAAGTTTAACTTCTGCGATTTAACTTGAAACCCAAAATACAATTGTTGACAAACTTACATGGAAAAGTTGCAGCATATGTCTACCCTACACTGTAGGCTTAAGTGGGGAAATGCCAAAGGTATGTATTCTTTATGGTAGCAAGCATTTACAGGCTGTAGGTACAGTTTATAGTATAGCCAATTGATGGCCAACAATATTTCACTCCCTTTCTCAAGAGCTCTCCATGGGTGGTAGCCAGCTATAAATCTTTCACAACTGTCTGCAGTAGGGGCAGGCTATTTAACTTCTCCAATCTTATGACTTTAGAAGTGCACTTTATTTCACCACTTGGGTTGTGAAAGATTACTTGTGGCTTGATTCTTTGAACCTTGGTCTGGTAGTACAGTATATATTTCCAAAGAATTGTAAAAAGGACCAACTTCCTGTACAATCTAAAACAGACAGTTTATAAGTAGCCTATCACAGTATCTTTCACACTATGTGACATTGCGTGATCAGGTTACAATGGCTCTAGCTGTGAACATGTGCAGCACTCTGCTGGCCACAAGACACATATCCTGTGTATCCTACTGTTAGAGTCATAAACAGAGAATAGCTCGACGATTTTCGTACCACACAATCATGTTTGTTTCCATTTAAAAGTTTGAAAAATACCGTTAAATTCACACTGAATCCATACACAAAATCATCTGTAAGTTCTTTCACCTCAGTTATTATTCACAAGTTGAGTAGTCTAATAGTCCACTTTAGGGCACAAAATGTGTTCACAAATCCCACTTTAATGCACATCACTGGGCCTGCCATCTGCACTCAATATGGTTCCAGCTGGCTTAACTTGAATAAACCATGTGGAATTCATATATACAGGTACTGCCTCAAATCGGCATTGTACATTCAAGTAGCCTGTTGTATAATCTACAACAGCGTAACAAACAGACCTAGATACCAGCATGCTACAGCAATTAACATACCAGTGAAACTATTTCAAGAGTTCTCGGTGAAATTAAGGAGCTGTTCCTGTGTTATTTAAGAACTCCAACCAAGAAAACATGGTAGGTATGTTTGTATCCTTCCAAATGTCAAGATTCTTTTGGAAACATTGAGTATAGCTACTACAGCCATACAAGAAGTGAACAAATATTATATTCCTGCACTGCAAATTATGCTGTCGTCGACTCTTGCCCCTTTGTAAAACCTTGCATGCTAGTCCAATTTGCCAGGTATGCAACTGTGTAAGTTGAAATTGACATTCCCCTCAATATACTGCAACAGTTACCAGTATTCTCCCATACAACAATTCTAGCATCCCCCCAAAAACTTTTGAGACACTGTCAATAACAGAACCAACGATGAAATCCTTTCTGTACATGTGACTCACAGGACAATTACTGACTCTATTCCAGAAGAGCCATATCTCTCCTTCTCCAATTATCACTTTCAAATTTTGGAAACCCAACCCCATCTTTTTCCAAAGAAAACTCCTCCGGCCTGTTTCTCTTCCATGCTGCTAGGAACCATACAGAAACCTTGATACCTGGGGAATGCCACAGCTATGTCCAAATTTATCAAGGACTTTCTTTGTCTAGTGACAGTAATGGTTGTATTTTGGGTTCAGGCAGAAACTGATTTGATTGAATGAGAATGCCTTGAGGGATTTATTGGTAATTTATAACTTCACCTATCCATCCTGAAAAGCTATTCAAAATACATAAAATTTTACCTTTGATGGTTGAAATTGGTTGGTTTCAGGGTATAATTTTAAATCTAGCCATCATCATGACATACTTCACAAGCCATTCACATAGAAAGTTCATACAAAGAAGGACA
This sequence comes from Holothuria leucospilota, assembly GCA_029531755.1. Lineage (NCBI taxonomy): Eukaryota > Metazoa > Echinodermata > Holothuroidea > Aspidochirotida > Holothuriidae > Holothuria > Holothuria leucospilota. The sequence goes on along the minus strand of CM055972.1, from coordinate 29,353,677 downwards.
CTATTAGGAAACCACACAAGAAGAAAGAAACACACCTTTTATGATGCTGTAGTAACTTCCTAGATCCAGATAGGCATTTTTTCCCCACTACAAATATGCCAACTATTTTCACATTTAATCCAGAAAATCCCAAAAGGCCTGCCAGATTTACACAGCTTTCTTTTCAGTAATTTTTACATTTTGTTTAGTAGTTCTGGAGGAAAGAAAAGTACAACTTAACATAAATACCAGTCTTCCACACTGATGATACAGTTCTAGGAGCAAATTATCTTGCCTCAAAAAGTAAAACTCCCAGATTAACTTCTAGCCCCTCCTCCAATTTTTGACAAAGGAAAAAGCATCTAGTGTACCTCCCCACAAAGCTACAGTAGTCTGTAGATTGCTCAAGGCCATATCCACACACTTCTGTATGTGAGCTGTCTGCTATGCATTTGGCTAAACTACTGACTATGCACAAGTCATCACTGACCAATCAGAGTGAAGCCACTGTTTAAGTAAAATGTTTATCAAAGTGCAGCCACCACTTGTGAAGAAATATACCTGGAGCCTCCTGGATATATTTGAGGTGCCATGACAGACCCTTCAAGCTCCACGATATGCTTCATGCATCCAGCAGATATTTTTAAAGGTACACTGGCAACACCCAAATGCACTTCCATCATATTTCAAACAGATAACAACCAGCATTATCAGCCCCTACTAATCAAAATACAACAGTAACAGATTTTTGTTTTTTCCATTGCTTAGAAATGTAAATTCAGAGATGCTACCAGCATTTTACCCAAAAAATCTGAAAATTTTGTAACAGTGTCAAACTGCCGGATAGACAATCACAGTAAACTAGTATACAAAGTCTGTCCAGTACTTAACAATTCTCCATTCAGTGCCATCTGCGTAAGGTACTTGGTACAACAAATACATTTGCTAACTATCAGTGGTTTATGTTGGACTAACTCTCAGATCATGCAACAGAGCACAATTTTTTTTCGTAGATCTGACCAAAAAATTTGGGAATCAAAAATGTGTTTTCTGTTTTCTGAAGTCAAAGAAATCTGAATTTTTGATGGGCATTCCAAAAAAATCTAATTTCAGACTAAAATCTGAAAAGTGGCATCTCTGTGTAAAAATTGCACAAGTAATGATATGCCTAGATTAATTTCTCCCCAAGTTTGACAACACAACTCATCGACAGAATTCAGTGGGGTTTGATAAGTTATATATAAGTTGAGACCATAGTCATACATGTGCATATTTGGCTCAATTTAAAACTTTTTTCCTTCATACATCAATTTTTTTTAGTTTTGTCTATTTTTTCTCTCTTTGAAATTTCAATAATTCTTTCAATTTTATACTGTTTTTTCCATTTTTTTCAAATTTTCTTGGAGAAATAATCATAAATAATCAAAACTGGTATTGGTTCTATAATCATTTTACCATGAAAGGTTGCACCCAAATACCTACTTCATAACTCTGAAGGCAATAGTTGTAACTTCCTTCACCATTGTAGCAGAGATATTTTATTTTCCTGTAAATCCTTTGTTACAGTGAGGGGGTAATTACTAATTATGGTAATAGGACTTTGGTACTAAGTTTCATGATACAACAAAGAGAACACAGCACCTTCAAAGCAACAACTTTTTTCTAGTCACAGTATTGAACATGACTAAAAGGCCCTACAATCTTGCCCCAAATATATTTAGGAATATGATCATAGTCTGAATACCATTGATGACTGCAATCTGATTGACACAAAGATTGTCTGGTTGGTCAATAATGACTTTTGCAGACAGTTATGGTTTTGTGAAATTCAGACTCCATGCAAAGTACTGTAGCTCTGTCTGGGAGGTGTATTAAACAGGTGGATTTTGTTTAAAATGGAGGATGGGCTAGAAGTAAACTTAGTAAGGAGAAACGTCCTCAGTAGAACTTTTAACCACATCCAGTTGTGGAGTTTGTTTAAACGTGGGGATAATGAGGTTACCCTTTCACACAACTTCCTCCCATGCACCCTTGGGCAAGGTGCCCCTTTATTTGCCCAGTACCGCCTGTGGGCTGGGGGTTGCAGAATATGCCCACGGTATTCCCCGCCTGTTGTAAGAGGAGACTAAAGGGAAGGACTTGAACCATATCTGAACTGTACATCAAACCGAACTTGAACCGTCTTTTAACTTTACCTTTTTATCTAGCTGACATTATATAACACATTCATGTTGGTGTGTCGTTAAATCCCATCTAACTAACTAGTAAGGAGAATTTTTACTATTTGGTGCCAGGTTATTGGACATTTAAGCTAATCATGTGGTAGCTTTTAATGGTAGTTCAAAACCTTTGAATAAATCTTTTATAAATGATAATTAATCACATGACAAAACTGCTCATGTAACAATTTTTGAGATATTTCTTCAAGCTTATGAAATGGCTGACTAAAAACTAAAGACTATTAGCTCCTTTCAACTTGGGATTGACCACAGTATCTTTTGTCATCAATCTTAGCTAAATGGTCCAAGTCTAAAGCATTTTTAAATTGCTCACTACTGTATAAGCTTTTGCATAACCACTACTACTTTTTATGTTATTTTTGAGTTTATTCTAACTAAATGAACTGTAATGCCTTTACTTACAATGGTTCACAGTGAACAGCAACATAATGCAAACATAAAAGGGGGGGGGGGGGAGGAGATAGATGACCCATAAAAATTCCTTATGGACCAAAAATTCTGTTGCTATGACCAAGAGGATTAAGGCAGTGGCATCATAGAAAATGAGACCAATAAAGCTAGCCAAAGTTTCCAGGTTCCATTTTGGGCCAAGCCAGACCCTGGTGGATTTTTCATGCGAGAGTAGTCTACAGTAGGCCTATTCCAATCTGAACTGACCACCTAACTTGAAAAGACTCCATAGGCTATTTTTGTTAGACTGTTTATTTGGTAGGCACCCAACATCCAGTTGAAAAAGCCCTTAACTACACATTTCTCTCACATATGTGGTAGCTGGGCATTGTAAAATAACTGCCTTACTAGCCTGAATTTCTGTTCCCTTATCCCCCAACCCCCACCCCCTTATTCTACATTTAATTCAATGCTCTTTGAGTGCTGCCATTTCATATCCATGTAAATGGAATACACCTGTACCTGAGATGGTCACCAACCCAAAATTCTGTGCTTAGTGAACAGAACCGGAACAAACACAATCATGCCTGATATTAAACCAGGGGTCTGAGAGCTGATTAAATGAAGTTGTTTTGACCTTTATTAAATCTTAATCTCCTTGGCTGGCTTTTCTTGTAAACAATGTTACTGGGATTACACATCAACCACTTCAGGAGGGAAAGAAAACAAAATCTGCCAAGAAGGACACTAAACTTAGATCTGCTGGAAGTATGTCTGATTACAGACATCCAGTTGACCATGGAAGTGGCTTCCAGTCAACAACAAAACATGTTAAAAAGGTTCACAGCGGGTATTAATGGCATTCATCTAGGTGATAAAAAGGAGGTCGTTAATTTGAAGCTGAGACAAAAAGTTTCCTGTTGATATCAGGAATCCAGGACATCAAACAAACAAGGTGGGTGAAATCTTTGCCCAAGTTTGGCACATGCTTTAAAACTATACTAGGATGAGATCTCTTTTATCAGGAGATCACATTACTAAATAGCAAATCATAAAATATATCAGTCTTGGTGTATTTACAATTGTCCACAACTCTGACCCTCTACCAAGTATGTCTACCACATGCAATTGCTGTAAACTAAGCTTTCCAGTGGTAGGACGACATGAAAAGACAGAGAAGTCATTCATCTCCAGCAACTGCTGACCTGAGTGTGTAGTTTATGCTACAAACTTAATGATGTACTCAGAGTCAGATCCTTCTGCCTTCTCCCCCCCCCCCCCTGCCCAGATCAAGATTGCATAATGACATCCACACTTGATCTGCACATACACTAGTCTTGACCCCACCCACAGGATATGATCCTGTGCCCATGCTCAGACTGTCTAAACGAAAAGCTGTTTATGATTAAAAATGCAGTCTATTTTCAGGCTTTAAACTGCTTGTGCCAAGTTTTCCAGACCGGCCTTGACAAAGTTTGAAGTAGTTTATATGTTGCATACAAAACTTTTAGGATGCCTTCCTAACATAACACTCAGTGCATCAGGTTGGTTTTACAGAAAGTATTATGAATTCAGAAGGCAAACATTTTTAAAGGTCAATTTCCCCAAAACAAACAACTTTTGGCAACAACATTTACTTCAAATCCCACAAACTCCCTGGTTTGACGGTCAACCAGGTCTAATGCTTACCAATAGGCTGTAAGGAGGGCTGGTGTAGGTCCTTCAGTAAAATGGTTGCTTTTTTAGTTTTATGAATTAAAAGTAAGAATCTTACTAAATCCCCCGCTTTCCATGCCCCATAAATCATACCCTGGCTACAAGTGGCATCATCAGTTTCCTAACTTCCTATTCCACCTTCATCAATTTATGCTTCTGCACCCCTGGCAATGCCAGGAAAGCTGCAGCAAAAATCTCTCAACTCTATCCCTTCAAATTTTGTTCCATTTTGCCAATTTATTTTGAATTAAAGACTTAATTCAGAAGGACAACTTTTCAAAAGATTTTCTATACAAGAAAGTATTCCTTTTAACAAGTGCTTTTTCTTGAAATTTTGGTTCCTCAGCAAAATGGCCAATTTTTTTTTTACTCTTAAGAATTTGAAAAGAGATTTTAACAAACATCACTGGTTTTCCCGGAACCAACATATCCCAGCTATATGTAAAATCACTACTACTTTCTTGACTTCCCTTTCTACCCATATGATCCATGCTTTGAGCTTAATGCCCCTAAACCCCTGAAAATGTCACAAAAAATGCATACAAAAATCTACGTTTCCTCAAATTTTGCTATATTTTGTCATTTCATTTTGGTTTCAAGATTGAGTTAAGGGAACTGCCATCTGTGTAAGACAGTCACTCATTTGAATATGTTTAAGTTCACAAGAAAACAAATGCAATGTCTAACCTCTGAAACAGGCTTAAAGGAAGAAATCAAGTTTAAGGACAAAACCCAGTCTCCTTCTTACTCCACAAAGTCAAAACAGAGACTTGTTTTCAACATTAGAGAGATAAGAGACTTTAAGATGTCCAAATAGCAATATACTGGTGTTCAACTTGTTTGCTGTGCTCAATTGGGATATAAATAAAGTTTTTATCATGTAATCAATCCCATGTTTTGAGTTCCAGATATGCCTCAACAACAGGTGCCAGCAGATGAAATGAAAATTCAATTTGAGATTTCTAACCTACGAGGACCTTCATCACTGTGATACCCTTGCTAAAAGGTCCCCTCAAAATCCCAATTCAATTTTGTATGGCATGCTAGCCTTTTTGTCTGGCCTTGGATATCTTTCACAGCAGTGTAACTTCTACATGAGTAAACAGAAAATTTATTTCTTTACAAGGTCTGATCATGGAGGAACCACTGAGGAAAAAATCTCTGCAATGCTTGCTCACAAAATTATCTGGTAGATTCCCTACATTTCTCAAACTTTTCTGCTAATTAATTTCATGTTCCCTGGAAAATGAGACGTGAAAAAATTTTACTATGATTTTGTATTCTGGCACCTGTGACATTTTTCACCTGACTTTCTCTTCCATTACGACCCTAGCAGGAGCATCATTTCAGAAGTCATGTACTTTAACTGAAATGTATTTGGTGGCCTTGATGTGAATGAAATGCACTTTTAGTTGGGGTGAACGTCTCCCCTTAGCATCAACTTAGATTAAAACATTTCTGTCCTGCAAATTTGGGTAAATACCAAACTTCCAACTGGCTTCTTCTGGCTGCTTTTGGGAAGAGAGAACTTACCTTTCATCATCATCACTCATTTCAATTGGTTTCTGGAGGTACTCCCTAAGAGCTGCCATTCCGTCCCCACTTCTAAAGAGTGTCCCCATCCTCCTTGCATAGAGTGTGCTGCCGCCCTCACTCATATAGCCACTCAAATCCCGAAAGTTGTTATGCCTGTGCAATATATCTCCATCGCTAAGGTACCCGGCGTTGGTATCCTCCGAAGCACACTCACTCCCTTCTTGTGACTGGTGGTCTGAATACTGGAGGTCACTCAAGTGTGACCGGTTAGAGAATGTCCGTCTCATAGAGGGTCCGCTATAATATTTGCTCACAGATGATGCCGATGGCACAAGCCTTTGACCAGTCTGGTGGGATGAGACCCCTTGATATGATTGCACGGACCCGTTTGGCAAGCTGCCATGTTTCTGCACGGCAGATGAATTCTTCTTACTGGCAAGCTGGTTAATTTCGTTGGTTGTTAGCTCTGTTGTGATATTCTGTTTAACAGGGTGTTTTACCTGAGTTGTCACACTGTCCCCAAACGTGGTTTCCTTCACAGGCCCAGCAGATCTGTCCTTCTGCACTGTCATAACAGTAATGCTGCTGGGCGATGACACACTAGCTGTCTTTTTGAACGATCTTTGCTGCTTGGGAGTTCCAAAAGTGGTCACAGCTTTGTCATTTTCGTATTCTGTTGTACAAACTTCCTCTTCCAAACTCTTTTGTTTATAAATAACACTATTATCTGACGACTGGCTAGTAGTAGATGATACGCTCATTTGTGTACTCATGGAGACAGGCTGAGGTGAGCTGGATTCTCCATCAATCACTGGAGTTTTATTTCCTGAGTAATTGAAAGGGGCAACTGTGGCAGTGTTAGCTGGGGTACGAATCCTGCTTGGGGAACCTGGTAGGGAGCTTTTGTGACTAGGGGATGCAGGAAGGGGGGATTTGATCCCTTTCTCAATGACTTTGTCTTGTACAACAATTGGATCAGACTCTTTAGGTGGGGCTTCAGAAGAAGTTATTGCACTTGGTTTAGATTTTACAGGCGAGACTGCAGGAAAAGTACTATAAACACCCCCGCGCTGAAATGGTGAAGTCTCTGGGGTACCATCTTTACTAACTTTAGCCATACTCGTGATTACTTTTGGTGCCGCCAAACCTGATTTCATTTCTGTACTTTTCTGTGGTGGCTTCAGCTTTGACCTAGAAGCACTCGGTGATGTTACCATTGGTGGGGCAATTTTACTCAACCCCATCTTTGACTTACGCTTCATGCTGTTTGCACTAAGATACCCGTCATCTGAACTCTCTTGTCCTTTCTCCTTCTTAGGGAGGGAGCCATCTCTCGACCTGTCCATTGACTCATAACCCGTATCAGAATAAATTGCAACATCACTTGTGGGAGATTCTTGCTGCTGAGTCTCTCCTTTACGACCAAGTTTCGGGGATTCTTTCCCCTTCCCCGTAGCACTACCACCAAAAGCCTTTCCAATTGTCTTTTGAGCCACCGCTTTTAGTGCGCTCCTTGACGGTGATGCTGTAGGCTCAGGTTCTTCTGATTTCTTTGGGGTACTAGTAGTCGTACCCCCCTTTTTAGTAGCCGCATTTGGTTTAGGCACCTGCTTGGAAAAATCCCCACTTTTCCTGGGACCCTGAAGTTTTAAACCCTTCCCCGTAGCAGGTTTAGTACCACTTTTGGGCTGGGCAAGCCGACTTCCCTGTGCAGATGACGCTGCCACAACTGGTGTTACAGTTGGTGTAACAACCTGTGAAGCAGTCGTGCTGGGTATTCCAGTCGATGCTTTGGGCTCAGTAGATGGTGCCTTTAAACCTGTCTTTGGGACTTCCCCTTCTTTCTTGTCACTAAACAATTTCAGTTTTGTTAGCATGGAGCCTTTATCTTTTGTCTGCTGTACTTTCTCATTTTCAGCCTGGCTCTGTTTCATAGATGTTGTTCTCTGAGGGGGCTCTGGTTTTGCAACCTGTTTAGCAGTTGAGGGCGCTTTAAGCTTGGATGTAGGTTTGACCAATCGCTGGCCAGATGCACCACCACCTGTTTGTGGCTTTGAAACTGTAGTTTTAGCACCTAAAGGACAAAAAAGAGAAAAACTAAAATAAGACAACTGGAGGAATGAAAGGGCAAAAAGGATGAGGTTAAAAGATACCAAAATAAGGTTAAGGTACCAACATACATACACATGAGATGAGGTAACAAGGTACAGACAAAATGGATGGGATGACAAAACATGCGAGGATGAGGTACCCATTGCATTAACCTAACCAAAGGTTGGGTATGAGGAAAGGTCAGACAAGAGGAAAGATAATGCAGAATATGGTGACAAGGTAAACAAGCAAAGTCAAGAACAAATATGAAAACTATAAAATAATTCATCCAAACAAAATAAAATTGACATTTCCTCAAAGGAAAGAGTCAAATAAAGAATGAGTTCTTATCACAATTATCAACCCCTTTTTGAATCTATATCTTTAATGGAGAATGATTTATTTGAATAGACTTTATCATGTCAGAAATAAAGAGCTACACATTATTCTAGGTATGTTAATTCCAGGGTCCACTTAAGGGTTTATTTTGTTTAAGTCTGAAGGGCCCTTGGATCTGAAGAGTCTGTACGGATACAGGAAGCAAGTAATACCATTGATGAAACAAAGAACAGACTACCGAGGGTTTAGTAGTGAGTTGATATAAAGCCATTTAGATAAATAAAACATTCAAGTATATAGCTTCCGTACTTACTGACATGTAGTCTTGTTGAAACTTAGGGTTTCCCTACCAAGAGTTTGATCAAGGTATGCATCATTACTAACAGTCAAATTGAAAAGCATCTAAGAAAATCAAAAATTTTGTAGCCTTCTCCTCTTTATTGTATGAATGCCATTTATTTTGACAAGACTGTAAAAGCCCTTCCACTAAGACAGCCATAGGGCAGGGTTAACATACTGGCATTTATTAAAGCCAAAACCACTAAATCTGGCATTTTTGAGATAGTTTTGGGGTGCAATATTTTAAAACAAACCTTACACAGCATTTCACCATAATTTTGGCATTTTTAAATCTGGCTATCAATTTTCCTTACAAAACTTCAAGCTTCCTGAGTTTTTTCCAGGAAACTATGGTAAAACATATAACTTAAGCCCGTAAATTCACACCTACAACATAACTGAATGAAAAAACTTGGTCATTGTTCATAAAAAGCACTGTTAAATTATGATTTTTAAGCAAGTGGAGTGTCAACAAATTTTCATTTGGAAGTTTTTTTTACTATATTGGACACCAAATTTGACCAATTGCATTACAGAACACCTGGCAACCTTGCCATTAGGGTATAGTTGCTTACCTCAGGCATACAATATGAAGGGCACATGCAAGTCTAAACTCAGCTACAATAGAGGATGAAGTGGCTTTACGATGATACATATACCTTTGTTTCAAGTATATAGTTGTAAATTAGTGACTGTTTCAGAAGATGGAATTTCATAATGTGAAGGTTGCACTGTATTACATTGTAACATGCACCCATTTGGTTTATAGGCAACTAAACAATACTCTCACAACACATTTTGAATAGTGTTTGCACCGGGTCCAAAATTCGGAAACGGGTACCCGAAGTCAATGGTCGGTCGGGTACCCGGGTACCCAAAAATATAACTTCCGTTAGGCTACAAGTTTGTTGTTAAGTCATAATGAGAAATTTTGCTTTGCACGTTCATATGATATAACACCAACGAATCTCACGTATGGGCATTACAAGTGTTCTTACGCATGTGCATGACAAATTTTGCCAGGAAAAAGTAACTTGTTGCGTGTTCTGTCACACGTGCAATTTATGTTAGTGAAACTCTGGATCCGGGAAGCAATTTCAGAACCAGGTTCTGGCATCGTCGGTCGGGTACCCGGGTACCCGGTGCAAACACTAACTTTGAATACACCAATTTGAGCTATAAAATCTTTTCAAAAGACATTGTCAAAATTATATTACATCAGATATTTCTTTGCAAAAGTTTTCACATGTCAGTTTGTGTTCATACAGGAGTACCCCTACAAGATCAGGAACAAATGTGGACCACATCATGACAGAGCAAAAAGCCACCCTTCACAGGGACTCCAGAATTCACATAAAAAACACCCATCCATGTTTCATGTTGAGTAAACGACACCTAACAATGTAAACTAGAGACAAGCATCATTTGACTGCATGCACGCTTGATATGAAAATTAACACTGTTATAGTTTTTGTTTAACCCTTGTCATACTGGAAATCACTGTCTCTGAATGGGACCCAGAATACAGTATGCTAGCTTTCCAACTGGCAGTTGATCCACCCTGTGATATCAGATCCCCTTTATGCACTCCTGCTGGGGCACAGCCATTTTCCACACACATCCATTCCACTCAAAAACAAGGGTTCCAAGCATTTCATGAAATCGTAAGTGGGGATTACAAAGTGTAAATAGGAGGTAAGGAGGGGCGAAGTATATTCTACAATTCCCTTCATTTTCCCTCATAATTTTCACGTTTCCAAGGTAATCATTTCAGACTATTCCCACTTTGACATGTTTCCATGCACACTGCTTTCACCTGAGAATGAATAAAACAGACTGACAACTTCTCTTTGAGCCAATCAAATTCTGTTTCCCTAATTCTTAAGGCTTACATACCATTTTTTCCTGACTAATAAAAGGGCAACTTATTTTCCATGTTTCACTTCATTTCCAGGGAAGTCAGGAATCTAGCCAATCCAGGCAGACTTGGCAAGCTGCCCTCTACCAGAGGGTGCCCTCCAACACTGTGGTACAGTATTGGTTGCCAGGGTCTTACTACAGATAAGTGGGAATTACTATATGTAAATAGGAGGTAATGAGGGGAGACATAGATTGGCTTAACTGTTTCATGCCAGTGGAGAAGGGAACACCACCTTATTTCTATTTGACTAAGGATAAAGCCAGACATTAACAAACCTTGTGTGCTCTTTGTTCCAGAAGACCCTGATGGCACCCGACTCTTCTCACTTGCTGTGCTGAGTCTGTTCTGATTAGTGTTTGGGCCCGATGGCCCACCCCTCATTGGGATTTTGCTCATGTCTGATGAAGCAGAACTTCTCGTACTAATGGAACCTGCAAAACAAGAAATATAAAAGATCAAACACATGCATCCAATATAAAAAATACTGGCTTAACTTTATAGCCAATCACATTTTAAAACAGGTATGGAGAGACCAACCATCTTTTCACTGCTGGTCCATAACAAAATTTCTGGCTCATAGAGCATACTTTGAAATTTTCAGACCTATAAGACTCAAGAATTTTCTAGAAATCCACCACAACTTCAAGCAAACCCTCCTTTTCCAAAATATTAACTTACTTCTTCCAAACTGACAGAAAAATTGTAAAATGAAGTGGAGGGTTACAGTTTACAGCTGTTGAAACCTTTTTTTGTGTGTGTGTGTTTTTTTTTTGTTTTTTTTTTTTTGTTTTTTGCAGCAATGTATCCAATTACAAATAAGATTAAAAAAGACAAAATTTTCATGATTATGCCAGGCAACATCCAAAATTCTGACAGGTTTTAATGTCTGCTTCACAACTTGCATTTTAAAGGCAGAAAATAATACAACTTTACACACAATGGTTTGCTCATCACCTTCATTATACTGACTGACCACATCTTGGTCCATGTCCTCTGTAATAAATGGACTTTCGTTGCTGGCCATTAATGGTCTGTCTCTACTGGAAATGGCGACTTATGAAATGCACAACACAACCGACACCGAGAGTCAATATCCTCATGTAATCGTTCAATTTCTGAAAAATGCAGCTAAAAGCTGCTTGACAGCTACTGATGAGGATCTGGTTAGATCCAGCTAATGCCACTCCGTGTCCACAGTTTATTCAACACTAGCAACAACTTTGAGGTTTCAAAATCCTTCCATTAGTTTTAAGTACGGACGGTCCAACTACCTTCAACAGCCCTCAACCAGCATAACTTCCTCAATGTACCAACATATATCAAGCAATACAAAAGAATAATACACGTGTTTAGGAGATAATCTTGTCAAGCCACAGACTGAGGTACCGATCATTTTCTCCTTTGTGGACATTCGTTCCCATCATTTGACAGAAGTGAGGAAGTAATAGAGCAATTATTCATACCTTACATGGGATAAGATACCTGTCATTTAGGGACTAACAAGGCAATCATTGTACAGACATGTAACCTTTGGAAAAGTGTTTAGCAATCTGTCAAGGCCACAAGTCTGTGGCAAAGCCTTAAAAGATGACAGTAACACCTTCCTGAATACCAGATATGTCTTTTACTTTTAAAACTTTTTGAGGTTGCTTGTGACAAAAAGGCTTTGTCTCTCCATTTTTTCTCAAAGAAAAAGGAAATAGGGACACAACAAAGAGCTTACTTTACAAAGAACACAAAAGATAAATCTAAGCATATGAACTTATGAACTTTTCAATTTTATAAAAAGGACAACAGAAATAAACACAAATCACCCCCCCCCCCCCCAAAAAAAAAAAAAAAAACAAAGAAAATAGAAAATACTGAAAAAAAGCAACCGATAAATTCGAAATAAGTGACAGCATTAAGCAGGAGCAAATGATCACAGTGCTACAATTACAATAAGACAAGTGATCATAATGTTACAAAGAAATAGTTTTGATTCAGATTATCCCCTTCAACTTTGCTGCTTAATCCAAAATTTTTACTTTTTAAGTATGCTGCTTCACTGACTGTGTTTTGTTTGCAAAATATCAATTCTAACAATGTTAGAATTAAAACCTCACTTCAAAACTTGGCTTCACGAATAGTTTTTTGCTCCAAAATGAGAATTAAAACAATCTTTTTAATATACTCAACATTTTATTAAAAATTTCACAAAAATCAGGATAAACAACCATTTCAATCTTACTTAAAAAGTGACTACTTCTGAAAACTCTTTGTTAAAGCTCACCATGGATACCAAATTTCATTATGCTACTAATAGACTTTTCTCCACTTTCATATGCACTACACTCACTCCATTCAACACGAACAAACCAATCAGCAAAACCGATACAGCTCAAGAGACATTCATGTACACACACATACAGTACACTACGTTAGTCAATTAACTAGGGGTAATGTACCGATTTAGCACAAAGACAAAGCTTTTATGACCTCACCTGCTTCTCTGGTTAAACTAACTTGCCCCATATTGTCAACTTCAAACACAAAACACAAACTAGAACACATCCCTTATGAAAAGCAATTTTAAATCCAGGAAAAAAGCTCCAATTCTGCTTCATTTAAAGTTAGTAAATTTGAGATATTCATTGAACCTTGAGATGGTAAACCAGGTAGGCCTATAACACCAACATACCGTCTAGACATATGACTTCTGTTCGAACAAACTGATATTACTCAACGGTTCTCCTTGAGTACAAAAGCTTTCATCCCACCATTTGTCAAAATGAGTCACAATATCCTGGCAGCTTCATAAATTAAAATAAAACCTCCTCTTATTCCCTACGAAACAATATCAAAGCTATCAAACGACATCTAGGACCAAAGTCAAGGGAGTTTTTAATTTCAAATTCTAACCGATTTCAGAGCACTCGGGTTTGCTTTTGAAAGCCACATCAAACATTCCAGTGGAGTTAAAATATAGCTAGTCTTATTAAAATCCAGGAACAGTCATTTTTCTGAGAGGAAAAAATGTTAGGTCTTGATCAATAAATCTATTTGCCTTCTTCATTAGCATATGAAGACTCAGTATAAAATACAGAAAAACCACAGAGAATTGGGTACAAAGATGAGGTAGTATTTCACTTAGATGCTGAAGATTAATGTCAGGCTATGTGAGAGGTTTCCACAAAAATCTCAACTGTTTCATTCATTTGGGTTTATTGGTTTTCTGAAACCAAGGCGACAGAAGCATGACCATTGTATGTGACCACATCCATCACAAATGGTTTGAGCAAGTATGGCTAGTCATACAATCTAAGGGAGCTTTGTGAAAACAAGGAAACAAAGGTGAATGTCCTTTCTTGTCCTTAAACCACACAGACATGAAAACCAAGGCATGGGAGAAACTAAGACTGTGTTGGCTTGGGGGAAACTGTTTGTGACTCTGAAAAATGCTGAGGTTTACCAACAGAGACAGAGAGATGAAACGTGTCTTGGATATGTTACACAAGTTACACTAGTATGGGTGGAGGTAAAAGGAATTATGGCAAGGGGTCTGGGGTAGAGGGGGAAGGAGTTGAGGGCAGGGGTGAGAGGGTGCATCAGACTGAACAACAAGATACAGTATGACAGTCAAAGGGGCTGTGTACTGGTGACAAAATCCATCCTACAACCCATCAACAACACTTCTTTATTGAGATAAATATTTTCATGTTCAGCTCACCCCTGTAATCCTTGTATGGGAACTCCATTGGAACAAGTAATGGAAACTATAAATACCCATCCCTACCCTACTGACCCTAGAATATACCCTTCATAACCCCACTGACCCTTCCTAACACTGAATATTGTTTTGAGAAAAAAAATACCTGAGACAAACATTTGTGGGCATCCTTCTTCCAAGTATACCCTATGTTATCCTGGTTAATGTGGACAAATATTTTTATTTACCTCTAGGAAAATTACAAATGAGTCAAGATCAAGAATAACTTGTAGACAATATGTGGAAATCAAAGACTAAAGACTACAACCAGGATACTTACTGAAAACTAATAGCTTGATGCATCTGAGGACAAACTAGACAGGCAAGATTGGATCATGCATTTTGAGGTAAGTAAAATTACTGATCTTCCTTTCTTTGTTTTGTTTTCCTGGAATAATTTATAGAACTCCATGCACAATAGCAGTGACTGATCACAGCCTTACCAATAGATTTCCTCAAATTTCACACAAGTAATCTTCCTGAGTTCTTGAAAATAGACCCATAGAAAGCCTTCTTCAATATAAATTCAAAATCCCTTAACAAAAATGCATTCCTGCCTGGCATGACTTGCTTATTTCACCCAGTAAGAGAGGCCAGCTACGTCACAACTGAAGATACCCTGCACAACCACTTACTCTTTGAAACTTCCTAGGAAATATTTTCAAATTAATCTCGGGTCCTCTCCTAATTCCTTTGTTCACTAATGGGATAGACCAATGGCTTAGTTTTAACATCTCACTATGTTTCCTTTACATTATCTCACAACCCCAAACTGAACAAGATTTCCTGTCTAGACCCACAGACATAATGAGGTGTCACATTTAATTAGAATGTTGTTAAGTCAGAGGGATATTTAACACACTGTTATTGTTTTATTAATTATGCAGGAGACAATACAATTACTGTAGTTTTAAGAATCAAAACAACAGAGGAGCTTTTCAGAATCTGCCAGCAAAGGCCAAACTGAAATGCCGCCCTCTATTTAATGAGTTAGGCACTATTAGTAGAAAGAGTTCTGAGGAATAAGCCTGAGACAGCCATAAACTGATACTTTACATGTTTTTAAAACTACTAAATTTAGTTCAATATTACAACTACCCATTTTTTTTTTAAAGGTTATTTAGGTTTGGGTAAGGGAACTGGGAGGGGGGAGGATAAAATTCTGAAAGTTTTGGCTAATAAATTATTCTTGAGCTACATATAACTGCATTCCTTTCTGTGAGAACCTTATTCCTCAAAAAATAAATCTACCATGATGCCTTATTTTACATTACATATCATTCTGTGTCTATAAATCATGGTTTTTAAGATAAAACAATTTCCTGAACCACAAATGCAGTATTTCCGTTTGACGAGTTATTCAGATTTGAAGTGTCAGACCAAGTATATCAAGTTCTATGTTCTTTCTTAGGTATAGAATCCCATGCCTTGAAAGATGAAAGGTTCCAGTTTTCCCCAGACAAAAAGAAAGAAGAGTTCAATTCTAACTTGGTGCAACAAGCTGCATCTTAATATCCTATGTGTGGCTGTTGAGATATTGTCATTCTTACATTACATTACATTACATTACATCATCCTTTCATTTTTCAACTATCTAAAACCAAGCCTTTCGTTTTTTTCTCCTTAAGACAAATTTGAGTCCTTAGGCCACTGGAAACTTCAATTTAATACTTAACTTTTGTACAAAACATTAATCACAGAGAATCCTGCTCTTCATGAACTGCTCAATCTAACAATTTTGCCCAAACTGTGACAAAAATACTTCTTGACAGTGTCTTACAATCAAACGCACCTAGATGCCACTCACAAACTACAGGTTCCCCTCAAAGTCTGCAAGGTACCCCCTAAGTAAACTGGTATATAGAGGTCGGGTTTCACATTGTGAGCTAGCCGTCTCTTCCAATAAAATGCACTCAAAGATTGGGTTAATGACCTCTGGTACCAAATCTTCCTCACCTTAGAAAGCCCCTTGTTGTAATCCATCAGTCTGTGATAAATTAAAGGAACAGCCTCTTGTAATTATCATTTTAGAAATCCATGAACCATCCAAACATATGAGTTTTCTTTCTCAATGTCTTTGACAATTAATTCAATGACAGTACCTCTTTAAGCAGAAAGGTACCAACCAGCTTTCTAGAAAGTCTACAAAAGATATCCTTGGACAATTTGGTTTCATTAGTGTGTGTGTTTTTTTATTTTTTTTTACTCTTACTTTTGCATAGGTGACTTCTGACAGACCAATTTTAGGAGTGCTTAAAATCAGATAATCATGAAACAGACACCTATGTTAAATTTTAGAGGGTAATGTAAGGTTTTCAGAGGATCCCCAAATTTCATACCAATGTGACTTTATCTCTAGATCTATGCTCAAGCTTATTTTTCCTGTCATAAATAATTCTCACACTTGTCTGGCATAATTGAAGAGGGTTTTGGTGGGATTATTTCATAATAAAAGAAGACAGGTTTTTTCTAAAAGGCAAAATTTAAGACCTCTATCTGTCAAAAGCTGTTTTTACAATTACACTAGGATCACTGATAAGCTATTGCTCTTATCTCACTGGGGCCATGTTCAAATTGGAGTGGGCCTATACAAAGGGAATCGGTAGTGCTATTGGTCTTCAGGCAGAAAACAGGGAGATCAGGTTATGCTGAGATGTGAGTAAGCCAGTGAGATTGAGAGCAGACAAGGACTTCATCACCCAACAAAATATGACAGGTTGTAGTTAGCATCACCACATGGTATGTGTGATTTACAGAGACCACGAGAAATGACCAAACACAAACAGGACATAGGGACAAATTAGTTACCCATATGTTTATACCAGTTACCAATTGCCAAATGGTGATCCCTGTGATGGGCTATCTGACTGCTCCCTCAAAGATGGACCACCATCTCCAGATTAGACATTATTTAATTTTAATAATGCAAGGTCATGCCCTCTTCCCCTTCTCACCAGAAGAAATGTAGCCTTAGGCTGGGGAACAGGTAAGCAGTGGCTTTCAAACACTCTAGCTTTTCATGACACTTACAATCTTTCTCTGATCTCTCTTTCTCCCAGTGACTCAAGCAATTTGAAATGAACTAGAAGAGTTAAATTCTTTCACAAGGCACCCTGTGATATGTGTGTGTGTGTGTGTTGGGGGGGGGGCTGTCAGGATTTCATTCTCGACTGAAATCACTGGTTTTATTGCATTGAGCATTGATATTGCATTATCATATTACTTCTCATTAACAGTTTAACAAGCTCTCCTACAGCTGAATGCCCCAGAACGCAATCTGATATTTAACTAGGAAATTTTTAACCCAAAATTAATACTGAAAACATGTTAATTTGCTAACTTGACTACAAGTGATCAATTCTTTTCATGAAGTACCATGAACCATATGTAGCTACCCCTTTTCAAGCTCCCACATTTTTATGACACGACAGTCTGAGGGTTTACCACAATATACAAAACTATCGAAAGTTTCCATTTTCTGAAAGTGTCTCTTGCCAGGAAATTTCTCAAGAATGTCTTAAGCAGAAAGCAAGATATTCCCAACTCCCTGCCACCCCAAATGAAATTCTTGGTTACCCTTTAAGAACAGTGACTTCTAAAATTGCACCGTGCTCATCATTCCAGTTTCAAACGTATGGGCAAAAGTCGAAGTTCACCTTTTTTTTAAAGAGCTATTCTCTGATTTTCATTGAAAAATGCGCCCCTATCGATAAATTTTTAAGGGATATCACTGTACTTTGAGAGGAGATTTTACAAGGGAAAACGGCCTCTTGCACCACTTGTAACCAGCCCTGCTTAAGCCCAGGTAACCAGATGCTACCTGGTGTCTAGGGTTTCAAAACCCTGCTATCAAAATCTAAATGCTTCCTGTTTCATCTCACCCTACAAACATTTGAGCCAATACAATACGACACTTAGATTGAAACCTTTCAAAAGAATTCACTACCCCTGGTTACACTCTCGGAACTAATTGGCCCAATTCTGTTGGCATATTTTCAAAAGAAACCATTAGCAGCACATTATCAATCTTACTGTCCTGTTACTTGGAAGCTATGACAACTGATGCAGAAACCTTTCTTGACTTATTACAGCTTACATTTTTATTCCTCAAACGCATGTTTGCTTTTAGGGGAATTCAGGGCATACCATGACTTTGACTTTTGTTTTTGTTCAAACAAGCTCTTCAAAGGTTTCCTTATTTAATCTCAAATTGTAGGTTGGTTTCTATTTTACCACATTAAAAAATTCTCTTCACGTAACTATAGCGAGCAAACATTGACTCCACTCTTTATTGACATTTAAAGGCCAGGTGCAAAACTAAGGACTATGAACACCTTTACTTAAGTTTACTTAAACTTTTGGAAGTGGATATAAAATTGCACATTGCCCATTCTTGAGGGGTACAAGTCTTTGATTGAAAACAAAATTCCATTTTAGAAGACCTACCTCAAAAATTCCAGCTTTTGAACATTAACTTTGAAATTCGCAAACAATATGTAGTCTCCCAGTGTTTCTATAAAAGTGTGTCAAGCACGAAGAGATCGAACTGTTTCACAAAAGTATTTAGCATATAGGCCTATGTGTGCTACAACCCCAAAGTTGTACCATTTTAAATCTGACTGGTTATTTACACCTAGTCGGAGACATGTACAGAAATAACTAGTCATTTTCTAGATTACCTTTCTTTGATTCAGGCAGAGTTGTTCAAGTTTTCATTTTCAAAATTTTGCTTTTCACATCGTTTGCAAATAACCTTCCTTCTTTTTTAATCACCCTGTTAATACCAAGACTTTTTTTAAAGTTTTGAAAACTGCAAGCAAGTTTCAGAGTTGGTTAAAAGGATATTAGTAACTTTGTACAACAAGCAAATCTAAAATGAAGTTTGAGTTGCTATTAACTAGGGCTGAGCCGGGTAACCCGATACCCTGGGACCCGACCGAACATACGGGTACCCAAACATAAAATGAACAAAACGGGTACCCGTCTTATGCGTAAAAATACAAGAAACTGTTCTCTACATATAGAACCAGTGCTGTCAAGTTCCGTTTAATACCCTCCTAAAAGGGTTGGAATAATGTTCATTTACCGTGTACACGGTGTTAATATGCGGCATCAACCGTGTAATGTATTTATTGGCTCTGAAAGTCAGAAACTTTCACAGCTAGTCCCTGTGATTCGGGTACCCGTTACCCCACCAGATAATGAAAACAGGTACCTGGTTCCAAATTTTTGCTACCCAACTCAGCCCTACTATTAACCCATGATTTTGTAACTTCTACCCAACATGGAAGTGAAAATCCACAAAACAGAACTTTACGATTTAGCCTAAAATGAAATCCCTCTAAAACTGTCCCTTAAAAAAACTCTTGTTACGATAAGCTACAACCACCAACAGGGATGTTGTTGCTTCAAAATTGTACCAAACAATACAGCTAAGTTACCAAGGACTGATGTTACCACTTTCCAAAAAGGACAACTCTTCCCTGTGAAGTCTTGGTAATACAAGTACAATTTGGGCAGGCTGCTGAGAAATCGTACACAAACAGCCAATAAGACTACTGGTTTCTTGGAAGTCCAACACAGCAGCAACTTACTGGACATGCACTGCTTCCATGGGCCTCAATCCTGGGGGGACAGGGGGAAACGACCCCCACATTTTGGAAACACACCCATTTACTTAAGATATTTACACAGTAAATTTTTGACAGAAGTGGCCATGTCCCCCCCCCCCCCCCCCACACACATTCGAGTAAAGATTGACGCCCATGAATGCTTCACTCACTTCAAAATCCATCTTCCTCTACTGCCCCAATTCATGTAACCTCACTTCTTTCTTAATTTCACACACATCATTCTGACAACGTAGAGTCTTACACTGTTAAAACCATCGGTGTTAGCACTGGGTCACATGATTGTGGGATTAATCCCACCTCTGTTGAAATTCTACCAAGCAAAAATTCCAATTTGGTCAATTTCTCCTTTTTAGCTAATGTGAATAACTGAATACCAAAACTGCCATAATTCCCCCACTCCTCAAATCTGGAGAGGGAAACAATTGCCCTCTGACATTATACTTATACTCTAATGCAAACAATGGTGAATGCTTGTTAAGATAATTTGACTTATCAAGTAAGTGGTGTGCTCCCTGACTTCCTGTGCAGGTCCTTTTACATGGGTCCAATCAACCTCTCTTCCTGTTAGGGAAAGAACTTAAACATCAAGAAATTGTTAACAGTCTACAATGATTTTTGTCTCACCTGAACTCTGAGCCAAGGAACTTTTCCTTCTTGGCAGACCACCACCTATCTGAGAATGCCCCCTGGATGCTGCACTCTTCCCACCAGATCGGATACCCCCACTTTCAGATACAACACTGGTTGGTCTGGAGGACCTGGTAGGTGACCTGGTTTTAGGGGTCCTGGACCCACCAATATCCCCTGGAACTGAAATCTGGCTGCTGGGCCTAGACGATCGACCCTGACTGCTGGACCGACTGCTAGGTGGCCTTGACGGGCCAATGTCAGCTGCTGAGAGGGACGCCTGGCTTGGCGGTCTGGATCGACTCTGGCCAGAAGACCGACTGCTTGGAGTTCGTATACCACTGCTTTCCTGGCTTGCTATTGAAAGTTGACTAGAAGATCTGGTTGAAGACTGAGGTCTTGGAATGGAAGGTCTGGAGGAAGACGTCGCTTTGGAGGATGAAGAGGATGATGGGATTGCTGACTGACGCCTTGTAATTTGTCTACCTGAGGATGGTGCCTGGAAAAAATGAAAGAGCAAAATAGTCAGCTGTTATCTAAATAATCTTCAATGTTAACACACTCCTAAAAAGACATCCAAGAATACCAGGGGATGACAGAATTGTCCTCATTTGTGACAAATGACTCAAGACATAGGACTGGCATAGTAAAAATCTTCTGGGGAAACTATGACATTTTCATCCAGATATGACAACTATAATAAGTTTCAACATTTACCCACAGACTGACTTACCTTAATAATGAAACCCAACTTCACCAGTGTTATTACTTTGTATCGGTATCTTATATGGTCCCATCCATGGGTGGAAAAAGTTGGAAAGTTGGGAAGCTTTTCCTGGGAAATTTTGGTATTTGGAGGGAAATTCTGGGAATCTGAGGGAACGTTACCTTTCTTGTGCATGAAAATGCAGAAGGAACTGTGGACAATTTGACACACTTTCCGAGAGGTAAACATTTATTCCAGCCCTGGTCTAATCCTCATCCCTTAGGACATCACCACATATATTCCATGACGACAGCACCACCCACTATACAGGATAGCTTTATGAAAAAGGCAATGTGTCAACATATGCAGCTATTTAACACTTTCTCTGAAGAAGTGAATTTATTTTCAGAAATGCACAACATCACAAGAAACCTTGCTTTCTTATCCTTTGAGCCCCAACATCAAACTGAAAAGGCTACCAGCTACCAGGAAAATATACAGACACAAGAAAATAATGGTAACTTCAACCAACATTGATAAGACAGGTTTGTGTACATTTTTTATTTAAAAAAAAAATCATAATATTTAAAGAGTAAATGCAGTTGATTCAATTTAAATAGAAAAAATATTTGCAAGATTTAGCTGATGTTTGTAACTATGGTTTGGGGAAACTGCTTATGCTTTTAAAGTGCTGTCCACTGATGCTACAATAAAATTGCGCAAAACAAAAATATCAGAGCAAACGAAAACATGTGAGTCATTCCGCTGCCAATGAAGCAACAGTGACTTGTAGCAAGCTGTTTAGGAAGTGAGTAGAGCGCCATCTAGTGGGGATTTATTCATTGCCAGTAGTTGTTCTGCAGTGGATGGGCTATCCAATAGTAGCAATAGGGGAGGTAAGTAGGAACAACATAGATTACTGGTCCTCTGATGAGTCAATAAAATTTCATATTTTATTCCAAGTATCCTACCATTACATGCTGCTCACTCCACTATGAAAATGACTCCAAGGTCAAATTTTGCTGGTCTGCATTTTATGAGAAAACTTCTTTTTCAAAGAGGATGGTCCAAGTCCAATATTAAAACTGCTGTCATCTTTGTATTTGCTTACATGGATGTGTCAACACCAAAAGAGTTTACATTCCAAAAATAGCAGTTTTATTTGCTTATTCTCCTAAACTGAGCACTTCTTCTGCACTAGTTCAACAATATGACTAATTCACTTACCGTCATCTTGTGCAATAAGCTATGTAAAATTATGGCAATAGGGGGATTTTCATTCGCTAGTATTAATCTTAGCTTCAGAATTCCACGTTGGTGTGGAAATTTTGGGGAGATTTGTAAGCGGAAAGTAAATGGGGCAAATTCTACTTCCCACTACTAAATTTTTTGTTCCATTTTTTTTCTGTATATTTCATAATTTTTTAAAGACTGGATTTTTCTTCAAGGAAACCTGGCTGATAAACAGTGCAGAGGGACATTTTTTGCAAGTTTTGTGGGAATCTGGACAGATTAATATTAAAATATTAAAACAAAGCAAAATTCATCGCCTAAATGATACCATGACCTCATTTTGTAACTGTTCTCACCCTTTCAGCTGAAGGGACTGTTTTTTGTTGAGGTATTGCTGAGTGAGTTGCTTTGCTGAGTTGAGATGGGGGCCCACTCTGGTGGGCCTTAGCGGCTTTCTTACGAGCTTGGTCCTCTTGCTGCAGTTGCTGCTTGTGTCTTGAAAGAGCAAAAAAGAGACCTAGAACAGCCTTAAGGTTGCCCTCACGTAACTCTGCAGATTAGATAGAAAAAAAGAGAGAGTGATTCATCTGACAATATTTAGGTATCAATATGCAGGGGCAAATTTAGCCATAATGCATCCCAAAGCATTCTGCAAAGCAATGTTCCATAATAGGAATGCAACAAGATACTTTGCAATGCATAGAGCAACACTTTGTTTCGTGCACAGAGCAGCAATTGCATGACAAATGCATCACTATTTCAGAAATTATTCAACTATGCAATTTTCCTAAACAAAGTTTGAATTCTAATTTGTCTGAATAAGTGTATGAAGCAGGGGGTAGAGGAATACAGAGCCCCTCCCCCATCCAAAAAAATTGGACAACCTAAACTCTGGGCGGAATCCGTAGGAATATTCTTGCATAATCCTTAAATATCCAGAGACTAACAAAAAAAAGTTGTGTCCTCCCCTTCCCCTCCCCCCCCCCCCACCCAAGCAAAAAGGTCCCATATGCTAACATTTGTCTCATGTCAATATCACCAAGAGAATAAAACAGGAATGCATGTGGGTTATAAAAATCTGGAAACAGATCACAACCCCACTCTATCTACACTCTTTTGACTGGGGGTCATGTGAATGCAGGCCAAAGCCCCTAGAAATTAAGGGTAAGACACAGTTTCATCAATTTTCAGAAAATTTTACAACTCCTTGATCAAAGATATACTCGTTTGCTATTCCTAAACAGAGTGGAGGACAGGATAGAAGAGGAATACATCATGATTCATCCAATACTACATGTATATGTGAAAGAAGTCCTCAAAAAACCTTCAATGTAATCAATTTCAACTGAAAATTCTGAACTGTATGAAACAGTTTGTAACACAGCTAGACATAATTGACTTAAGAAAGGTCACATTCTCCAAAACATGAAGATAAGTTATTAAACACATACAGCTTGTGTACATCTTTAAATAAGTGACATTTACCAATGCCCTTGCCTGCAATGTAAAGCTTATGATTATCCAATAACTATATAGGCTACAATTTGTCTTATCGATACACCCTCTCCTCCCCTGTCACCCCACCCCCCTGCCACCCCCCACCCCAGCAGCTGGCTGGCTCCCACTCTTGAATCTAACAGATTACACAAAGGTGATAACCAGCTAAGTTTCACATGAATATAAAATTTTACCACTGATAAACCACAGAAACACCTAATGCCTGTAAGATTCGTATTAAATACTAATTTCAAATTTTTACCATACCTAGCAACCATACAATCTAGCACAACATATAACACAAATTCACTTACCATCTTTGATATTATCCTTCAATCATGTCTTACCAATTTGCAATCTCCTGAACATATCAAACAATATTATATGAATTCTTGCAATGCCTTTTTATTAATTTGGTACGCTGATATAAGCTGCATTGTTTAGCTACAGCTGCTTTGTTAAGCCTGCACGGTGTACACCCTTACCTAGAACATGTGTCTTATAACAAAACTATCATATAGGTATGAAAACAAATGAAGTCATAAATGCACAGCTGTATCTGCCTACCTGACTCATAATTCAAAGAAAACAAAGCACTCATCACAGACAAACTTCCAATGCATTTTCTGCCACCATGACTATTTCTCACCTACATCATTCTGACTGTACAAAAACATATGTGGGCCTATCTCTATTAACATCATGCATGCACAAAGCTACTTTAAATCTAAATCTAGATGTAATATGCCTGCCTATACCAGCATTTCTTATAGGTTGTGTAAAATTCACTAAATGATAAAAGGCTACTGTTCAATCCGACAACACCTGCAGTGTATATTGCACAGTACACTGAGTCATATCATAGTAATATTGACTGTACAGTGCTTACAACTTTCAAAGTCAATACGCTTTTTTGATAGCAACCATATAACAAAAGGTGACTCAAAGCAGATTTAGCAACGCCACCTTCAATAGTGGCAATATGGAGTTCTATTTTTAATTTGTAAACTTAGCAGGGAAATTCCCTTCATAGTCACTGCATAAACAGTTGGCTTAGTTCATAGCTTGTGACACTTACGTCTTGCAGTTATTCCCGTAACATTTATCTTTTTCTTTGCTAAAAACTGTAAGCATTTGTCCAAATTTTCAAGCTGAAACAAAACAGAAGAAAAAAGTTGGGTTTAATTTCAGAGGATGGCCAGCATATTGTAACACAAAATAACTTAACAATGCCTTGTGTTCTACCTGAAAAAGGAACTGATGTGAGACCTTGAAAAGTGACAACAATTATGCCCCTTTTGCACAAATACGAGACACAAATACACACAATACAATACAATGCTATAAAAATGTCACAAGGCTTTCTTGCTGCAAGCAACTTTTCTTTCATCCCTCAGCAATATTCAAGTACAAAGTCATGTGATCTACCAAAAAATTCTTTCTCATGACTAGTCACACAGAATATCGCTATATGCCATAAGTGACAAAATTTAAAATTATTTTACTTCAACTCAATCTGATAACATCGCATCGCATTGCATCGTATCACTCCTAGTGTAAAATGTTTTAAGTAATTACAATGAACATTTTAACTTTTTTATTGTATCTTATCATGTCATGTGGCAATGTACTTAGTGTAAAAGCGCCTACAGGCCCCATCCACATAGGACCTTCAATCCACTTAAAAACAATATGGCTGAAAGAATGCTGCACATTGGGAAAACATTTATGGAAATATATGCAAAGATGTACAAACTGGAATCACAACAGGGCAATGCATAATTTTTTTTTTGATACCAATAGGTGTTCAAAACTCACAAAACAGGAGGGCCTACAGCAATGAGGATTAAACATACAGGAGCTGCATTTATATCTATTACCTACTTCTTCTATAACTTGCAATATTCTACAATATTCTTTTAAAACCAATCATTAAATCATGAAGGTACACATCAAACTTTGCCACAACACAAGTTTATAATATAACCTACATGATGTTATGCTGTAAGACAACCTGTTGGTTCAAATTCCCAAAAACTCCCTGGTTTGGGGATCTACGAACCCCGATACTTACCTCCTGTTTACATTATAAGTATTCTCTCTTTTTACGGGAGGCTCCTTAGCATGACTTCAGTGTTTCCACTTGAGTTCTCCCCCTTAGGTTTGTGTAGGCATCGGTGCCAACACCACCTAAGGGTGTTGGCATGGTAGGCAACCCGCCTAGCTAACCGCAGAACCGATGCCTTAACAAACCTAAGGGGGAGAACGCACGTGGAAACACCGAAGTCACGCTAAGGAACCGCCCCTAAAAAGAGAGAATACTCATGATGTAAATAGGAGGTAAGGAGGGGCGACGTAGATTGCTTGTAGTTTAGGTGAATCACCAAGCATGCATGCACGTCATTTTCTTCAATATATATTTGCTTGATCCACTGTTTTTTTTTTTGTTTTTTTTTGGGGGGGGGGGGGTGTTGTCTCAATTGATATAGTTGATTTGATTTTGCTTCACCTCCCTTCCAATTTACTTTATTTTATTATACTTCATTTTATTTTATTTTATTTTATTTTAATTTTGTTTTATTTTGTTTTATTTTATTTCATTTTACTTTACTTTTTTTTGCTTTATTTTATTTTTAAATTGATTTAATTGATTTGATTTTGCTTCACCTCCCTCCCATTTTATTTTATTTCACTTTATTTTATTCTATTTTACTTTATATTTAATTTGATTTTACTGCTTTTCTCTTCTATTCTTGATGATTCTATTTTATTTTATAAATTCAATCCTATTTCACATTTTGTTTTGTTTTGTTGTACTTTGTTTCATTGTTTTAGTTTATTTTTGGAAAGGGGGCTGCTAAGTGCTTGTTGGCAGACTATTATTTTGCATTGAACAATCAAAATATTATGGATAACAATAGTAGTCATTGTAGTATGACTATTATATTTCTTTTTAGACCTATACACCATTAAGCATAGGGATAACTTTAGCATTAGGCACAGCTTTGAATCAAATCCTACTCACTAACCCCTCCTACTTCCCCCTAATTAATCATCAGATGCACATCCACGATTTTTCACATAGCTAGGGGCCATTTGTGAGTGACTCACTGGTATTGAAATATCTCTACCATACTGCAACAGTTCATCTAAAAGGATTACTTTTCACAGAGCTAGTCGGTTGCTACAGGCCTATACGAACCATGGGCAATCTTTTTAATTGGGTTAAATGTCGTCATTTTTAACGTCGCAAAAAGTGCAGCTCATTTCTGCAGCTTGTATTAAATAAAGTGAACTGATTAATGCAGGACGGATCATACAATTGTATTTAATTTACTCCACGAACGGGAATACACATATAGTCATCGTCCTAAAGATCTGTAATTGCAAACACCATTTCTCCAGGAGCCTCATCTTGCATTACTACCAGTCTCCACATGCACTGATGCAAACAGAGAAATGGCCCAACGATTCCAGACATTTACGCCTTCTGATTAAATTCCTGGTCTTAATATCCAGTGACTCATCCATTCATATCTCAGCTAGATGTTTCCCTATTATCATGTATATCAATGCATTTACTCTGGCAGGGTTATTTTTAGTATATGCATGCACCCTTTCACTGGACGACGCATATTAAAATTTCATGATGACTCCAGGGTAACGAGCATTCTGGGAATGTTATTTACAGCTGTTGTGGTATGAAGTGGTAGAGAATGATAACACTTTACTGCTCCTAATACTCATATACCTGTATATAGGTCAGTCATGCACTGGTCAAGGGTAACAAGGAGCTAGATCTAAGGCCAGGGTTGTTGCACCTAAAAGAACAATTAATTTCCATGTAACACTGGTTCAATTAAATGACTGTCCCATGACCCTTTCATGAGCAAATTATGAATATCCACAATCAAGGTCATTCAAGCACATTTTCTATGGTATAAAATTCAAGGACATCAACACACGTTGCATTAAAATCGAAGATTTATAGTCTTGAAAATACTCCATGACTTATTCATTACTTTTGTCATTTTTAAATTCCATGACTTTTCCAGGTCTGAAAAGTAAAAATAAAAGGCAACTTCACTCTTCCTTATACCTACTGTTTACATTCTAATTGCATGCAATAACCCTCTGGCAAAAACTGAGAAAGTTTTAGTGATTCCAATATATTCCCAAGCTGTGGGAACCATGCAAAATATGATCCCTTCCTCCAGATCAGTTAAAACAATAGGCTTAGATCCTGGGAATCTGATTTAACCATGCATACATGGATCCTATGGATTACGAGGTCTATATGAAAGAATCCTATGACCTATTTGATTAAACATGATAAAACTTTATATCTTGCTAATCATTTCTGACTAAATTAACCACCACAACTAGTGTATAAGTAATGGTAATTAATATCTGAAAATAAAGCTCTGCATTCAAAATTGATGAAGTCACTGTCTAGCCAATTCAGTAACAGCGTTTATTGACTCAAGCCATGTCATTGCTTTACAGTATGTCACTGTCTTTTTCAATTGGGAACATTATTACAACACTGATTATACTGACATCATTGTGATGAGTCTTTGAGTTATTTAAAATGAGCAGCTCACTTTAGTCCTGACAATAATATGCATAAAGAGTAACACTAAAACTCCCCCAATATTAACTATATTTAACCATTGTTGTAATGTCAGTATTGTGTCACTTACACAAATTTATCAGTTTTGCAAAGAAAAGGAAGTCCACATAATTACAGGAGATTCAACAATACCACTTAATTTTCACAACTATCAAACTACAGTACAACTGAAAATAAGTCATATATTAGAACTAAAATTCAGCAACATTAAAGCTTTTTACTGTACATCAATCCACATTTTTTTTTGTACAAATACTACTGTATGTCCCACCAATAGTCTGTTTCACTCGCAGGGGAAAGTGTGATACAGTATAGTGGGGATGAAGCAAACAAATTGAATATACAATGCAAAGTGTGAAGCATACTTTCTGTCACTTTAAACAACTTAAAATATTTCTTTTCATATTCTAGAATAGGACTATATTCACACTAGCCTAACATTTAGTTTCTGAAGCTGTCAAAACTTAATGAAGCCCATGTCAACTTACCATCATCCAAGCTGGCAGCTTTATAAATGCTATCCTATACCAGTAATTATTTAAATATTCATTTCTCTACTTGTAATTAACCCACCTCATAGCTACGACAGATTACCATATACGGAGAGAATAGTTTGTTGATCTATTACTCCAAACAAAAGCACCTACGCAAATTGATTTTATTGAAATTGATATTATTGACAAGTACACCACAACGCAATGTTCAATTAACATGCAATGACATATACAGGTACATACCTGTACACAATGATTTATTTACTATCCCACAGTATTAGAATTAACTGTACAGTACCTGCAGGCTACAATATTGCTGTATACAGCAGGTCAGCTGCTTATCCAAAATGGAAAAAAAAACATTAAATTTTAACCAAATCAAGTGACCAAACAGTTCCTTCACTGTATACTTAATACTATCCTCAATTATCTCACAAGTAACTTTGACAGAAATAATCCTGTTAAAAC
Source organism: Holothuria leucospilota (assembly GCA_029531755.1). NCBI lineage: Eukaryota > Metazoa > Echinodermata > Holothuroidea > Aspidochirotida > Holothuriidae > Holothuria > Holothuria leucospilota. Next base: position 29,324,087 of record CM055972.1, on the reverse strand, counting down.
TGTAAAGTATTTTTTTACGATTCACTAAAACTGAAAGTATGTTGCAGTTACAAGTTTATTGATCTAACCTTTCAAAGTGAGAAAATTTGAAGGAAGGCCTTTCTCAAAGATTTGATTTCAGCTATACTACTGTAATACTTTTTTGGACACAAGAAACATTTTCTAGCAAAGTAACACTAATATTACAGAGCAGGGTCCCACTAGGCTATAAAACTTTCACTAGTCTGAAAGTCTGCTAGAACAGCTGGTCAGTCAGCTAGTTCCTTGGTTTTTCATTTCTTAATCCTAACCTTGAACCTAATCCCAAATAGATTCTAATCAGAAGGATCAGTCCAGCCATGGAGCTAATACCCTAGGGTATTAGCTCCATGGTCCAATGAGCCTTCCCTCTGGTGCCCCCTCCCCTACCCCATGTAAAATACTGTGACCAACATGAAACAATACTGTAGACAGTATGGAGTCTCAGTCATTCCTGGCCCTTGAAAAGCAACTCTTTCTACCATTCCACCCAGTACTTTCTTTAAGTCTGACTTAATAACCTGGTCCCCCTATCTCCCTCCCTCCCCCCACCTAAATTTCTTCCTCTTATATAAGTAAATCTTATTGCTCAACAGCAGAGGGCGTGTGGGGTATGTCAAGTGTTGGCAGAATCAACTTTTATGTTACTAACTCTGAGAGACACAAAGTAACTTAAACTTTCATATTTAAGACAAGCTTTTTGTACCTTTGATATTCTTGGCTACTAACTTCAAAATTATGGAAGTCATCTTCATGTTGGAAGCTGGCACTAGAACCTTTCTGGATACATCCCCACCCATCACCTACCCCCCCCCTTTACACATCCCCAATTACTATCATACTTCTAAATGTTTGGTCTCTTCTCCCTGTGCCTTCCACATGGACTGACGCCTTAATTCAAATAAAACTGGGACCAGTTCTCAATAGTATGACTCATCATAGGTTCAATAAAGAGGGTCAGTTTACAAAATCCCTATGCCCCACTTCCCTGGTCCTCCTGCCCGTTAGTCAATTCAATGATTTGATTATTACAGGACACCCAGACATGTCTCGTCTAGCCCCCGAACAAAAGATCATAATCTCTCCCATTCACTCTGAATTTGCCCGCGACAGACATCCATCACGGTAGAATATATCCCTCACTGTCTTAAAATTTAAATTTCATGCTTGATCAGTTTGCAGAAGACATCTTTTATTTGCAGCCTTTTCCTTTTCCATCTTTCTTCGATTAAATATTAAAAAAGCCTAAGTAATGAAGTCATTAAATGTATTTCGAAACAAGAAAGAGCTGATGCTGTAGCCATTACGTGTTCGCACCAATAACCTGATTTTACGAGAGAGGTTGCAAACCGCTGTGAATTCATCCATGTGGGATAACAGTCATGGCCTTGAAACGATTATGCCCGTAAGCCGATCATAGATCAATACTATGGATAAATTCACCTCTTTCTGTGACAGTAATTGAAAACTCTTGAGCAAATACAGAAAAAAATGTTTAGCTTAAAAGGTTTTGAAGCCCATGAACTCTAATAAAATGTTCATCGATTTGAGAGCTACCTAGATTGCATTATGCATTTGAATCCCTGCCATACTTATGGGCTTGATTATAAGTTGCACATTACAATTCCCAAGCAATATTTTTTTCAGAAGAAAGGTAATTTCTCTGAACATGAACACAATTGGTCACAAACCTGAATAAATAATGCCAAAGATATCGTGAACTGGTACTTCGTAAACTGGTGTACCAGTTTGCTTACACTGTGGAGTGTGAAAATAAAATAATCTGGACTTTTTGGCAGTTATTTTACAGCACAAGTGGGCCACACAGGGCGGGAAAAATGTTTGTTACCCAGAAAGGGTGTCAAATTGTCCAGAATTCCTTTGGTGTTTTCATGTACAAAAGAGGCGAATTTCCCTCTCATCGCCAAAATTTCCCTCCAAATGCACAAATTTCCCAGGAAGGAGCCTCCCAGCTTCCCAACTTTTTAGGGGCCACATATGTGAAAGAAACCTACTCCAAGTTACACTTTCCTTTCAGTCCATGAGCAGTTTCAACTTGTCAATAGGTCACACTGGGTTGGTTCAAATCCAGCTCCTTGGTATTATGAGTTTTTTGCCATGCAGCTAATATTTAAAGAATTCATCCCACTTGATTGCAGTCCCACAGCCAGACAATTAACACACCAAAGGAGAGAGAAATGTTAAGGCAATAGTAATTTTTTATTCTGCAAAAACAGTTAGCCCCTCCCCCCAACCCCACCTTGAAAGCGACATCCCTGCATGCTTAATTGGCAAATTGTTACGTACAGTCAAAAATTTTCCACCTCAATAATGTAAACTAACGGTAAAGTCCACTTTAACATACAAGTCATACTTACACCTCCTTATACTTACTCAAAATGACACTGACACTGACACTGTCAACAGATCGTGTATAATAGTCAAAATCTATCTAAATGTACGGGGTAAAAAATGCAAACTGGTATCGTTTCTAGATGTCCTTTTTGGCATACTTGAGGGGGTAGTAAAATCTAGTATAAAAATTGCCATTTTTGCATTCTTTTACTCTGTGTGTGTGTGTGTGTGTGTGCGTTTTTTTTTTTTTTTTATCCTACTAGATCAAACCCACAACCATAAAGTATAAGCATTCAAATAGCATGTATACTAAAAGTTATCTCAACTTCATTGGTTTCTTCAACATTCACTCTATCTTAGTTTTGAAGCAGAACTAGTATCCCATAATTCAATGCATCCTCCTTGAACGATGGGGTCCTCTTTAATTGAAATGAAAGACAAAAACTGGAAGTACCCCAGTCTGAAACAATATGTCACAAAATTTTGGAGACACCACATACCCTTCTCAAATATTAATTAATTACAATGTCACCCTACCACCAAATTTTTGAAGAGGTTAGAAACACATGACTTTGGCAATCACTGTCACTTCCAAGTTGACTAGATCCACGATGTTATTTCAAACATGTCAACTTTCAAATGCACTGACGTGAAAAGAAGTAAAAACGTAGCATGGAAACCCTCAGGAAAATAGGAGAAAAACAAGGATTTTGTTGACCAAAAGTAGGACAAAATGAGGACTCTCACGATCGAGTCACACATCTATACTCAGCAATGTTGACAGCATCATAATTACCTTTTTAGAATTTCCTTCGATAATTTTAATATCCCATTTTATGCATTTCTTGTGAGTCAAAGAGTAGGATAAAGGAAGACAAAGTAAGGTAAAGCAGGACTTTCCAGGAAAAAAGTAGGAAAAGTAAGAGGAAGATGCAAAACGTAGGAGAAAGTAGGACAAGCTGGGGTCACTTGTCAGCTGTACATTGTTTTGATGCTTGTGTGAGTAAATGCTGTACCATATCAAATGGACTAACAAATAGAAAGGAAGCCAGGTTCTCCCAAAACTGGACGGTTTTATTAACAAACTGTAGTAGCCTTGTATAGAAATATTCCTCTTTTAAGAGATAAAAAGATGATACATTAGGTCTGTTTCATTGTTTTCATGTTAACAAAAGAAAAAAACCTTTGATACTTTAAGATTTACAAACAAACAAAAAAAATGTCACTGTTATATATCACCATAACATGTATAATTATTAACAGTTTGCTGTATGAATATTAAAGCGGCCCACTGAGGTGATACTGATAATTTTGTGAAGATTTTGAATGGGTATTACCACATAACAATGCTTACAATTTGCATAATTAGTCAAGTTTCATATCCAAAACTTATGAAAAAACTACAAATTTGGAGGTTTTGGACCCTTGCTTATAATGGTCATTTACAATTATGATTAACACTAATGTTTTAAAGTGTCTGGCCACAAAACTTTTTGAAACCTGCATTGGCACATCAATTAATCCCTCGTGAAAAATTTATTTGCACGTACTGGGTATAGGGATTGCCTCAGTTTGACCATATGTCATACATAAGTAAAGAAAACTTGACAGGTTTGGAAAATTTAGTAAATTTCATGAACCAACTCAAAGTGCCTCTTTAAATATCATAGCCAGAAATATAAAGTTGTACTTCAAGTTTGTACTGTAAAATAAGTATGCTCTACTGAACTGTTATTTTATAACCATGACAGAATAAAGTGTTTACTTATTTGTTGATATATTTTATGTACGGCAGCTCTGCATATTTATACTCACAGACTGTGCACGTGTAATCCAATATCATAGCCTACATAAAGTTCTGTACCATATGTACAAAACATTCCCCAACAACAAGGTAAAATTGCATGTCACTGTTTACAAACATTGCTTGCGTGCTGTGTACAACATGAAACCAATACTGTTCCCACATCAGTTTGCAGGGATAACATACATGCACATTTAATTGTTTAATATTTTTCATGTAGAAGATACCACACACAGTACAATGTACCCTGTATCACAATAACCTCTATATATACAATTATACATTCTTAATGCGAAAACTTTTGCCAAGGGACTAAAACGAACATGATACCTAGAAACATAGATATTGCATTGACACATGACGAAGCGCTCCAGAGGCAAAATTAAACCGTTTCTAAGATACAATGCATTGTGGGACTCTTCCCCAGTGCATGACACTGAGCATTAATAAATACAGCCACGGCTAAGTAATACATACCTCGTTCTCTCCTTGCAAACTGATCTACTCTTGGCAGACAAATTACGAAAATACAGTCAAAAGTCTATATATGAATGCAGTGATGCGAGATACTGCATATTGAGTTGGACAAACTCTGGGGAAAGCAAACACAGTAAGATGAATACCTCCATCATCTCCATTGTCCCTTTGACAACAAAACTATATATAGTAAATGTATCAACGTGTACGGGAGACGTCAAGTTCTTAGGCACTTTGACAGCAGAATTTGATGAAAAGTGGCAGATTTTTTAATCAAAAGGAAGCCAGTTACTATTATTTCAACATTTCTGCATGTACAGGTGAATATTTTAAAACCCTGGAGGTCAGTTTTTTGACAGAACTGTTGAAAGGAAAAAACATTTACCTAAACCTCTCCATGAATGACAAGCAACTGTACCATAAGAAGAAATAAACAAAGCAATTTGGCAAGAATAACTAAAATAAGAAACAGATGATATGCCTACAGCAGTAGTAATATTCCATATATTATTCCAATCAACACTTACAAAGCATGACGCCAATACAGTCTTGGCATTTGTTGCAGATACAACAGTGAGTATAACTGTTTCTCTGGTAGAGGTTCATATTTTATTTTGGGGTGTGGGGGTGAAGTTCTACACATTCTCTTAATTGTACTCTCACACAACTTCTAGAGGATTGGTGCCTACTGCTGTTTTTTTTTTTTTTTTTAAGCAGGGATTCGGGACTTGTGTAGCAATGGAAGAGAGTGTATTTTATACCAAAGACTTTAAAAATGGAACCTACTGCCTTTGTGCTTGGTGCTCAGCATAAGCACTGGAGTAGAGAAAACAAGCCAGTGAGCCACAACTGGAAAAAAGGCTGTGGTCGTCTCGACTTGAACCAACTGGTTGGACAGCATAAGCAATGGAGTAGAGAAAACAAGCCAGTGAGCCACAACTGGAAAAAAGGCTGTGGTCGTCTCCACTTGAACCAACTGGTTGGAAACTGGGACGATAAACCTCATCTAACTAACTAACCCTAACTAACTAACCCTATATGCCTTCTTTATTATATTACAGTAGTTACATGGTACTTTGCAGTCTTTTACATGACATTCATCTTTATTCAGCAATCCTTGGAGGCAGCATAGTTCTAACTCCTTTACACATACCCCTGTAGTCACACACTGTGCCTTAAAACTACTATAGGCCTCTACTTCTGCCTCGTCCCCCCCCCCCCACCCCCCCCCCCTCCACCTTTACTGAAAGATGTGCAGTTTTCTATATTTCTTTTCAAATTTGAAAATTAAGTTGTTATTAAAAATTAGTTTTTTTATTGTTCAACAGTCCAATGGTTCCATTTGCATTAATTTACTGCAGAAGGAGTAGGACAGGGTGTATCCTACACTGATTTTAAAATAGGCCAGCTGGGTGGAAAAAGTTGGGAAGCTGGGAGGCGCCTTCCTGGGATATTTACACCTTTTATGTTCATGAAAATATGGGAGAAAAGGTGGAAAATTTGACTCCCTTCCTGGGAAATAAACATTTTTTCAGCCCTGAAAATAGGTTTTCAATATTTCCATTATGTTTATTTTTTGTTCATAAGTTTTATAAACTATTTATTCCATTGTTTTTTCACATCAGCAAACACTACACACATACACGGCAAAACTATGATTCTGTGCCCTCTATAAAAAACATGCTTTTTCATAAATAGATGGAGTACAGAAAACAGCTCTTGTGCATTCTCTGGATTCAATTGTTTCCCAGTCCCCCTCCCTCCACCCACCACCACCCTGCTTTCCCCACTGAAATTGCTACAAATTACTCTTAAAATTGTAACTTAAACTCAACTGCTCTCTGCAAGGGACCAGATTTAGCAAACCACTCTTTCACTTTTCGTGATTTTATATTACATAATTTCAATATCCCAGCCCATAATTTGTAAAATTCAAGTTGAACAGTATGTTATGCCACCAAATAAATCAGTAAATACTATGAGAAATTTTGAACTGGAAATTAAACCAATATATGAATCCACCAAAAATTTTGAATAACTGTATTTACTCTGATTACAGCAGTTAGAAATTCTTCATTGTCCTGTTTTCGTCTTCATAGGAAGAAAACGCAGTGATAAGTATTAAAAGATTGGTCAAACTTAACTTTGGCTATATATGTCTACTGCGCTTACAGTTCTATCCTGAGTGAAATGTTGCAATTACTTACCCATCAAAATGGAAATTTGCTTGTTTGTATATCCTGCCAAAAGATATCTGGACTCCACTTAAATTTAAAATCTGGTCTTAACATTACTTCCTTTTACAAGTACAATAAATGCAACGCTCATCCGTTGTATCCTTAAGAAATGTACATGTATCAGAAACACTGCAATTTACATATACGCACACTAACAAGCACACTCATCTACTCTGATACACATAATTTTAAATTTAAGATCAACACACAAGCCTTCAACACACAACAAGACCCATCTAATCTATCGTTATATTAACATTCTTCGGATAATTACAAATTTGTTCATCAGCGCCCATCAACTACAATGCCTGTACTATGCTAGGTGCTTTAAGCTTTGCTCAGGGACCCCATTCCAAGCAACATCACAAACCTCCTCTCCCAGAGAGCTAGGTCTCAAAAACTCCTTCGTTCTTATGCCAGCCCACCTACTGGCTTTCCGTCACTGTGTCACTTGCTATTACTCTAGTCTCTTTTAATCCATCCAAACACTATTCTAAAACTGCTTGCTTCATTTGCTCCCAGCATGCCACTGGCATTGCATGCAGAACTTCATTAGCATGACAATGTCAGTGCCTAAAATGACCAACGTGTCATCTTCTCAGAAGCATATCTGAACGTGTGTCTATGAATACATTCTTGTTATTTCTCGATTTCAAAGAGCGTAACTTTTATTTTGAAGCTTACGGCTTTGCCCCTGGGCACTTTTGTCAGGGTAAAATATCTGTTATACCTAAAACAGCTAACCTCTTTGTATTGCAATGGACTGCACAAAGATGAAATGTCAACAATGATTAATTCTTTTATTCAACCGACAAATCACATCTCATTTAGCAGATTTCTTTGAGAAGGTTCCATTAACATCACCTAAACTTCTAAACTAAAGATGCAAACTGCACCTAAAGATAATTATTAATCATCTCCAAGTTCTGTCAAATACTAGGTTATCCTTCTTTCCTTATTTTCTTTTTTCTACACCAAACTACCTTCAAAATACCCTCTATCGCATTGTCTCTATATCTCTCAATTTCGAAAATATCCCTACAGGCTAAGCTGGTCTCCCACTCACCATTCATTAATACTGGCTTCTTTTCTTCTCCAATTCATGTTATACCATTCCATCTTCCATCGTACATCCTTTCATTCCACTTACGCACATTCTCTCTCACCGTTCTTCACCTCCTTTCATTTTTTCAATGTTAAGTAGTCACCCTGTCATTAAGTAGTATACTTTCGACAGTGCCCCCCTGTCATATATCTATGTGTTTAATTTACAATTCAATCATATTCAGTAATTGTTCGATCAAGCTGATCGCAGACTGAAGTCTCCATCTCAATTTCAAAATGTCTCAAACCTGAGGCTATTTAGGGTCAGTCTGAATGAATACTTCAATTACAGAAATATAAGATCCATCTTCTGTGGAAATCCCTGATTTCAACTCAGTGGTGTAAAAAGAATAGTACTTGTACCATATAACATGATGCACGGAGGCTTCTGTGAGTAATCACCAACAAAAAATGAGTAAAAATACCATTCATGCATGCACTGAACGTGTTTATACATGACTTTTAACTTCTTGATCTGTCTCAATTCCTTTTAATTTCTCTTCGAGAAACAAGAGTTGGCACGGACACAGATTAGGGAGCCCTTAAAGGGCATTCAAACAGCTGTCCATTTTCAAAACATTGATCAGCTAAATCTATAAGTCTCCTCTAATTTCCCCTAAAAATATCTTTCCTAACTTTTATGAACTCAAACATTGCAGGCCATTGTCTTAAATGAATTGAATAATTAGGTAAATATGATTTTATCAAATGATTTTATGGTATCACTGGTGAATGACCATGGAGTTAAGAGGGGGAGCATTCAAGTTGGGTACAATGCAAATTCGAATTGGAGTGATCTGTCACTTTCACCCAAGAACCAGACTAACTTTAGGTCAAATAACTTAAATAAAAGGTCGAAAGTAATTAAAGATTTAAAAGACCATAATAAGGCAAAAATCTTGTATTATAACCATTTTGTGACCATCACAAAATGTTTATTATATCCTTGAACTTTCTTTTAATCAAATAACTGTACTCTTCAAAAAGTATCATGGCTAATATGTTAGACCGAACTTATTTTGAGATGAAGGCCAATGATCGAGCAGGATTACATGTGCAAATTCTGTTTTATGCCTTTTGCTTTAAAGAAACTATAAAGAAAAAAGAGGGAATTCCTTCCTGAAAAGTTTCACCCATCACTAGACTCATTAGTGGTATCACCAAATGATTTAAGTGTAGCACTGTATTGCTCATCAATACTCAACATAATAGCTACCATGGCAACTGTTTACATCAAGTGTCAAGGTGGCACATATCAATAATGAATGAATACTTCTATTTCACACTTCGCCACTTCCACCATGGTTGTGAAAATTGATCCCTATCGCCATGACAACCAAGTTTCTCCTTTCTTGGTTTGGTACTTGGTGTAAATATAACATGATTCAATTTCCCTACCAAGTCACGAATAGAAGAAATGAGCACCACACTAAATGGTAATGATGAGTAAGGTATTGTTGACATCTCGATCGGGGACGTAATTGCTTCACGTTGGTATTTAACATTGTCTTTGGGTGAATTACGTGACAGAAACTGCACATACTGTATGGTCTGATAATTCCAAGTTGTGAGATAATGAATGCGCCAATCAATATCTACCAAAAACCTTTTTAGTTTTATAGATACCCAAGTGTCACAAATAGAATTACCAATACCTAATATTGCAATGCTCAATATTCACTAATACAGATCGATACCACTTTTTCAAGTTCAAAATATATTGTGTATCAATGGTCAGATACCAGAAAACGATTTTACATGTGTAGAGAGTATATATAGGCCAAGAATTATCTGCTGTATAGAGTATCAGCATTAAAGGTACATTATCGTGGGTACCAAATCAGGACAAAAATGAGCAAAATTGGTGGATACCCATATTAAAGTCCACTGTGCAGTCCACCCCCATATATAATGTTTAGCTGTTGAACAGTAGTGCAGGGAAGCTCTCCCAGCCTTTGGTGAAAGTGGCTATTAAAGACTCGGGATACATTATTTGGGAAAGTGGCTATAGACTGGGGGTACATTCACGTCCTCAACCTCACATCAAAAGTAATGTCTAAACCATGTGTTGAAATCCTGGGGGAGGTATGGGGTGGGGATGATAAATCCCCCACTCTTTTGGAAATGTACCCGTTGACACATTTTCACACAGTAAGGTTCCTTTCAAAGGCCATTTCTTGCCCCTCCCATTTCCCTTTCCATACAAATTCCTCCTCCCATTCTTAACACCTTAACTATACTTTTGACAGCAGTATAGAAGCAACTATGTGACATACCCCTACATTTATCACTGTCCAACATCAACCAGATATCAATACACTACTCACAAGGAAGCTTTGACAACTAACGACATCCTTCTTGTAACATGTTTAACTCCTAACTCCCATCACCATACCCCTACAAATATGGCTACTATACACACACAGACCTGTCCTCTAAAGTCAACCAAACTAGGTGATTAATTAATCATTTTGATTCACACTGGTTCCCCCTAACAGGGCCCAGCCATCAGCTTCCATAGAGAGCAAAGAGGCAAAGCACAAACAGACAATTAGCGCAGTTACCAGTCAATGACCTGTAGATGATCCTTGCAGTCACTTACACTATACTGCAGGAATGAATCATCTAACATCCTGGGGTATAGAAATGGAGGGGGGAAGGGAAGAGAAGATAGGTCAAAGGTCAATTTCATACAAAAAAGTTCATAACAAGATAGAGAGGCCAGTTAGAGGTATCTTAATTTGGCAATGACTTAGATTCTTGTCAGTGGCAAACTTACACAAGGAAAACAAAAACAAGAACATCAATCATGTGAAAACTTCAGCGATTGTACGATTATGTAAGCAGAGAAGCTGTCATTTCAGTAGCCTGCAAAGCTAACCAAATTCTGTTGGCCTTATGCTGATCAGTGAGACACCAATTCAAGTTGAGCTGAGAAGGCAGGAATGAGAGAACATAGTACCCTTGCTGTGCAGAGCATCATTTTAGAGGCTCAAGAATGTACCGCCCACTGCTTTAACTTATTTGTTTATTTCAGGGAAAGCACATCAAATCCCTCACAAGTTTTTACAGCATATTATACATTAAATAGCCAAATTTCCTTCCTATTGCCAAAATGTCCCTCTTAAGACCAAGATTTCCCAGCAATGAACTTTTCAGCATCCTTATTCTTCCACCCATTTCTACCCCACCCCCTAGCTGTCTCTTCATCAGCAGTTGTACGGCCATGTAATCAGACCAGTCATATAAATACATGTCAAAATTTTCAAACTTGAAGCACTCCTCCTATTTACACTGTTATTCTATGTCCAAATATTTATAAAGCCCCGAGTCAGTAAAATGTTCACAGGCGTAAGACTTAACAAGGGCGGACCACCACCTCAATATGCCAACGGTCAAACAGACAATTTAATAGTTTGTCATAGCTGTATGTGGGTCACTTCTTTCAATTCAAATACCAGGGCAGTTAATCTAGCTAAACCTCTCTCCTTCCCTTTCCAAACACTGTGTTTTTAAGATTAAAATTTTGACATATTTAAATCCTTTCCACCTCTGGCAATAAAATGCCCAGCTGTGGACCTGGTCTGTAATCTAACCTCACAGTCAGTGACCTTGAAAAGCATTTCTGAATAAAAATATTTTTGTAACTTTTTGATGTATCTTTACATTGGTGTTACCCAATTCAGCCATTAGCAGTTCTGATCGGCCTGTGACCATTTCTGCTATACAGGTTAAAATGAAACCATACTAGAATCTGCCCTGTAGATGTCAGAATGAAACTTTGGACAGAATCAGTCAATGCAATTACAAAATACCAGATTCCAGCTGGGAAATTCATGATTCAATCACCGTTACTGTTAATGATCCCCTCCGGTTTACCTTTCACCAACAATCCCCTAAAATGGTCCTATATTTCCCCTAGGTTGATTTCATATGAGCGGTCCAAAATAAATGTTTTATTTTCATAACTGTTTGAGGACCTTCTAAAAAGAAATCTATTCATCCATGGAATTGCTTCAATTCTGGGCTAATTCCTTTGAAATAATCGGCTAAGTTACCATGGCAATGGAATTTGGGGATGTGATAAAGAAGGTTTAGCCAGTTAGAAATGGTATTAAAGCTAGGGGAAATACAGTGCCCCTAATTGAACTTGGCATGTACCTAGTCACCTAACTCACAGCTTTTTTGTATCATTTGATGGTATTTTCTTTGACAAACTATTAATTTACTGCAGACTACCTCTTGGTGTATATTCTACATGCAATACCTTCATTGCATTCTCAAGCATCACTAAAGATACTGGCATAAAGTATACGTAATTATTAGAGGACAGAATTCGTAAAAATTGCGTTCATATTTCATTAACAAGGTTAAGGTGAATTGCACTGCTTATACCCATCAGAATTCCATGAGGTCGAAAAACTTTGATGCAACTAAAAAGCAGGTATCAGACCATGTATTCACTAAAAATTCAAAATTGTCATTGATTCTTACAGTACAATCAATACCAATCAAGTAACATACTAGTTCCCCCAGTTTTTTTTCACACCTAACACACACCCTATCCATTTTGTTCAGCTTTAACACATAATCTACGACATTAGACACCCTAGTTTCACCACAAATCAATTTGCCTTCCTGTTTTTGAAGCTACTTGCCACTACCTATCATATTTATTGGAACTTGCTTCTTCCTTAGGATGCCAATAAATATTTTATTACCTTAATAGACAGGTTAGCCTACAACATGTTGCCTCTTAGACTGAGTCCATTTCTAATTGAGTGACCAGCTTAAGTATAAAATCAGTGAGGCAACAGGGAATGGGATGCCTGCTGGCAATTCATGGCTAAATTTTCATCAATATCTGAGTGGCTGTAACCCCCACTATTAAACAAGAATTGAATATCTAATAAGCAGTGGATTCCAAATTCCTCTTAAAGTGAAAAAAGTAGTGTTTTCTAGGCGTAGTTTCCCCAAAACTTACCTGGTTTGGGAATCTATGAGCCCTACTTAAGTAAGTCATTCTGCTGGCAATGAAGCAAGGGTGACTTATAGCAAGCAGCCAGATAGGAGGAAAAGAGGATAGGAGGTGAGTAGGGTGTCCTCTATTGGGGATTTATTCATTGTCAAGATTTGTACTGCGGTAAATAGGCTGTCCAATTGTAGTAATAGGGGAGGTAAGTAGGAGCGAAATAGATTCCCCTCCCCCAACCCCATCTTAATTCCTGCAAGTAAAAAGATTAATACATTATGCAGCCAATGAGACCGATGTTAAGAGGGAACAGTTCAGACTATTTCCACAGTATATATATATATACATACATGGGCTTACGAGATACAAAGGGCAGACTACAGGGACTGCAGCTCCTCAAAATGGTGGCAATTTCACCTGCAGAATATTGGAAAAACTTTCTCATCTTGCCACAATTTGTCACACTTAATAGCTCTACCCCACCCCCAATAATGTGTGTATATATGTGCACTGTATATTGTTTCTGTGTTAGGCAATATTTATATCGTGAAACATCATGACGCATACTTGTCATGATAATTAAGGGTGTATGTGAGGTTCATATGATTTTTCAAAATAGGCAGACTTACCTTGCACATTACTCAGGGGTAGATTCAGGTTTTGTTTTTGCTAGGAAGGGGCTCTATAAAGGATTGTTGCCACAGGTGGAATACAAGGGGTATTCCCCCAAAATTTTGTAATCTATACTGAAATCACTGGTTGCCAAAATCAGGTGGGCCCGGACTCTCTGGGCCACACTTAAACCTGCACCTCGTGTCATGAGTTCCAGTGTTTCCAAGCAACTAGGACATTGTAGTACAATCAGTAACGTATACACAAAACCTACGTCAACAAGTTAGACTGACCTGAATTAACCTTTGTGCAATTCAAAGCTAGGTGCACTCTATACGACTTTGCAAGAAGCAACTCACACGTAACACTGCCAATAGTCACATAGTCTGCTTCGGCCTACAACTGCGACTGGCAGTTTAAGAATAGTTCAAGTCGCACTGCCCTCAGTTGGGAAACATGAACACACATCCTCACTGAAGCATGCAACAGTCCTACTTTTGAAGCAATTGACCGATCATGTATCAGCGACATGTGCACGAATGGGGTTGTCAAATATCATAGTGCAACTTCCTCCGACTAGCTAGCCAGTTGTGTAGTTTGCACTGTCAAACATGCCAAAGAAAGTAATGTACCAACTGTAGGCAAATACGTCATGACACGAGTTGAGTTGGGTCGGGCAAAGTTGAGTAATATGAGGCTAGTTTAAAAACTTCGCAAAGAAAAGGTCACAAACCTGTTTTTGTCCTACCAATGGTCTACTTGCCTAGACCTGAAGACCACTATGATGAGAAATATACCAACTTTTTCCATTTCTTTTGCGAGCCTTCCATTCAAGGTTTAACAAAAGTATCACATAGAATGAAAATGTCAAAACTGATGTAGAGTTTTACCTGATGAAAGAAATACTGGTACAACTCAGTAGATGAGTGAAAACTGCCAATAAACAGCACACAATGCTGCTATCAAGCTGACTTTTATTGGTTTCCCATAGAAAGCACAAAGTTGAATCTACACTAATTGTTCGGGGCATTGTAGATATATAATTATATAATAGAGCTTACCATTTGAGTATTTGTGCGTGGGGAGCCATTTATACCAGGCACTTTGTCATCGACTGTGAAAACAAGAAGAGAGACATCAATGGGAGACAAAAGCACATTTAAGAGTGAACAATGGATAGACCTACTGTTAATAAATGGAAATTTCACAGCTGCTTTCTACAGATACAGTGTATGACTAAAACAGTACATATATGGGCATGGGATATTAAAGATTTTATGAAAAATTTTACAACAATCAAATAAAAGTTAAGGGTAAAAGTTAACAAGCACAAATATTTTGCATATTTGGAATATACTGTTAGTAATGTTGAAAAGAACAAGTTGTAAATCGTGACGTGGGAGTTTCACCATACATACATCAAGTAAAAACGTCTTGCCAAAACAAGTCACTTTATCTTGACCTTGTCCAGAGGGAGACATTTTCCCCTTCACCCTTTTTTCAGAGGTTGATCACAAAATACTCGTAACTCCTCTACTAATTTTCACAATCCATCATCACTGACTAACCCTCACCCCCTCCACTTTTCCACTGGGGTTGAGGCTAATGCTTGTCTAAGTCTTGCCATTTACAGGAGGAAGTTCTGATCAAAACACAGGCCTGGTGATATTCCACAGTAGATGGGTCTGGTGAATAGAAGTTGGGAGGTGAGGAGGTAGGAGCATAATGGATTTCAAGTCACTTCACGCTGAACTTGCTCAAGCCTTTTATAAAGTCTTGGCACATTCCCCGATCCATTTCATTCCTACATTTGAATTAATAGTCATGAGTATCCCACTAATCCCACAACCATCCCACATCCACCGCTCACCAGTCCCAACCCCCTTCCAGCTATGTATAACACAAAGGTGTTACAGCCAGGGTTGGCAGTTTTTGCCACAGGCAGTTTTTACCGGTGGTTTTTACCGGTAAAAACCGTCCCGGTAAAAACAGGTTTTTGCCGAAAAATGGAAAAAACGGCAAAAACCTATTCTGCTACATTGAATAAAATGTTGTTAACAAGGACTTTATGCTTTTTTTCAAAGTCTAAAGAAGAAAATCATGCTGATACATCAAGATTAATCATTTTAGGTAACAATATATACCATATTAGAGTTTGAATGTGATTTGTTTAGTGATTTTGGCCACTTTTTGTCCGATTTACACTGTTTTGTGTTAAGTATACATACACTAGGTATATTTAATGCAGAAAAAATGCAGAAAAATGGGAAGGAAAATCATGGAATAATTTAAGGATTTATTTTCAGTTTGATGGGAAGCTTTCCTGAGCATACTGGCAAGTTGGTAACTCCACTCCTGGGTATACCTTTTCAAGGGGATCCTGCATCTGTGTAGGTCCTACAATAACTCAGTGTCTTTCAGTACACTGACCTCCAGTAGTGAATGTCTCATTTATAATTGAACCATCCACCTTCCTTCAACATTTCCACTTTCTTTATAAAATAAAGTGCTGGCTACCCACTTAAGTTTCTTTCATTCTAACATTACTATTTGTGGTTTATCAATTTTTTTCAATGAAGATTACTCAGTCAAAAAATAGACTTTTCGTATTTGTTTGGTCGTCGATAAATTCTTACTTAATTATCTCTCAGTATGGTGGACTTGAAATACCCAGAGAAGCTCCCTTGATGAAACTCATTTACTTCAAGTTGCTGCTTAGTCAGCATGTATGGCACTGTAATTTGCTTCTCTGCTGTGTCAAACTGAAGTTTCTGACATGATAAAGGAAGTTGCTCATCTGCCTCATTCTGCTACTTTACTCAATATGTGTAACAGATATGCCCTGCCAAATTTGTGACTGAACTTATATTGAGAACTTTCATAACTTTACACATAATTTTATTAATCCTCATTTTGAAAAACTTTGCTTGATAAATCTAGTCATTTTGCAAACCAACTGTAATTTTCAGACTATTCCTGTTGGCATGTAGTTGCTTTGTTTGTGGTTACACTTAACATGTTAGGGCTTACAATACTATTGTAATAACTGAGAATATTTCACTCTTTATTCTGTGTTTGACAAGATTTAGTGCTCACTTTTTAGGCAAAAAGAAAGTGTACATGAATGTAAATAATTTTATCTCAACTGGTTTATCCATCATGTGCAATGGGGTACAACAACTGCACTCTTCTAATTGCCAGAAGAGGTTTTTTCCATTTTCTCCCGGTTTTTACCGGTAATTACCAGTTATTACCAGTTTCTACCACTGTCCCGGTAAAAACAGGTTTTTTCCGGCAAAAACCCAACCCTGGTTACAGCTAAGTTTACATATACTGTGCCTTTTTAAGTTATGGGACTTAGCAATGGGAAGGGCAGGGTTTGATACCTCGCTGGATGATAGTAAGGTATATTTTCAATTCAAGAAAATCCCAAGGCTTTACCAAATAATGAAATTCTTCCTTTAAAGGAAAACTTTACAAATATGTGTTAAATGCTGAATTAGATAGCCCCCATCCCCCTCCCGTTCCCCTTCATTTCCAGAACGTGTTGAAAAAAGATGCACTTACTGACTGCCTCAATAACCTTTGCCAGCAAAACTCCATTGGTGACATCCACCTGTAAATCGGCAATCACCTGTTTACTACCAGCTTTCTCCAGGAAGTGGTTTGCCCAATCTGTGTAGATCTGAAAAATACAAAAGGGATATCCATGTTGAGCATACAAAAATCAAATATGAAAAATTTCATTTATTTCTATTGAATACCAAATACAAAAGATAAAATTTTAGTCATTGCAAAACCAAAGGCAGTTGGTATTCTTCCACCAACCTATCTGACCATGAAGAAATAAAAAGATTGCACAATTCATTAAAACAAGACAGCAACTCCTTGGACCTGCTGTAATGCTGTACTTTGACATGAATATTCAGTTGCACCTGGCCCCATTATTGTATAATGAGGCAAGTGAATATTGCAATTTATTAAATACCAAGAACACCTTTCATTTGAGAAACATACATGAGTTTCTGGGTGACCCATTATTCTTCCCTCAAAACAGTCTTTTATCCAGCAAGTATGTTAAGGTCTCTACTAGCTTACAAAATGTGCAAGGTGTGAATGATCATTCAAAAGATTCACTAGCAATATTCTGCAAATACAGTACCTAAGTTCAAGATTCAAAAAACAACTCGATCTGCATCCACACCAAACAAAGGGTTTAAAATGTTTTCGAGAGTCGAAAGTTCAAGGTATTTATGAATATTGTACAGAAGTGGTAGTATATTAACTGTAGTCACTTTGGAATGAAATTTACCTTCTGATAACAAAAGACTTGGTTACTTTGACAGATGGGTTCAGAGTACAAACATTTAAGTGTGACTGTTATAATGTTATCAGTAATTTCAAACAGTGTCTAGGGTCTTAAATTATACATCAGGCAAACCTGGCCATATAACTCGCAGCAACCTTCAAGCACATTGGTGGGAGATCATTACTTCATCACTGGTTGTGATGTTTAAAATTTGAAGAAAAAAATAAATGAGTCACCGTATGTGGACGAATTATCACTGTAGGGTTTGAATGCAACAATTTCAAACAAAGGTGAAGCACTGAAGTAAAGAAAGTTCTGCAGAGCGCTTGATCAAGAAATATTTTTGTGGCCTTTGACAAACCAGTTATAAGACAGTTCACAGCCAGTCTCCATAACTAGTAAAGGGTGTGCTACTGTGCACTTCAAATTCCAAAAATTCCGATTATGTTCAGTTTGTCTCACCTACCTTGTACCCTCCTTCCCACCCCTAGACCCAGTGGTATATAGCCAGAAATTGAGTGGGGTCCCTGGGGGGCTCCACCATTTCATGGAGGCTTCATATATGAAATCATCATATACTTATGTAGATTCTATCACTCTTGGATTTTCCAGTGGGGGCTCGAGGAGAAGAGATTTGTGAGGGTAGCTCATGCCCCCATGCCCCGTTAGCTATGCCATTGCTCACAACCCAGTCACCCACCCAAACAATGTTTTTAACTTTGAGCTACAAAGGTAACTCCCTCTACATTACCACAATATCTAAAACAAGTATACCCATACATTCTCCTTCTCTCCTTATAGACATAGATGTTTTGGTAATATCAAAATATGTTTTTGAATTTGTACCTCCCCCCTGAGAACCTTTTTGTCTCTTCAAAAACATTGACTGCCAAAATCTTACATGCTCTGGCAGACAGGCTTAAATATTGCTGCTTTACATTCCACCAAAGTCCTTCAGTAGGTCAATGGCATCAACCATACGCTTTCCATAAAAGTCTTCCGTGTACCATTAATTGCTCCCTCTTCTTCATAAAACATTTATTCTTTCATTCTTTGCCTCCTTTAATATTTCCAAGACAAGCCAATTTCCCGTTCCTCTTGACTGCATGAATGGAAACCTTTTCCGTACCATAACATGGCCTGTAGCTTCATATCATGTTACCACTCAGAGTAGTAAATACTCCTTCACTACCGATGATGCTAGCTACGCCGCAAATTTTCCACACCACTGCCGTGATATGAATGTATCAGAGCTCTGGAAGCAGTTTCCTCTGATCTCCTTTTACAACAAACGTTCTCTCAGTTATTGACTCTGTCATCACTAGCCACAACTGGTTTTCCTCAAAAGAAACATTTACTTAATGATTCACTGTTTTTTAGCGTACCTCTAAAGGGATACCAAAGTTACTGGGAGGTGCAAGAAGTCATCTGTCAATTCTTTTGAAGCATAGATTAAGTGAGTTATTAAGATGAATGCTTTTGGCCGCAAGACCAAATGCATGTCCATACAAGGATATGGAAGGGGCAGTCACCAAACGTTTCCAAGGACCTTGAGTTTTCTATCTGTATACATTGTAAAAAATGATTCTTCTAACACTAACAAATTTCCCCTGTACACTTTTCTTTCCGGAAGGTGTAAGTCACCCATCAATTGCTTTCCAACATACAAGAACCACGATGAATTCTTTTACAGCAGCTGCAATGTTGAATGCATGTCCAAACAAGGGCACAGCAAGGTCAGTGACCAATACTTTTCATAGACTTAACTGTTACTTCTTCATCTGTCCTTCAATGCATGTAAGAAATGATTCAGTTTTCCTTATGCATACTTTGAGTTTGTGTAAACTATTCACATTTTTTTTCCTCAAAATGTTTTTTTTTTTCAGATTTGCAGTAATTTTCCTTAAAATTTGCCCAACAAGTTTGTACCAAATTGCATCTAAGGACCCTCAAATATTCAAATATTTTCCAAAGCAGAGGGGGACACCCCCTTATGACCCTTCCCCCAGGACAGCAGTCCAAAACAAGGTTAAGCTCTCCTCCCCAGTCTCAGACAGCTTCACATGCCTATGTTTGCAAGAACATTCTCTCAGATATATTGTATCAGTGATCAGGGTGAGGACACGAAAGAAAACACTACTTGGAAAATAATTATAAAGTAATACGCTACTGTGAGAACAGTGTTAAGGGAAGTACGGAACAGTTTCTCCAAAGTTCCTTTTTAATAAGGCAGGTGCCAAAGGTACAGGGGGAACGGTTAGCAATATTCGTTACTTAATTATACAATATTGGTCTGGACAAAGCTGCTCACCAACTTAATTGCGATTAGAGAGTGACATTCCATTAATGGCCTTACCTACTTTACAAACACTAGATTACGATTGATTTTGATACCACTCACCAAACGGTGAGTTGTTTTGGAAAATTTTGTCAACACCTGATACTGGTATTTGCTGATATTCATATCAGTCTAATATCACAATTTTTAATAAGGTTTACCTACAATGGTGGTACCACCCTATTAATAATCTGTACTACCTTAAAGAAAGGTTGCTTCATTTACTGCAGATGTGTCTGGACTGTCTGACTGCAACTCCTAATGCATCACTGATGCAAGTGGAATTGGAACGTAATGTTTTTAAAGTACCATACAGTATTCCCACATTGAGTCCATTTCTAGAATATCCATATCAAATCGGTTAATGAAAAAATGAAGACTTGTAATGTCAGATATTCGTAAAAAGTATTACTGGTGACATCAAGTTTAACCAAAGTGTACTGTAAAACCGGTATAAAGACGTTGAAAATAAGCATTTTTCCAACACTCCTTTCTGTACTGTTCAAGGCTATGTGGTCATTTTAAGTTTAAACAAATCTCTACCATAGCTGAGTAAATGCAGTTAGCCTAGAGGTTTCTTTTTTCTTTAACAAGAATTTCACACCAGCTACAGCAGTTTTGCTAGGCTCAAACCTTTAATATCGCAATCCCCAGCTCTAGTCATCCCAAATGTCAAAGAAACCATTTATAACATGGCGACAGCTCCCTAGCCCCAACCTGCCCTTGTGACTATATATTTCATCACCACACAGAACCTCACAACTTGTCTCAGTCCCCAATCCCCCTATGGACATACTGTACTTCAGACAGAGTGTTTTACTTGACAAAAAATAAAAGGAATATTTTCTGGAAGCTCCCTTGGCTGTCATGGCAACAACTTACAGCATTCATTAACAAAACCCCCTATATGCAATCATGTCAGAAAGCTGGAAGTTGGCTGTTTGCATGGTTCGTTTACAATGATTCTAACTTCCTTAAATCTAGCATTCCATTAGTACTTCATTCTAAGAGATTACTCCATCTTAGCTTCCTTTATTTCCCTTTTCTTTTTTTTTTTTTGAAGTCTTTCAGTTTTATGTAAAAGACAGCCTGGATGTGCGCATCAATTTCCTGTTCCCCGGGACTCCTTTTGACATGCAGACAACGTGACGGTTGAACAGTTGTCATGAATGGCGACTGTTTGGAGTATAACTGTCGAACTCAGCATGTAAAGTATGATGTCATGCATAGTTAATGAGTTGTATGGATGCTAATATAGGCCTTCTGGCAACAGAGTGGAGAAAAGGGGATCACATGCAACATTCTCATATTTCAATGAGGCCTACCAAACCAACAAAGAGATATTTAGTTACTTTTTGGAAGAAGCAAATTGCTTATTGTTTTATACTGTTTGTCACTTGATAAGACTGCACGGTACGTGTACATCATTTCTTGTTCATAGACTGTCCTGTGTATATACTATACAAAAATAGGTCATAAAGACAGTACTTTGCTAAAGTTATCTTCAAATTTAGTTTCACAACCATAAGCACAGTATACTGAAGTAGATCAGACACCATTTGATGCGCAGGTTTAAGTCATTGTAATTTGTTAAAAATGTTACTGTTACACTATCACTGTTGTAACATGATTACAAACACCTCTTCATAAACCCCAAAACATGGAAGCTTTCTCTTGGAAGCCCACTCCTAGAAATCCAGAAGGTGCCCTCCCCCACTGTGCTATTTGCTTGCTACAATCTTATTGCAGATTACGAAGGGCACACCTGAAATAGAAGGTACAGTCAAGTGGCAAAATAAATTTGAAAGTTCCTTATTTAGCTACCTGAGCCTGACAGGGCAAGTAATCACTAAGTGTGAATCAGTGCACCTAAAGCTGTTTTGTGTGTGTGTGTGTGTGTTTTTTGTTTCTTTCTTCAATTTCTCTCACATACTTTACTAAAATATTAACATAAAATAAAAAAGTGAAAACAAATAAACATTTTGTCCAGTTGCAAGGAGAAAGGGAAGGCCAAAGTATCTAATTTGTCTCTCAGTAATATTCATGTTTTTGCATGAAATGTTGAGGACTTTGATTTGAAAACCTCTATCCATCAATACCCCTCCACCCCTACCCCCAACCACCTCCCCTCACCTTTAAATTTAGCATAGCGCTAAACCTAATGATGTGCAGTTTACAAACATTCTCTAGAGGAAAAAAAAGAGATGAGAAAAAGTCTAATTTTAATGCCATTCCCAAAGCTCTCTACATCAACTTTCATCCAAATACTCAGCTCTTTGCAGAAATATTTTCCCCAAAAGGCTCTATGTACAACGAGAGTAATATGTTCTGTTCTCCACTGATTACATGTGAAGTGTTCCTTACTAACCATGCAATTAAGTACAGCAGAGGGTAAAAGTACAGCAGAGGGTAATGAACAAATGTGATGTAATGAACTGAGCGTTCTAGTTGTGTCAATCACTTTCAATTCTTCATTTTAAGTGATATAGGTTGGCACACACACTCTTAAAGTTTAAACAGAGCTTGCCTTAATGCATAGCAAACAACCCCAACTAATCCTCGAGCAGTGCTCATCAAAACTGGATGAGCTGGAACAGTACTTACATTCACAATTCAACATTGGCATAGAGCATTCTGAATAGGTCAATCTATGGAGTTCAATTGGCTTAATACACAAACAACAGAACAAATCTTCAGTGATATTTGGGGGGGGGGGGGGGATGGGGGGATGGAGGGATTGCGGTAGATGGTAAGGACTAAATGACAGAAATGAAAGGATTTACAACTTTTTGCCTCTATTTAGGATGGCAATCTCCTCTAACTATAAAACAGGCATGTTTGGGGGTAAGCATACAACTGTACTTTAGTAGTACTCACAGTGAGACTGACTCTGCACACACTGCTGCTGACCATGAATATAGTCAAGGCAGTTGATGGATACTATCATTTGACTGGACACATACAGTATTAATCTTTTTCTTTGGTCACATTAATTTTACACACAAAGTTACGACATGTATGAATTTTTTTACCTACCATTTATGTATACCTTATATAATTACTTTGATCAACTGTATCGATTTATATAGAGTTATGACATAATATAATTATAATTTTGTGCAAAGGTAGAATTTACTTTTTACACTTTCAAAATACCACCACTTTAACTGGCATATTTCAAAATGGACATGGAGCATGATCATTTCATTTGTCCTAAAAGTGTAGTTACTTATAAATTGTGAATGCATCTACAACATCAAAGGTCCTCCTACAAACACAGACTGACAGGACAACCATTCAAGTAAGTGTATTTTTGCATGAACAGATTTCTCCAAAATATCAGTGACACAAAAACCCATAAGAAATTTTTATTTCAAATGTAAACAAGTTAACAACAAGATGTCAATGCACAGCATGAATCTTTTGAACCTCTTTTTAGAAACTAGAGCAAGACCAATACTTTATTCTCTTTAATGTTTAAATTCAAAAGCGTTCTGAATGAACCATGGGGTTTGCATTTACGATCTCTTTTTCATTTCAGCTCCGTAGGAAGTCGCGCCTTGCTCACGAGTAGTAAATATAGCACCATCGACCACGTATCCATTTATGGTTATTGCAGCTCCCTTTCAAAGTGTAAACACTTTTAGCTCATAAACAAATTTTCCATCACCTTCGACCCAGGCCATTAGCGGCATATCAAATGCCAATTATGTCAACTCTGGGCAAAGCTTCCAGGGCAGATGATAAATTGAAAAAGCCATGTTTTCTACTGCTGTGAAATTCCATTTAAATGGCTTCTGCTGTCTTCCTTAGATTTACAACGCAAACATGTTTGATAAGTGTATGAGGTCAGCAGGACTGGCAACACAGAAATTGAAAGCAGTCTCCCATTAATTGAAATGAGGTGGTCAGAAATTGATTCCAATTCATTCGATCTGGACTTAATTTTTCATGCATTAAGTAATTTCATGCATTGAATAATTTCATAGGCAAACAGGACGATCAATGATAAAAGGAGCTTAGGAACTGAATTTTAAGTCTTAATTCTTTAGATGTACAGGCAGAAAGCTACTAAAGACTTACCGTGTTAGTCTCAATTTATATATCACATATTACAGTGACTGGTAAATTATCTTTATGATGAAAACTGACCTGTCCTAAAATGACAAAACATGGTTTGACAAGCATTGCAATTTCAAGTTAATAACTAGAAGATAACAACTTCATAAAATTTAATATTCATGGCACACATGTCATATAATGCATAATGGAACAAACTGAAGGAAGCTTATAAATCTTCATCAATGAATCTTAAATAATACATAGCAAACAAGGCCTCATTGGGCAGCAGGGCTGGATGTTTACTTCCCAACAAGCAAGTCAAACCGTGCTCAATTTCTTACATATTTTCATGAACGGTACAAAAAAATGTTAAATCTCTCTCCAATTGCCAAATTCCTATCCAGATACAAAAATTTCCCAGGAACGAGATTCCTAGATTTCTGATTTTTACCACCCATTTTAGTCAATTTCCACTTGTAATCTAGATTGAGCAACACATCAAGCTTCTCTAAAATGCTCACAAACATGGGGATAAAAGTTACCAAAAGACAAACAAAGGTGGTATTCTGCATTTGTACGTTCACGTTTCCATTGTTAATTGTGTTACTAGTTCATATGCAAAAACCATTCGATTAAACCATAATGCACTACACTGTAACTCTATCTGGTTAATGGTTTACAAAAAAAAAAAACTCACATTTAATTGCAACATATTATTCAGAGCATACAGTATATTATTCAGAACCAACTTTACAGCATCATATATCCATGATTAATCACCTACTATACAGATGTTACTCTGAGGATGTCAATATATATTCCAAAAACACTGTTAAGTTACATGTTTGATATGAAAATCCATAAAACCTTGTTACCATGGTGATGAACAATGACACTGAACCAAAACTGTTTCAATTTATATGTCCAATAACCATGTCAGGACACTGACATAAGGAACATAATTAACACAAAAGCCTAACTTACATGTATGTCACATTTACTAAACATGCACTGCATTTAACCATGCACTGCACAATATCATATAATTGCTTGGCTTGCAGCATGTTGTGTGATATTAAATGGATTCCTACAAATTCATTCAAGCAAAGTAGGTTGCCGATGCACTTTATATCAGGGTGCAAAAATGGGCAAAACAAATGCAAGTAATGTGAATACAAATGATCACTGTGAATTTGGTAAAAGACTGTGAGACATAGTCAAGTGACTATGTTGTTGTCTATACAAACAGTGTGAAGGCAATAGTACTTCACCATTATATTCAACCAGGACTTAACTATCTTGTCAAACAACTATCTATACAGCTAGTCCCTGATACAACTATAAAAAATTTAATTTACAACATACTGCCTCCATAAAACAATTACATTGCAAGTTTTCAACCAACATTCTTACAGTAAAAAAAAAAAAAGGCTGTCAATCCTGCTGTCACCATTTCTGGGCAAACAAATTTTTTTCTCCCTTTTATTTTTCTTTATTGTTGTTCTTGTCAAAGATGAGGTACAGTGCTGCAAATGGATCCAAATATGACAGCTGAAGTGACACATACTCCACGAATGTTAAGATACTTTACAATGACGAGTGACATGCCTTAATTTCCAGTAACAAATGTACCGAAATGACACTACGGTGATGAATAGGATGTGAACACACGAGTAAACTCGCAAACGATAGTACAGACACGGAAAACTTGGCAAGAGGCCAGGAGCTCTGTGAATGACAGTCGGCTAGCCTAGTAATTCCCTACTTATTCTAATGATCCACATAGGTATAGCGAAACTAGACATAAACCCAACCGTAGCCTATACACAATTAGTACTGTACTCTGCTTGCCTCATTGGAGAAAGGAGTATACTGTACTTGGGGTTGTGGTTTTAGCTAAGAGACAGTTAAATTCCACCAGACTGAGAGAGATCAATAAAAGTACTAGTTACCTTAATTACAAATCATTGCTGAGGCTGGGGATTGTACAACACTGTACACTCATTTCATTACATATGACTCAGTCACGACACTGCTTCTGTCGTCCTGATTATATATTTCCTAATTTTCATGCTTTTTGGTATTTTTACATTTCATTTTGTTTTGTCTGCAGACAGACCTGAAAATGCAAGTGGATATTCACTGACATTGAGTGGGAATGAGTTTTAATTGTGTATTCTGATTATAACATCAGAAAAATAAATGTCTCAGATAGCAGGGTATGTGCCTTCAAGTTAAAAGTTTAGAGTAGGAGAAATTTTTTTTTCATCAAAAATGGCACGTTGTTTGTTGTCAAAAGTACAATGACCTCTGTAAGTTATTGTAGAACACATGGTCAGTATGCTGTAAAACATGTCTACCTTGCAAAAATTTCAGTGTGCATATACACTGAAGAAATCTAGGATTATGGCTACCTATAAATATAACTTCATAAATCAACACTTTTGACTGCATCTATAATATATGCCATGCTGGACATTCCTAAGCATCAAGACATCTGGAAGTTTATCTATGGAGGTATAAATGGAAACTTCTTTGCAAAGTTTGCATTAGACACAGGTAGCAACCCTCAATCCCATTCCCTGACCAATTGGTTTCTACCACCTCCTGAAATTTTCCTTTAAAATATTACAGTTTGTTAAAAACAGCACAATTTTGCAAGGTAGGTCATGAGCTTCCTTGCACAAAAAATGTTTCAATCGGAGGAGAGGGATGCTCCCTTCTCCTTAACAGTCAAACCCACCCTCTCCATGTAAACCTTAAAAGGTAAATCACTATTCCACCACACCACCAGACGGCTTGGAGCAAATCTTACAAGAATATTTACGTGACGCCATGAGTCCCATAAAATGTATTCAAACATCACAGCCCTACGGAAATTAACAATGATCTGAATGGGCAAGCACACTCAGACTGCCTCGGTGCAAACGCCATGCATCACCCCAACTGAGTCAGACTGTAACCAATTTAAAGAGGTTTTGTGAATTTGTGTGGACTTTTAGCACTGCAGGGCTGAAATTTAGCACTCGTCCGATCGTCCGTGACGGGTAAAACTTGCATCGGACAACCACTTTCTCTCTTTGAACTTGTCCGATGGACGAGTAGATTTTATTTGTAACTGAATAGTTCCCTACATCAGCAGGAAAGTATGTCATGGTATTGACTACCATTCATCATTGTACCACTATGCCAATAAATATGGCAAAATGCAGAATTTAAAGTAAATGTTTGTTTTCTATGGCAGAGACAGGAAATAGAATTGTTCATCTCTTGTTCGTCACTTTCATTCGGACAACCAAAAACTATTTCGGACAACCTAAATTTAGCTTCAGGTTGTCCGATGGGCAACCTGAAAATTTCCTTAAAAATCAGACCTGCACTGATACTTTAAAGTTTCAACAACAAGTCTCAAACCCATTAAATACCATTACATAGAGGATCCAGCCATTAAATAGCACTACACAGCATAAACGCCAACTTAAAATGTGACCGAGTGACCTCTGTGTCTGTAATAAGAGGCAGCAATCTTGTCCGTTCTGTTTATGAACTGAGAATTCCTGTCCCTATAAATTATGATTGATGCAAGTACACATCGCTACAATCAAAGAAAAGGAATCTCATCTCAACTAACACCTTGTCCAGTCAGGCTTATGATATTTTTATAATCCTGCACTTGGGCGAAGATTGAGATAAACCATTCTACAAATGTACTGTTTGAGATAAAGTCTTGTAGTGATCTGATGCTTAATGTATGTTTGAGTGACACAATTAAACTATGCATATAAAGAATTTTTTTTTTTAATTTTGTGTTATTGTCAGGTTATAGACCAGTGTTTGCAATTCTAGTACTTTTCTCAACAATCCCACAAGTTTTGAAATTGGCTATGGATACTTCCCACACGTGATGGGAAAACATGTTGGGAAAAAGTTGGCATTTAATTTTGCAACTAATCGAGATTCCCAACTTCCCAACCCCCTCTATGAACCAAAATCCCCTCAAAATATTTCGGAAAGGGGAGATCCCCCCCCCCCCCACTTCTGAGACCTAGTGCCAACACTGGGTTACCCTATCCCTAACATGTACAAGCTACTACTGAAAATTAACTCAGCAATGCTTCCTAAAAAAGTTCACTTGTGACATCTCAACCTGAACACATGTACACATTGCACTGCCTCAAATGTAAGGTGTAGGGGTATATCGATATTATCGATATTAGTCGATATTTGCTCCTTAGTAATATCGTCGATATGCGTTTTCAAAAATATCGATATATAGTAAAGTCTATATATAGTACTAATATCGATATTCTACTATTCACTTGGATACCGATTCTTCTAAAATAGCGACACTCAACACAAATATCGATATTTAACAGCAGTGACTCATAACCGATACGAGTGTTTTTAAAAACCGATACCTAAGCATCGATAGAATCAAGTTACCAACGAATCTTTGGCGTAGCTCACGTAGGTCTAGGTTCACCTTGTGACCTTCGTAGCACATACTGAGCTGTTCATCACAATGCTACGAGCATATAGGCATGCTGTATGAATTGTTTCTGCGGTTTGCATACACAGTGGAATACTTCAATGTAGGCCTACTGTGTACACACGGTGGATTCGGTACAGACTGGTGATCGACTGCCAAAGTACACGTGGGGCGTAAATGGCTGAATATGTACAGAGCTAGCTCATGAGCCGTATCAGTGACACGAAAGTTTTTTCTACAGAATTGGTTACTGCATGCAAGTTTGTTCTGAAACCTTACAAGAAAACTAATTTTTCATGATATTCAGACTTACTGCAGGATGATCTGTCTGAGACTATCTCACAGAGTAAAGTTCCACAAACAGAAAATAACGTAACATTTTCACAAATACATTCGTTAGAAGTTCAGTGTTGGTACACATACTGTACTACGCATGTTATTCCATAGGCCATAGGGTTTAGTAGAGCGTCGTAATTTTTCGTTGGGGAAGCTTTACGTTAATTCTGTTGACAACATGGGTGTATGCAAACATGTAGGAACACGCCGCAATCAATCCGTACATGCAACACGTGTAGTACTGTAGAAAATATTTAGTTTGGACTCTTCCAAACAAACTATGCAGCATACGTACGTTCATACAGGTAGGAGTATTGTGACCTTTGACTGGATCAGCGTACTTTGATACGAGGGTTTTTTTAACTATTTTGTGGGATGTATATTTTGTTTGTTTGGGCGGAATTTTGCGAGTAGTTTCGACGGTAATATTTTTCCATACATTAAAAAAAGATCGCTGACACAACGATGGGGATGATCCTGCAAAAATACCTGCGTAAATGTTCTTATAGCTGCCCTTGAAAGTTTCGGGAAAATTCTTACATCCCAGGTACCGGACACGTGCGAGAGTGCCGAGAAGCTGAAGCAGCTAGCAAGCTGCAGACCTGCAGCGGACTGCACGATGCCTGGATTTTCACTACGAGCAGTACTGCATTCATAGATTATTGGAATTTATTGGAATGGCTGAATACAAGAGATCAGCTAGATATATATCAACTGCTAGTAACTTAGTGGTTATAGTTGAGTGTAATATACGACGAGTAGTTGATATCGAAAATATCAGCCGATATTTTAGATATATAGTGACTAGCTAAACAAGGCCGTTTTGATGCAGCATTGCATAGTGAACTATGTGCGAGGTATTTTACGAGAGTTAGGTGAAGAGGTACGTACTTCAATAGTGGCAAAATGAATAACAGAGAAGGCCCCTGGCTTATGTAAGTCCAAAAGGAACACTTTTTACTTATCCCAAAACTTGCAAATCAAAATATGCCATATTTTGTTTGAAAGAAAAATATTTAAAACACAAGCTGTTAGTAGTGGAAGGAATCGGCGTAGCACATGCTAGTAAGGGGTGGGAATAACGCTAATGTTTGGGCCACTCGTTTTGAAAATGTTTGTATGGTCAGTGAAACCAGTAATCACAGATTTTGAAACTATTTTGTAGTTATTTAGGGGCAAACCTACTACACATTTTTTTTATATAGATCATGGCTGTTGCTTTTGCGAGATGGAGGGATATTTGATCGTCCGGTGTGATGCTGAAGTAACACTAAAAGCTATATAAGACATATTCCCAAAGAAATAATTGAAAGTTACTTCGCGACTGCAACTGCTCAAATGTTAAATGCAGTTTTTTTATTATTTTTAATTTTTCTGCACAAATCTTGATTTATTTTTCGCTACCAACGTAGTAAAATTCAGCATTTAAGTCGTCAGGGGCCGGGTACATGGTAATACCTTCCCATACTTCGTTTTTTCATTTGTATAGTGTGCGTACCCATTCTGCGAAAATATTGATATTATCGATATTATCGATATTTCCAGGTCGGTATATCGATATTTTATATTGGCAATACCGCTACACCTTACTCAAATGTAAAACTTTTTTTTTTTTGTTCTTTAAAACTCATTTATAAGGAAAGCACAGTGGATCAATCAGATACTGGTATTTAGCAAGCATTCTACCTGGCAAATTACCTATCACACAGCACATATACAGTATCCAACAGAACAAAATATTAACAATTACTAACTGTGAACAGTTAACCAAACTGACTATACTCCTTAAAATTTCAATTCTTCCCAAAATTTTTCATGTGCATCATACCACAATTTTCTAGCTTAAATTTATAACCCCACAGGCTCAAACATTTCTCAGACCTACGGAAGACAAACCTCAAATATTCATAACACAAACCCTTCAACTCCCCCCATTTGTGTACTAACTGTTATGCACCACTGCATGAGCAAAATTGTTACAATAATAAGCCGCTCCTGTTAACCCTCTGTCCCTCTTGTCAAAACAACCAATAACATTTTCTCTTCAATGCCGTCATCACTGCGAGAAATCAAAATGGTGGAGCAACTTCCCAATATAATCATACTAACACAACACAGTAGTAGCTAATATTAAACTTAATGCTCAGTGACTGATTCTGTATGAATACCACAGTGACATTCATGTCAATAGAGCGGCTATCGTTGTCATATTTCAGATGTGTTAATTTTATCTTCCAGACATTTTATGTACTTAAAATATTAATTCTTTAACCTCTCACCTAAGCTGCACGTACCCTGTGCTCCATTTAATAAAGAAATATACATTTGCAACTTTAATATGCACACCCTCATATATTCATCTAAGATGGATGTGTTATCACAATCATAATGTACTATAAATATCTTTGCAAATAAAACCATTTCAAATCAGTCAGGTACATTAGTACACTAACCATACAGTTCTGTAACACTACAATATTGCTACCAGTATCAAGTCCATGCTACAGTACAGCTTATGAGGTGAATTATTAGCTTGACAGTTAACACAGAATGGCAGAAGGTGACTCACAAGAAATTACTATGTCAAAAATGTTTTTAAATAATAAAATTTTTTACCTCTGTGAATTTTTAAGAAAGGTATATTCCTGATGAGTCACTCGACATAGTCTGATGTATTCATTAACACACAAATTACTGTACACACTACAGAGTAGTCTTAAAATTGAGAGTAGAACTGTGGCCTACTTAAATTGGTTTCAAAGTGCTCATAATACAGGCCTACATACACAGACCTACATACAGTAATGTACAAATGTAAACATTTCAACGGCTGTCTCTGCATACACACACATGGTACTGGTTAGTGATAAAGTGTTGTATCAACATGACATGACAAATAATTATGAACTGAATGGAATGAATAAAAGTTTCACCTGGTTTCCATGTTAATGAATTGAAAACTGATCAGAACTGTTTGATTTCATTCATTAGTTTCTGTTGATACACATGGCCTTGCAGTACAGCATTGTAAACGTATTTGTGGTTAACAACAAAATTCAATGCAGAAGCACATACAGGGCTGGAAAAAATGTTTATTTCCTGGTAAACAATTAAAATTGCCCACAAGTTTCATACGTTTTCATGTAAAAACTAGCCAAATTTCCTACTAGCTGTGCATATTTCCTTCAAAATACAAAGTTTCCCTGCAAGGAGCTTCCTACATTCCTAGTTTTTTCCACCTATGAGTACATACCATACATCATAAAATTATCAGCATAGCACTAGAATGTCAGTGCAGGTATCAACATGCCTGAGAAGACAGTGCATCCTCCCAGGATGTATAGAAAGCCCCAGTGGCTACACTGAAAGGATTAATGTAGGAAAATACTTTTTCCATTTTTTTACTTCTGTGTGATGGCCTAATTTGCTAATCTTTTTTACAGAAGCCAAAATCACAGCCAACTCACTTATATGCTGTCCCTGACAGTTTGGCACCTAGGGCCATGACATACCGTACATGTGAACTGTTTCTGTAGAGATCAACTGAGATGTCAGTCAAAACTGTAACCATGGCAACAACATACCCAGTTTATCTTCCTAGCAACAGCAGACTTAATCAAGAGTTGTTTCATGACAAGAAATCTTTTAATTGCTATGTGTACAGGGCATTCCTGACCCCAAAATCTATTTTTACTGACATGCGATTGCTGATCAGTCACTTATACATTACATGTTGCAGATAACTCATCTACAGTACTTTAATTGTTAAAGTGAGAGATCTGCTTCCAGTGATTCCAACATGTATCTAACCTACCACTTATGTGTAACTGCAGGGATAACAGATGTTTGGAACTATTCCATTGTATAATGACAGACATAGTATTTTGACCAGAGGCTGCAAAGCCTTCTCCTGCACCAGGAATTAATGATACTACCCCACTGTATTTCTATGTACACTAATAAAGCAGCAATACCCTCAAGCCATAAAGGTATAATACACAATATAAGAAGACAATTCTGAGAGGGAAGGGTGGTAATTAAAATTTCAAAGAATGAAAAAAACTGAACTTCTATTTTTCTAGACAAGGAATTTCTTAAGAATTTTTTCAATAGCAGTGTTAAAAATTATCAAAGGTGAGAGGAAAACAAGGTACAATAGAACTGATGTCAGCAGTGCAAACACCCTGTAATTTTACTAATTTAGAAAACCCCAGTGATGAGTGATGTCCTCTTATATGCCATGCCCCCAATACATCTTGAACAAACAGAAATAATTAAGTTTTCACATGGTAAATACATTTAAGATTTTTATCAAAATACATTTTTATCAAAATACATTGCCATAAAGATACAATTTAACAAGGGCATGCATCTCGATCAAATCCCATGCTGTAAGTATTCTGCAATTAGCTATCTAGTAACAACTACATGTACACTTGAGAATTTTAAGTTTACAGTACTTTTTGACTTAACGTCATAAAGTCTCCTGGCTGTGTCTTGTTAAGCCTTTCTTTCACACTTATGAGCAACTTTTTCAACTTGGAACACAACACTTCTCTCTAAAAATTTGATGAAATTTGAGTGGAATATGAAATTACAGTCCTGGAAATAAGGAGAATGGCTTCAAAGTAAAGAATTTTTGTGAAGGACACTCACAGCAAGACTGAAGACTGGCTGACTGACTTCACTGAATACATAAATATACTGTAAACTTTAAATTCAATCTGATAAGAATTCCCAACAGCTTTACATTCATTCCACAGTATGACACATAGTACATCATTCAAATGGCTAGCTTGCCAGTTGAAAGTGCATTTAACTTGTGACCTCTTTAACATGGCACAGCCATGTATCACTGACAACTAGTATTGTACCAATAATGCAAGTGGCCAGTATTACCAATACTTCAGTTCTTAGTATCGGCCGATACTGATCCCATACCGATATTTCATAAATAAGCATTCAGCAACTGAACCATGGCTTCAGGAACCATAACAAAGTGTGGCTTCAACTTTATTAGGTACAATATTGGAATGTGCATTCCAAAATACTCAAATACTGTATAGCGGGAAATTTCCGCGAGGCTAATTTTTGGCGAATCTGTACCTTGTTCACATATTTGCGGAGTGAAGAATTTGCTGTTGCAGGCAACCAACATAGTCTTGTACAAACTAAAGAAAGTACTTTCATGGGTCTTAAATTTGCGATTAGATAAGCTTGGTCATGAAAAGCGCGAAAATGTAACCCCTGTGAAAATTTCCCACTATACAGTAGTGTACCATTTTCATGACATATGATAATAAATATCAGTTATAATATTGGCATTGTAGGTAACTTGTCCAGGTCTATGCTGATATAGGATGAAAATGGGGTGTACCAGTAAATACAGAAAGTAAACACCAACAAACATTTTAACACTACTGACAACTAGCGATTTACTGTAATATGCAGACCTGCTTGCTACTGTACAGGGCACTATCCTCCACTGTGCTGTTGGTTTACCAGGGTCTTATCACAGGTAAGTGGGGATTACACGTGTAAATATTTTGATTTTACCAGACGATCGAAAAAGCATGTCAACACATATAGGGCAAAATAAAGAAGGAAGAGCTGGGGTGTAGGGCGCCCCCTTTAGATAGGGGATCCCACCAGTGGTATTAATTTTTGCCACATGCTTATTGCAGGCAATAACTATATGTAAATAGGAGGTAAGGCTAAGGAGTGAAACAGACTACAAAATATACAAACCTCTTTAAAAATATAACATCTCAACAAATTAGTCCAATTTTGGTAACTTTCCCAAATCAAGTTATCATGCAGACTTGATACAGTGTGAAAAAATACATACTGGTTTTATTTTGCCCATGGAAGATTTAAATTAACATACAATTTGTACACTTCCCTAGTTTGTGTCCAAGAGGTGGGTGTCAATTTTCTGTATATAGTGCTCCTTTGTAAAACTGCATGGTGATCACTGTGTTCAACACTGCAGTCCATCGTTATCAAAATTATGATTTAACAGAGAGGTTTTGTGAATCTAATAACATCTCTCTCCCAGTGTGAAATTTGGCCATTAGGTATAAACCAGCAAAGACTTATTTTACGTTGAAAGTTTAATCTATTTTATATTATATTTTCTAAAGGAAATTTTACCCTTCTGTCTACCCCAAAATATCACAGTGGGCAAACTCTTTTGGGATTGGTAAATTAAGTTGACACCAAACAGTTGAAATTATCAATGTTTTGCAATTTACTGTACATGGATAGCACAGGGTCTAAAATGGCATCAAATCAACTCCCAATGACCAGAAGCAGAGTCTAGACTTACTAAAGGCACTCTGAAATGACATCAATACCTAAAAGTAACAAAATATTCCCCTGTAGGATTATCTATTAATGAATTACTGCAATGGAAACATCATCATCTTCTTAGGGCAAGTGCAACTCTATGATACCTATGATACCTAGGCTATGTAAGTAGATCTCACTTTTCTGTACTTGACTCATTTTTTATCATTCCACTAAACTTGCCAGGAGGCAGTCCTCGCACCTTTTTGAACTTCAGTTTTTATACATCTCTTCCTTTCTACAAAAAACTTTAATCACACCCTTCTTTCAGCTTGAGGGCACTGATACACCAAGCTGCACAAAAGACGGTTAGATCACTGCATTCGATTCTCTAGCGGACCATAAGGAAAATCAATAAAAGGAATCAAGGGATATGCGAGCAGAGTTTATACAGCAAACTCCAGAGGGGGTCAAAAAACCACAAGTGATTAGAGTTCATCTTGGCAGAAGTGTGCTAAGTTGGGTTCAGTTGTGGATCTTTGCCCCTGGGGTGGTAAGCGCACCAACAAATATATGTTGAGACTACTCACATGCCCATAGGAAACATACTGCATCCATAAAATGTAATTTGGAAGGAAAGCACTGAGAATGAGGAATCATGTCCATCGAAGTACTGGGGTTCATCCTACTATGAGTTTGCAGTTTCCTGAAAACACTACATGATACTGATTAGCTGTATACTGCAGAGTGTACCAATGTTGGAACGTTGCGTCATTTTGTGATGCACTACTCAACAATGTGCAATTACTTGACAATGTGTAACTTCTTGTAAGAAGCAATCAAATCTTGTGAAAATACCTTCCAAGTATAAAACCCTTAACCGGTCCTCAGTGTTTGGATAGGTAAGTATGAAAAAAGGATTAGGTGAGAGTCTTCTTGAAGGGTAAGCCTGTAACATTTCAACAACCTTTTTCTTGAATGGGTGCATAAAACATGAAGTTACCACCTTATAGGTGGTAACTTCATGCATAAAACAAGCCACCATTGAAGGAGCTGGTCTCTTACATTAAGAGCCGTCCACAGATCCCCTAAAAAAGGGACCATCACTTCCTCTTTGCAGCCTAGAGAAAACCTCTCCTACATACTGGAAAATGGGGATAACTGATTCTATATCCTCATTCTCCCTGCCATGGGTTCAACATACTTAGGTATATGACACCATACTGTAAACAGTGGCACATTATGGCTATAGCTGTCCACATATAACCCAGGTATATGCAGAGCAGGGAGAAACTGTAGTGGGCTGGGAAACTTCGAAATGCAATGCATGCTGGGAAGGAAAGTGCATGTACCACAGCAGAGACTGCATGTGCAAGACAGATATTTTGTATAATCACGCACAAATTTTGTGTTTAAACTACAGGTATGGATCCCTAGACATCAATCATGGGTCAAAGAGAATTTTCTTTACAGGAAAATCCTTTTGGAGGTTGATCTCCTTAACTCGGACCGAAAAAGTTGGGCAGTATGCTGGTAAATTGTCAAAGACAAAAAAAAGTCACTCGAGGCCTTTGTATCCAAGTAAAAATGTCCGTAGACTTGGGCTGTGGTACTACAATGGTATAGCAAAATCTAATTTCCCAACTCATCTGTTTTACCAGGCACTGCATGCATTTACATGTATCTTCTTTTACAAAATATATGAGTAAAACAAGTTAGGACCACTGGGGTTTCATCAGTGACCTGTCAATTGTGTTATCTAAGTATTTGTGATGGATCAGATGCTAACTCTACCCCAAAATGTCATCACAAAATGCTGAGTAGCCCTACACTACCATCAGACAAGAATTTTATCTTCAGGTATAAAATTCAAAGTAAATCAAGACATAATGGACTTTTAAAATGCGCCATTACCAATTATCGTAAAAAGTGTGATCTTTTCATTGTTTCTGATGACAATCTCGTGAATATATATTTATATTTTTCATTTATCATTTGTTGAGCTGATACCTAGGTACTGCATTCACTGCATCATCTTTAAAGTGGGTGGGTCATAAACCTATGATACAAGAAAACGTCTGGCTTGATGGTTGATTAGATTGATTAAATGAAAGCATGTCTGTTAAAGTGTAAATACTGAACAACTCAATCAGGAAGATGTTACAGAAGTTCAGCTCGTTGTACAAATAAACAATGAAAGTGTTTTGATGTTAGAACCTTAACATTCCTCTGACCTCAACCTCCAGCCCCCTCCTCATCTGACAGGCTTCCTGAATGTTGCAAGACAAATGCCAAGGTGTATTCATGTCTTTTTCATTTCCTCATAACTGCATCAACCTCCCAACTCCTGTCATACCCCACCCCACACCACCACCCCCTTCATTTTTCCATTTGCTGCAAAGAGTTTGTAGTTATTTAAAAAAGATTGCCTGCCTGATAAGACTACCAGTGATGAAAACATTCTTGCAGCAATTCAGATGATCTGAAATTTCTCTTCAGTTTCTATGTGTGGTTAAGCCACTTCAATGGAACAAAATCCCTTCGTTCAAGTCAAGTTTTATAATCACAACTCCAAAATTTGCATTATTTGTCAGTTCTCACATATCTCATAAGTCTATCTTGAAACTGAATACAAAAATTGTATTCAAATGGTAGACAGTAATGAAGTTTGAGACCTCGTGCTATAGTAACACATACAATGAAAAATGCACAGAACTAAAAGAAGACTTGCAGTAAGTCAAGAATGCTGCTGGATTTATCACACATATGGACATTGCTTCACGTTGAACATAATTAGAGATGTAACCCACTTGTCACCATCACAGAATTCATCTTGCATCAACTATATAGAAAATCAACTCAAACATACCGGTACTGAAAAAAAACTTTCTTAACACATACACATACACAATAATTTCCCCCAGCAGTCCTATAGAAATATGTACTAAACATGCCCAATAGCATACAACATGGGAAAGTTTGTAATACAGCTTTACATGAAAATCGACAGATACCTGTTTCTTGCCTGGAGTAGCATGCATCTTCCTCTTTGGATTCTTTCCCGCTCTTCCAATCTTTGGGGAGTATAACCTCCCATCCACCACACGGCTAGCCATTTTGTTTATATCCCCTCACCATGATTATATCCAAAGCTTATCCCGCACACTCCATCGTCGTTATCCCACCTCTCAATAGTATTTGAACAGCCTCCCCAAAACACAGAATCTTAAGAGCAGTGAGCTCTCCGTGAAGAAGATTCACCTCTGAGGCAAGCGGCAAATTCATTCATAGGCAGCTAACCTCGAGCTGACAAATCACTCGCTCAGATGAGTTATGCTTTTGCAGCGGTAAAGTGCTCTCCAGGCACGAGAATGCCTATACTACTACTGGTGTCTCCTTGGAGTTGAAATTTAGAGAAATGAGAGATGGGGAGGACCAAATCAACTGGAAGGTGATGGGAAGATGCATTCACCAGCATCATATGCAATGGAGAGGGAAACTTGGGAGATGGTGGCAAGATTTATCAGAATAGGATGAAATGATTAGGCCAATGACAAAAAAAGAACTTGATAAAACAAAATTAATTTTCACATCAAGTGGCCATCATTACTCAATGTAGTTCTGTCTCATATGGTTCTATGGTCTAATCATCTGAGGTGATTTATTGGACAATTTTGAAAGCAAATTTACAGTAAATTCCCAAATGAGCAGCATTAAATGTACAGTGTATGTATGGTAGTACAAACTGAGGGAAGCAGTTTACAATTAGCAGTTGTCGAATGCATTATTGCATGTTTACACTTGGTGTTAGTCACAATTACACAGACTGTGTCAAACTTTAAGATGCATTCAAAGAAGATGAGGCAAAGAAATGAATTTAATTGGTTCAAACAGCTACAGTGTCTGTTTAAAGTCAACAATATCAGTTTGTTTTGGGGGAGGGGTGGGGAACATAGGGAGGGGAGGGGGATGGAGGAGAGGGGATGAAAACAGAATTCAGGGTTCCTGCACTTTCTGGGGAACCAATTTTCATGACTTTTCCATGACTTTCCCAGGACGAAATATAGAATTTCCATGACCTTTTTCGGCAATTTTTGGCAAGCAGGCAGTATTAAATTTGAGGTAAAGAGAATAAATTTTGATATTACGAGTGAGAAAACATTTTGATATATTGAGTATAAGAATGGAACTATGCCATTTTGTGAAAATTTCCATGACTTTTCCAGGACTTCAGACAATTTCCCTGAATTTCAAAACTTTTCCAGGCCTTGAAATGATTTTCCAAATTTTCATGACTTTTCCAGGTTTTCTATGACCGTGTGAACCCTGAGAATTATATGACATCATATGGTTAACTGCTTATGTAACACCATTATCAAGTTTATGCTTATTGTAGTTCATTGAAAACTCCACATTTGGTCTGCTTCCTTCATGTTTGTTGTGGGGTTGTATGGTACTGTAGTTCAAACAATTTGGGGGGGGAGGGGGTAGGTTTTATGGTAGTTTATACAGTGTTGGTGGAGACAGTAGTTTATACAAATCAGGGGGAGGGGGTTAAATGGTTTTAATTATTCAATGTAGAAATATGAAGTTTTAAGTTAAAAGAAAGACAGGCAATTTATACATTCAGGTTCTTTGTAAGAAAAGACCTGCAAGCTATCTTTCACTACAGGCAACACCTGAAACTACTTCCAAAAGGAGAACTTTAAAGCCTCAATGGGACAGGAGACTTAGCAAGAAACCCTCAGACAGCCTTTAAGTCATGTACTGTAAGCAAGAACTTTCTTGAGCAGCTTCAAAAACATCACCCTTATATTTAACCAAAATAAGTTGACTTGTGGCAAGTCTACTTTGACAATTTTTATGTCTTATAGTTTCTTTCTATACTTGGGTTTACTTTATTCCTGTACAAATTAGTACAAGAGAAATACATTTCTTCACAAATCTCATATTTCAAAATTTTATGCTGTGATGATCGAGTAAGATCACTTTCTAGATGGAATTAGCAGCACGGCAAGTTCACAATAGATCAAAAAGAAAAACAAGCTGCAAAAAGAAAGTGGGCCTGTGACATCATATCTTAGACTTGCTTCAAGTCAAGTCATTTGGAAGATGCCATCTCTAGCTCCTTTGTGAATCATAAGAATTTAGTGATGTCAACACTCAAACATGATATTAAATTTGAAGATGTGGTTTGTTGCATCAGCTTTACAATTTCTCCTTTTCTCATCTAGAACTGAAAATGGAATTTTTTTTTTCTTTTCCTCTAATGTGACGATATCAGTGGCAACTTGTTCTGTACTACTCCTCACTTCTGCATACATCTGACAGGGCCTTCAACATGATTCCATCATAACTGAAAAGGGCTAAATTACTATCTTCCATCACATACAATATACACATACTGTTGTATACTATACACTTCATACCATTTACATTGTTTTAGGATGTCCATAAGTTCATGCTCTTCACCAAACTGTCAATAAATAAATTAAAAATCATTTTAATATACCTTTTTTGAAGCTTTCACAACTGCCATCTTCAATGGTAAAATCTGCATAGAATCATCACCATGGGTACATTGCATACTCCATCAAACACCAAAATGGCATCCCAGTAGTAAAGTATTTCAACAAACTTTAATATTGTTGGCTCAGTCATACATTTAAGCTCCTTTTGCAAAAGGTATCAAAGTTAATTTTGTCTCAAATATATTCCCAAAGAAGACAGGGATTATTTCCAAGATAATTATTCTTTACCAATCCTGCAAATAATGAAATAATCCACTAGGGATAGAGACACTGAATGTCAACATATAAATTGATTCAACTTCAGACTCTGAAGATAAAAGCATTCTTCAATCCAACAATATCTTCTCTTGACTTTGCTTCAATGAGCCTATCCATGCATGATTTAGTACCAATTGAAATATTGAAATCAAACCTTTATGACCGTCATTCACCTTTGAACATGTCTCACAGGTGAAGTCTGAAAATCCAAAATTCTATACAATGTGAACGATTAATCTTTGTCACAAATGAGTATCATAAACTCATAATTTCTTTCAATATTCTCACAGCCTACCATGACT
This sequence comes from Holothuria leucospilota, assembly GCA_029531755.1. Taxonomy (NCBI): domain Eukaryota; kingdom Metazoa; phylum Echinodermata; class Holothuroidea; order Aspidochirotida; family Holothuriidae; genus Holothuria; species Holothuria leucospilota. Next base: position 29,282,595 of record CM055972.1, on the reverse strand, counting down.
ACAGTAAAGGTTTCTTTCATACAATATTTTAGTACTGTAAAACTTTTGGTCCAAAAAGTCCACATGCATGTATATTCAGGTAAAATTTGAAGAAAACAACACAAAAACTCAAAAATGTTCAGAAAGTCACATATCACACTAAATCCAACAGTTATACTGGTTAGTGGAAAACAGAACTGAAGTTGTTTCAGACAACATTCCTCAGTGAGCTATGTACACATGCAAACACAAAATAATGTCACTGAGGAGTCCACATATACTCTGCTACATAACTCAAAGTCTAAATATTTCAGGTATACAAAGTGTAGTTTTCCTTCAATTCCAAGTGTTCCAAGTACCGGATAAAGTACAAACTCACATTATTATCACTGTTGACAAGCTGCACAGGTGTATATGGTTAATTACAGTACTTGCCGAAAAAGTTATATAGGCCTCCATAATTTTTTATTCAAAACCGTTATGAAAGTATACAGTACGGTATTGCAACAATATGACACACTTATTTGATCATTTCAAAAAGAGAGCTTCATTTCAATACAGTCAAGGAGCATGCATACAAACATGCATAAATTATCCATGTGAATAAACCACAGTAATATAAGTTATCAGTCAAAAATCAACCCAAAATAGTTGTGAGACTTCCAGCAAGAGAAACATCCCAATTCTTTGTCTATATGTACAGCAGCAATATTCCTATCTTTGACAGAATCCATGCAACCTCCAGCCAAATGTATCGACACCAACTATATTGTTCCAATTTGACGTCAATACCTTGACAAAAGCAAGCTCCACATAGAATTCTGCACATGGACACTGGATCCCAATAAACAAAATGCACAGAGCAATCACAATTGATTTTAACTACATTTTTTTCCCTTTATCTTCTGAAAACTGTACTTGTTTTTGTTCAACCTAACTGATAATCAGGTCGATAGAAACAGACCAGACAATATGCATACCAACAAGATGGCTCTGACAAATATGCATACATTTTCAAAACAAGATTACTTACAGAACAGTACGTGACCAAAACAGTGGAGGTCAAAACCTTGAGTTTAATGAAATTGCATAACCTTCCATTCTATTATTTACCATATGTATACATTTTATAGATTTTCAATATTATGTTAGAAGTGCTTTTCGTCAAGCATACAGTATCTGCACACGGTAAACTTTTTTATAACATGAAGACACAGATTTGATTATAATAATAATGGTTTCAGTGAACTCAGAGTGAGTTATACAAAATACAGGTATCACCTGTCTTAAATACAATGACTAATTATTCTAAATGAATGAATGCAATTTGTAGTCAACTAGTTACTATTGTGGATAACTGACTTTACAATCTTTCATAAATTACAGACAAAAATCAGTCAACCAGGAGAAAGATGGATATCTCGGACATCTGCCGAGGCTGAAAATAGTCTGAATTTACATCTTTCATATGGCGTTGATTACTGGGAATGCTGTGGATTCTTTCCACTCATTCAATCATACTGTCCGATACAATTAACATTTTTACCCCTTTTGAAAATGGAAAAACCCACCTCAATCCAATTTATCTGTGTACAGTACACCTTCCACTTCCACATACAACAACTTGATAATGAAAGATAGTGATTGGTATCTTCTACATTATTGCCATGGCAACCAATTTTGTCACCAATATTGGCAGGCTACTGTCATAAGGTTCAATAAGTCTGCTCTTTAATACTTTACGATAAAAAATATGAAGGATAAGTTTCCTTGACAGTTTTGCAATTAAGATAAAGATTTAAACTTGAAACAGTAGATGACTTTTTCTTAAGCATGGGGAAGCAGCAGGAATAGCGTATCAAATTGAAAGACAACGTTCCCTCGCAGTTTGATCTGCACATAGAGGGAGACCTGAAATAAAACATCTGTGTGCTGCAGTTGTACACACGTACAGCATGATCTGTAATAAAAAGTTTACTAATGTAGAAGAGCGCCACCATATCTTACCAGAGCACAACTTGGACATTCATTTAAGCACCAGCCTCTTGTTTTTACTAGTACTGGAATTTCAAAAGATTGTCTGAATGCAGCCATTGAGTTAAGTTTGACATTAGGCTGATGATGTAGAAGGGGACTTCGGGTGGAATGGGGGGGGGGGGGGAGCAAAAATAAATAGATGTTGGGAAATACAAGCTGGGAACATTGCTGTCAGCCTATGAAGGTACTGCACAGCACATCCGAATATGAAACATATATACTCCAGAAAAAAAAGCAAAAAAGTGTAGTGTGGGCAGGGCTGGGAATCCCCCTTCCCCACTTTCCAGTGCCAAACCCCACTACGTCACAACTATGAAACGTACTTTCAAGAAGGGGGATAAGCACCTTTCCTCATATTTTAGTACGTGCAATAGAAGTCACACTAGTGCCCTCAACATCCACAAATTTTACCTGGTTGAGGAGTCTATGAGCTCCAAAACTTACCTCCTATTTATTGCCTGAAGTTAATTGCAGTAATACAAATGTAAATAAAGAGGTCAGTGAGGAGCAACACTGACTCATTTACCTTGCACAAATAAGAGCTATATGGGACAGCAGCAGTCTCTCCCCCACCCCCACCACACCCCCAGACCCTGCCCAATATGCCTACAGCCTCTACATAAGCTCTACATATGACAACTAGCCAACTACCATAGACCCTTTTCCAAATAGCAATTACAAAGAATTGTGGGATAGTGTTTTTGTATGTGTCGTTTTTCGCCACAGTAATATGCCACTGACAAAAATGACGCATACCAAACTCTATCCCACAATCCTTTGTAATTGTTATTTGGAAAAGGGTCTATGCACCAATTACAACCTGCAGTAGTGCAGATATCATGTAATCTGGAAAAAAAAAAATTCATCCATGGCTTTTAACCTTCTCACTTCTAAGATTCACATCACCTTTCTCCCTAAAAAAGAGCCCTGAAACTCACAAAGATTATAAAATTTACAAAGACCACTTTTTGACAATCAAATATGCACCTTTAATTGCCAGTGTCGAGTTTCTGAGATGAACCATTTTACAACTTTGTTGCACTAAAAGGTATTTTTAGTTTCGGTAGCTGGCCAATGATTCATAGTATCTAGTATGATGTAAACTTTACGTTGATGAAGATTTATGGAATCAGTTTACATTGTAAAACTGAAACTCAAATATATATCTCTCCTGTCTTATCTTAAATCACCAAGGATTCCTGACTGGTAACTTTCACCATTTATGCTGTGATGTTGTGGCTTTTAGTAATTTTGCACTAGCACACTATTAGGACAAACAATGAATATGTACCACAACAAATCGACACTCTGCACTTAAGACTTCAACCTAATGTTTTTATACTTTTCAGAAGCTTGACCACTGCCTCATAATGCAAAGTATGGAAAGAGATCCAGGGAAGTGCATCACAGGGGTGTACCTACAGTATTTCCCTTTTTTATATAAACATATACATATTAGTCAGCTTCCATCACATCACAGAGAGGAAAATGTGAGTTCATTCAGTTGAGGGGTAGGGGTTACTGACAAGAACAGTACAATGGGTAAACTTTGCCTTTATAGTTTTGTCTGTTTGGCACCTCAAGGGGAGGGGGTAGTGCCACTTTGGTAACAAGGTGGGAGAAAGGTAGGGTAGGGAGATGGTAAATTATTTCAAATTTGCCCTATCCCCAGCAATTTACAGATGACATTGTAACAGCTACACAGTGATGACACAATACAACAAACTTGGTGAAAAGTGTTGTCTATAAGACACAATAATCAAAATATTTTTATTGTAGTTTTCTTTTTTTTTTTGTTCAAGGTAGGGCCTTAATAGGAACAACCTTGGGAGCTTGATATTATTACACCAATAGGTATACATGGTAACTTGGGAATGAAGAAAACTCTTCACCCCCCCCCCCTTTTAAAAGGCAGCAGGGTTTGAAATACCCAAACTTCAAGGGTGTTGTATGTGTGAAACAACCCTCCCCCACCCCCTACTCTCTAATATCCTTGCACTGACTTAACACTCACATCAGAAATGCCAACAATGGCCACCTCCTCTGAAAGTTACCTTAACTTAAAAATTATTCACGAATCCAACAAGTAAAACAATTCAAGCTTTAGTTTTTACTTTTTCAATACAAAAATATTTGTAAAATGAGAAATCAAAAAGATATGTAAAAAGATTACTACTTACTGTTATGTGTTTCCCTGATTGAAGCTTCTAGTAATCAATGCTTAATGTTTCATCTAAACTGCATATATCTTAGCCGAGCTCAAGTATTCAAATGAATTTGTTGATAAATCCAGAGAAATTCTGTGCCAGTATATCAATGAATGGATGCTTTAGTGCACTTCATTTTAAATGGTAGAGTGACCATGTAGCTTTTACATGTGTACTGTGACTCAGAATTAGCTTGCATTTATCACCATTGAGCATGAAAGTTGTTTCAAGGCCTTCTGTGTAATAACAGGTCTAGGCAGAATACACGAAAGCAAACAAATGTAAACTTTTGTAGTACATGAATATGTGTTCTGTTGGCTAGACCATGAATATAGTGTCATAGCACTGTCCTAAACTCAATTAAAGTTACAGAAAAAGGAACAGATTCCAGGAAACAACATGAGATAGAAGGCTTATGGGGTTAGGCCTTGGTATATTCAGTTGCACAAAATATACATGCACTGTGAAGGGGAGGGGGTAGGGAGGGAGTAATACTGCCCTGAAATTCAAATCCATGGAAGACTTGTCAGTGCATAATTCAGTACTGTTCATGCATACATTTGCCTTTCTTTTATTGCTACCAAACTCCCCCCCCCCCCCACCTCCACCCTTCCCTTCCTGCACCCCTCCTCGCTTGCCATCCTCTTGACACACCTCAAAGGAACATAAAAGAAGTATATGCAAAAATGTCACATACATTTCTGGTATTGATATGAATATTACTGTTGTTGATGTAAATGACTCATGCCATGGCATGTTTATTATAGGAAATCTTATATTTTATGCTCAGTAGTCCAAGTACCATACAAAAAATTCATGATTGACTACTGCAGTTACAGGGACTTATAAGCTCACTGCAGGATGTTGTGGGAGAGAGAAAATGAACTAGGTCTTTCTAAACCAAAGACCAACAGTTTTCCTCTACTGGAGGGTGCCTTCCCCAAATTACTATTAGTATACCAGGGTCTTTAATATTGCAGGTAAGTGGGGATTACATTATGTAACCAGGTAGTAATGATCGAGGGGCAATGAAGATTTCAGTTTTCAACATTCCAATGGTATAACACTGGGCACAATTGCAGAATACCCATAAGATTTAAGCTGTTCTTTTCACAGGCTATGGGCTGCACGGTCACAGTGTATCCCTGTATCCTCTGTGAGACAATTTGAATCCTGACTGCATACACATCCTCGTAGCCTCAAAACAACAACCTACATTTTGACTGTGTAGCCTCGCAGCCATGCACTCAAAGACAAGTTAAAGGGAGAAAGCAGTCGCCCCAAGTTCATTTTCAAAAACATTTGCTAAATCTTACAGAGGCTCCTCTGATTTCACTCACAAGTACAGTTTCTTTCATTATGTTTCTGTATAAAATTACTGAATATTGGAAGTAAAAAAAGGAGTAATATTCTGCATGAATTCAACAAATAAGTGACATTTTATTGTTACATGATTGATAACTGCCATAATCCTGAATTAGGATGACTGAGGTACACTAATTCAGATGGGGGGGGGGGGGGGAGGGGGTGTGCATTTTCACTAAAACTTCGTTGACTAGCCTCAAGAAAATTGATTGTGAATCCCTGTATAGCCTCTTTAGGACACAATTTGAATCCAGATTGCATATCATTGTAGCCTTGTACAAGTTACCTAAATTTTTACTGCATATCCTTGTAGCCTGTTGAAGACAAGTTAACCTTCAAATGCTAGATATTGCATATATCCCCATAGCCCCTTGGAAACAAATTTTGGTGAGGGAAATTGAATTTCTATGGGATATCCTTTGACTTCTCACAAAAATAAAATTGACTTCTGACTGCATTATCTTCATAGCCTCTTAAAAAGTAAGTTGCCAAGCTGTCCCATTCCTAACCAAAGAATGGTACAAGACGATCATGCGTGAGGTTTTCTCAAATTTGTTGCCTATTTCTGCCAGATTCAATCCGTAGCCTTACATTTTCTAAAACAAAGCTTCCATGTGCAGGGTATTCTGCAATTAACACTGCTTGTTACTCACCCCTCCCTCCACCCCCACCCTTCCCCCTTCCCACCAACCAACTTACACACTTGTACATCACCCATCATGTTGTTTAGCACTATGTGGCCTACAACAAAAATGCATTTTTTTTTTCTATCAGACTGCAATAGGATGCCAGTCACAATAACACACACAGTACATGCAGCTACAGCAGTTGAGTGAATGTAAGGAACATGTATGCCGTCAAACTCCATGAAGCTAATTAATTCACTGAATTCCAATGCATAAAAAAATTTTACCAGTAGGCCTAAAACATTCACAAGCACACTCAAGCTAACAGTATCCTCATTAAAAGATTCCAAACTACCTTCCATGCTTCTAACTGACCACCATCTTGCATACTTTACCTATAATGATCCCACAGATTCTCCAAATGACCAGCAGAAAACACTTCCTACCAAACTATCCCTCCTTCCTGATAAAGTAACTTATCTTCACAGCTGGGTAAATTTGTTTACAACAGCTAGCAATAGCACCAACACCTAGATGGACAATGTGTGGGCTTCTTCCTTGTACCACTGACTCATCAAATAAATGAATCTGATTTCTCACTCTATAAAACCACCACCAGCAAACATCTGTCTGTATTGTATACTTCACTGGACAGTAACATGAAGCAAAATAGTCTAAGCTCTATAGTCTTCTAGGAATTACAGCTAAATCCTCTAGACCATGTGATATTACCCAAGAAAGTAAATAAACTTTGAATTCATTTTACATACCCCAAAGTACACTAGACAATGGAAGTGTTTATTCCTGTTTAAAGCACCCCTTAGGGTGCCTTTCTTTTGTGGTTTGTTTTCCAATGTACCATTTGTGGTGGTGAAGGACAGTAAAACAATTGAAAAAGGGCAGTGATTCAAATCAAAACATTCACAAAATTGCAAATAGGACAGAAATTCATTTTCACATCCAATTGGTGATGGATTGCTACTATTCACCTTCAGGACTGGCTGCACAAAAAGCATTTAATTGGTCTAGACATATTAAAATAGCTTTTTGGTTATCAATGCACCTAAGGGCAAGGGTGAAAGAATTATTTATCATTCTTTTAATAAATTGTGACAAAATTTTCATGCACTGGTAAAGCTAACATCTGTTTACTATTCCACCAAATACAAGAATTTACCTTGAGAGAGGTACAACTATATGGTTGCCAATTGGCATTTTGGTTGCCAAATGAAAGAAAATATGCACATGTAAAATTTTGCCATTTAAGTAATAAACATTTCAAGTTTGCAGGTGTCATCCTACACCTTTGTGCCTCAATAATTGAGCTCATACACATTTAACCCCTTCTTTGTCGCGACGTCGAATTCGACGTCAAATTAGAGACCTTTTTTAAAAAATTATAACTTTGTCATTTTACACTCCTGAGCCTTCATTCAACCACCAAAGTAAAGCTAACAAAAAGATGTGTCCAATTCTACTATTTTTGGGGTGGGTTGCTATTGACAAGTTTGTCTAAAAATTGAGTTGAATTTGTTATTATTCAAAAAAAATCGAAAAATTCGGGAATTTTCTGTTATAATTTCAAAAAAATTATTTTCAGCAATATAACATGGGCCAACACCCCCATCCCTTTTCTGAAGCATTGTCAAAACAAGAGTCTTTCACATGTACACACACTGTACTGGTAACGTTACTTCGTATGCTGATTTTGTGATCGATAACAACGTACAACAACCACACAAGACACAAAAGACAGTCAAAATGGACGACAAAGGGAGGCCATAACCATAATTTCAAGGTCTCCAAGTCAAGTGACTCTCCAAATCGGTGGAATTAGCTCTGTTTTATCGATCCCAAGCAGGTATGTGGTGCATGTAGTGTGCACACACTGTGTGCAGTTAGGCTACATACAGTATGTATGTATGAGTGCAGGCCTAGGCTACTACGTATCATAGCGTTAGCCACCTACCTCGACTAAAATTGTTCTATCTTTGTCATTTTACCATCTATATTCTAAAATTTGGTATGAAATGAATGAGAAAAGTGTGGCCAACATGCCCCTACACCATGAAACAAAACAAGGATGATTTGCATATGGTTTCTATGGAAACAAAACAACTTGTATACTGAGCTCATTTGCATAATTTTGCACCATTATCGAGACAAATTGTGAAAAAATAGTATGCTACATTGAATCCTCAAACTCTGACCTTTCCAATGATATAAAGGTCTCTGTACAAATTTTTTCAAAATATCAACTAAAGTAAGAATCCCTGGCATAGGTCAAGAGGTCTGTTGCAAAGGTCAAGAGGCCACCAGGTAAAGGGTTAAGATGCTTTTTTCATGTTCTATAATTCTTTTGTAAATTGTAGAATATGAACGTGTCATATATTTACCCTGCACACAAAATAAATACTATCATGCCTAGGAAAATTGATGAAGGTTTTATGAGATGAAATTCAGAAACGTGCTAACACCACGAAGCAAAAATGAAGAAGGAAGAGTTAAAGGGGAATTTTCATGATCCCAGACAGTTCCAATTCTCCCAACTATGCATCTTCTAGCCCCTCCCATAACTGTATGAGGCTCTTCCTTGTGCAAGAATAAACCTGTTTTATTGCTTAAGGCCATGTCCTGGTGAGCATACAAGGCTATAAAATGTAATAAAAGTACTCTGTCTGCCTTGTGTGGAATGTGAGCTACTCTGCATCTTTCAAATTTTCAAACTTTGATGTCAATCAAAGAGCAGCCACCAACTGAGAATTTTGATATACATACACTAAAAATATACTTTGGGGTGATGACTGTCTGTCTTTAAGTTCTATGGTGCCCTCAGTAGGTAGGGGACCCCACTGTGTTATCGGTTTTGCCAGATGGTTATTGCAGGCAATTATGATATACATATATAAATAGGAGGTAAGGAGGAGCAATATATTCCCCCTTTCTCCTGTCTCACCCCCAGCTAAGCTAGCATGTGATGAAGATATGCCCCATTCCTGATCTTTTAATTTTCAGTAACTGGAAAATAAAAAATTTCTTTCTGAATACATATGCCTAGATTCAAAATACTCCCTTGTACTATACCACTTGTTTCTTCTCTTCTAGCTGCCCCAACTTCACCCCCATCCCAGGGCAACACATGACGGCATGCTTATTTCTGACTGTATACTCCTTCCATACAGTTATGAATATCAATCTAATGAGGAGTCCTAGCCCATACAAAATACTGCCTTTAGTACATTTAAATTATACTCGACTACATTTTACTACCATGGTTTGCTTCAAACTGAATTCAGTCTGTCTTTCCTACACTACCATTAACAACCCCATCTTAATCACAATATAAACAGTAAACTTCACTAAGATGAATAAATTAAAGCCTTTTATTTTATTTAACTGGCCTATCACTCATTCAACCACTTGACCCATCTTGAATGGTTTTATGGAGACCAATTTCCTCTTGAGGTTAATTACCCCTTGGGATGATGTCATTGCTTCAATGCTCTCTGAATGGAATAAGCAGTTAAAGGAACACACATAACTTTACACTTGAAGGTACAGTGAAAGTGTAAACCATCAAGCAAATGTCTAAAAACTGCCATGCTACATATTTCAACCTAACCAGCAGTGTCAACTCTCCAAATTGAGGATTTTTTTTTCTTCTTCTTTTCAACTTCTGCAAAGTCATCCAAAGAAAACCCACTGCACTCCTTTAAAGTCATTACTCATTAAGATGTCTGACAGGAAATTACGATATAAATCATAATTCATTTAAAACAGTTTTCATGTATTTGTAGTGCACTTGGTCCCAAAATAGATCTCAACCCATCTCACGAAATCTGCAAACTTGCTGTCTACTCAATCTGAACACTATCAGCTGCCAAGGTCTGGCTTAAAAAGCCCTCTAATCCAATCAGAACCTGTTAAGTCTTTAATACCAAATCTAATTATACTGCATTACAATTTTAATACCTGACAAGGGCAATAGAATACATCTATAAGTAGTACTAAATGAGTTTTCTTGTATGAGTCATAATGTAATATATGAATTAAATTTCGACGATATTGCAGCTGCATTTATCACTAAATTAGTAATTACCCCGTATAATTACAAAGCACCACCATAGACTGGTAGACGTGAGATACTTCTCAAAAATTTGTCTGCTTATAGATACCAAACATGGACTGATGTATGGATCTGTGGTAGAGAAGCAGAACAAGAAAGTAGGGAGAGGCAGGGGAGGAGGGAGGGGAGGGGAAACAAAGAAAGGATGTATACGCCACCACCTCAGATTATGCCATTTGCTCACTCATATTATAGGAGTTGCTGGTCACAAAAACGCTTTCTAATATTATACATGCTAACATACTACATTTTCAATGCAAAGGGTTATAATGTAGGACTACTTTTCTTCCGTTTCAATAACAGAGAGCATGCAAATAAATGATGCACAAAAGATATCATTAAGACTGTATAAATGACAAGTTCACCATCTCAGAGAACATTACATTCCAGTAATGAAGTAGCGGTCATAGCATGCTTTAATAGTTTCTTAAGTTGTTATCATTACAAACAAGCTTGAATTGTGTTTTTTTATTTGCAATTTTTCTACATATCATGTTCACTAGTTTTAAGAAAAAAAGTTTACCTTTTATTAAACACTGCTTTAAAATAAAGTGTGCAAATTTACTAAAAATCTATCACTTTAATAACAAACTGCTCCTATATATCTGCACACTGACTCAGTCTAAGCACAAGCAACTAAATCAATGCTGTCTACTAACAAATTTGGTTTTCTATATCTTTCACTTCCCATAATGCATTTCAACAGCCATGATAAAACCAAGAAATCAATACAGAGATTGGCTGGCTATCACAAAATGACAAACTCAATCTCCGTGCTCCATGCGGGATATTAACTGGAACTTACAGTACTACTTGACTATAAGCTGCATGTGCACTCAAAGACAAAAACTCACAATTACTTAGCAATACGCATTAATTAGGTCTCGTTTATTTTTAGGGACTAGTGCTGGAGCCAAAAAGCTGATCGTTGACTTTGATATTGTACGTTCAACAGCCAAGCAGACAAGAAGCAGAAGGTTATAGTGCAGAACTGTTTTAATTAGTATACTTTATGAAAAGAGAGAACAAATTATGTGGTTTTGTGGTAAGCAGCTTTCAAATCAATGTTCCCATGATTGCTTTGCGGGAAACAATATTTGTGTAGCACACATGCCATACATATATGTACTAGAAATTGGTACACATTCCACAAATATAAGCTATATGTAGCTAACACTGCTAGACAGCTTTGCAACTTTTTTTTTTTTTTTTGAGATTTTTATCCCCATTAGGGGCAACAAGTCACAACAAAAACATGGAAGTCAGCAAAATTTTTACACAGACGGAGCTGAGGCCATGTTCTAAACAGGTACGAAACATTTCCCAATCAGCTTCATGTAGCAGACCTTACATATCATACACTGAAAAGTATACCGTGGAATACGAATAATATTGACATCTTATGAACAAGTCAACCACGACCATCTCAAACTTAGAAACATCCTATACTACATAAGAAAAGGAATTAACATCGAAAAAAAACAATGACTTTAACACGATTCTGCATGTTACAATGTGTATATAGACAGCTAAGCCTACAGGTTTCAGTGCTTAGAGTTTAAATACCAAACATGCAGTATTTATATTCTCCATGCAAGAGATCATCTGCTCATATTATCCACAAATTTAATACCTACTGTATATGAATAGCTCATTGCTATTGAACTAAAATGACATATTGTAATGAAGACAAATTTGTTGCAGTGTTTAATATTGCTATGAATATTGTATGGGTAAGTTTCCTTCTGCCTGCCTATTAATTTGGACATGGCTCAAAAATGACTCATTCCGGTATGAAGTTGAAATAATAATAATGTTTATGAGCTCTTTTGTACAAATGCTCCTAAAGCAGTCAAATGTATGACCTATGTCACAGCAACAGTACATGCCCATAACTGAATATTCTTACACATTAACGCTTGCAATCCCTTGCAAATTAAAACAGTGGTTGTAATGTTTGAACTTTTTCCCTTCCTGAATGGTGCCTCCCAGACACATTAATCTTCAGATCCCTATTAGTTTGATATCAAGAAATATTACAGCCAATGAAACTCTATCCTGATACTCCTGTGTGTTTATCTTCCCTTTATCCAAAGTACATGTAACAGGAGCTGTAATTAGCCCAAATGAAGTACACATCGCCAAAGGCTATTAACAACCCTTTGGTTGGCCCGGATGATCTGTCATAGGACATGAAATGATATTCTGACATCAGCCTACTCATTTTGCTTGAGTTTTAAAGATTTGAACTTTCTCCTTTAGAGTTTAATTTTGCTTTTATACAGGACAGGACACCATGGCTGTTAGTACTCTACTGCCTAAGCAGGTATATGTGGACATGCAAGGAAGTTCCAATCAGAACCACTGGGTATGTAAGCCTATATGATTAGCAATGGAAATCTGATGCTAGTATGATTCACTCTGACCTAGCTATAAGCAACACAATAGAACATCCTCAATGTAAAGGGCATCTACAGTCACTGCAAACAAATTGAGAAATATCAATTACTACATTTTTTCTCAAATTAACATGACTCAGTAAAAGTTCCACAATCGTTGGAAACAGATATAAGACAGACGAATAAAAACCATTTTTTGTTTCCAGTAACGAATGAACAAAAGTAAATCCAACCACATGATGTTGCCATTGAATGCATAGTGGCTTCACATTCTGCTGTATTACTCTACGCTGTTTTCATGGCCCGAAGCTTATACTTGCAAATGCTAGTACTTGGTCACACATATAGGTAACACTTTATTGTTTTAGAATCGTATGTTTGGTCTTGTACAAGTATGTAATCTGTAGTTGTACAAACACCCAGAAAAAAAAAACAAGCAAAACTTTAGCCCAAAAAGGGCTGAATGGGGTGGGGGTGGGGGTGGGGGAGAATAGAGAATTGTAGCAGTGTGCCTAATTCACTTATAGTATATCACAAACCTAGTAAAGTTCGAGGAAAACCTCAACTTTGTCATCAGCTCGCTATTTTAAAGTCCTATTACATTCATTCAAGTCACTCATGAAAGTATGTTCCATGCAAATTACCCTACAGAGCTATTCATGTCTGCTTCTCTCCCAAGATGACTCTTTCAACAAACAATTTCTCGTCTGTCTCTGACTCACATTTACAGAGTAGTGCCCTAGTGCACTACTTCAACATCTTGTCGGTATACACGTGAGAAATAAAATACCCACGAGCTATATTGTCGATTAGAATATACATTTTCCAACAAAAAAGTTTACTTTAACCTTCACCATAAGGGATTTGGGGAATATAGAAGGAAAAAATTGATTTTTCAAATTTATGAAATCTTACCCTCATCACTTGTAAGGGTTTCTCGTGTACTGGCAAGAGATCAGAAGTATTTAGAACGCAAATACTTTAGAGGGCATTTTGGAAACACGATCCAGCCATTCAGTTACTAATGTGCCTTACGTATGCTTTGTTTGTAAATGTTCCTATCACAAGAGACAGGAGACTAACACAGAGAAAGCTCACTGGAAAAAACATTAGAAGGCTGAAGAGGTTCTTAGAATTTGGAGTACATTTAGTCGTCACGTCTGAATAAGATTACCGAACTCATAATTAATTGTCTAAGCATTCTGAGGACAAATTTGGCAAAGTCTCATTCAAAATGCTTTTCACTCAAGGATGTTTTTTTTTTCGGAAACAAGTATTTCAAATACTATAAGCAATGCAAAGCTGAGTAGCATTTTAGCTTAAAGTGATGCAGCTTTAAAAGCTGGTCCTGGTCTAACTACTTTAATACTTTCTTTGTCTGGCTATTAATGATCGTGTATGATGGCTGCGCTTGTTCACAGACTGCGTGTTTGGTCTAGTGCTAGAGCATCCGCCTCTCACATTCCCAGGTCAAGTCATACCAAAGACTTTAAAAATGGAACCTACTGCCCTTGTGTGTGATGCTCCGCATCAGCAATGGAGTAAAGGAAAACAAAGCCAGTGGGCCACAACTGGAAAAAAGGCTGTGGCCCGCTCGACTTGAACCAACTGGTTGGAAACTGGGCCGATAAACCTCATCTAACTTGTTCACAGATGGGTTTTTTTTTTTTTTTTTTTGTAATTTTGTAAGTTTTCCATCTTAAAGACTTTTATGGTCATTCATATATGACAAAAAAAATACGGTTGCAATATTTTGATTTTCCGACCTCATCTAAGGAAAAAACGTGTGGCACAGAACATAAATAATGGTTCAAGTAAGGGGAGGGATGGGAGTAGGGGCAGGGAGGAGTTTTGGCTAACCTCTGCCCCCTTCCCCAAGTTGAAATGTTCATTATTGACACTAAAGCAATTTCTGTATAATTTAGAATGCACTACACTTTTTATACATTAAATGCATTTGAAAAACACCATCCCTTCCCCCTCCCAATCCCCCTCCTCTGCCTTTTCCACCCCCACAAGACAGATGCTTAGAGTACATCTCTGATACTGTACCTTCCCGCAGATGCCAGTGAAGTGTTTTCATAATGGCTCCTAGTCCTTGCAGTATATCATTTAGTTATTTATGTGACTATAAAGTACAGTACAGTAAGTGTGCTATATAAACACTTACCTGCAAATATAATCCTTCAGCATGACTATGATTACATACCAGCCACAAATCTCACGCAATGTGACCTTTAAATTTACTACATTTATAGCCAACAACTTTTAAACTGTCTATTTGTCATAAATTTCTTAAAACTGATTCTGTGACTCAATATCACATTTCCTCACTTCAGTACATATAATATATGATGTATATTAAAACAAGATTATTACCTACTGCTCACAGTCACACACCAAAGATAATTTAAAAAGAAGTCATCTTCTGCAAACTGCTCTCTAAACACCTTTTGAGAATGTATATTAAGTCAGAACCACCAGTGTTCTGCCTTACAAAGTTGGCTGTAAAGCATCTTCCATTTGTGTAGGTACTATGAAGTTGAAAAATTTTAACAAAATAGAAAGTCTTGAATGTACATGCACTCATGTTAACTTACTAGAAGTGGTGCAATTAAACCAAGGTTTTATAGTAGGGTAGGTCTTCGTTTTACAGTTTCGGGTCTTCATTTTATAGTAGGGTAGGTCTTCGTTTTATAGTTCTGGGTCTTCGCTTTATAGTAGGGTAGGTCTTCATTTTATAGTTCCGGGTCTTAGGTCTTAGATCTTAGATCTTTTGTTTATAGACACCCAAGGATTGCCTCATGCCTAACTCACGCAGGGATTTCCTACTGAATTCTTGATAAAAATTGCAGGGTGCCAATGTAAATTGCAGAATAAAAAAAAAAAAACTTTCTGACACTTGTAAATTTAACTGTATATACACCAGTCAAATTGGTCTAGTTTTCCCATTAACCACTTTACTTTTTTTCATCTCAAAGAGCGAAATTTACACATTACACATGTATGTCATATTCTGTGGGGATGGGATAGCGTGGATAAAGAGGGTAACTTAGAATGTAACTGAAAAGCCTGCAGGGCAAGGCCATTGGTACACATCCCCTCTGCCTTAAAAGGCAGCATCACTTATATCATAAACTAAAATGGATAATTCATTGAAATAGTAGCTCCCTCATCCCATATTAGTAAGCTCAAATGTTGGTTTGTCAACCCATAGCTATTGGTCAGTCCATGGAGCTACTGGTCAGCCCAAAGTGTTATTGGTCAACCCATGGAGCTACTGGGGAGGCAAACTTGAAATAGATTAATGTATTTTGTACAATCCATTTTGAAGGAACTGTATTTCCTTTAACTTGGTACCATGTAAAAACTCATTATATGGAGTGGGTTATTTACAAACCACATGGGCTGTTACTAAAATGGCTGCAAGATCTTCAGTTTTGGCTTCATATACCTCTGCGAATGTTACGAACAGCTCATATTTCAGAGTGCCACAGTGGGGAGGGGGCAGGGGGAACAACCAAACCATGAAACCAGAAAGCCCAAAGGCTTAGTGATTCCTTGCCGAATGGGGATGCTTTGTTGCACTGAGGTTTATCCCTCAAATTTATCTTTCTTGACTACATCATTTTATGTTTTAACAATTTGACCTCTGCTGACCTCACATGACCTTTGAACCCCACCAAATATAACAAAAAAGAAAACCTGAAGTGTCTTGAAAGGGATTCAACTCCAGTGGATCTTGGATCTTGAAAATTCTTGCAAAATTTTGCTTTTTGACCTCTGGTGACCCTAGATGACGATCTTAGGAATACTTGGGATATTTTGCTGTTTGACCTCTGGGGACTTCTGATGACTATCTTGGGAATTCTTAGGAAATTTCAATTTTTGACCTCTGGTGACCCCATATCATGATCTTGGGAATTCTTGGGATATTTTGCTTTTTGACCTCTGGTGACCCTATATAACAATCTTGGGAATTCTTGGGAAATTTTGCTTTTGCTTTTTGGCCTCTGATAACTCCAGATGATGATCTTGGGAATTCTTGGGAAATGTTGATTTTTGACCCCAGTGACGCCAGATTACAATCTTGGGAATTCTTGGTAAATTTTGCTTTTGACCTCTGGTGACCCCATATAACAATCTTGGGAATTCTTGGGAAATTTTGCTTTTGACCTTTGGTAACCCAAGATGACCTTTGACCTCCACCAAAAACAATAGGGTTCTTCCTTACATCATGACAAATCTATATACCAAATATGAAAAGTGTCGGTCATTCCTATCTTGAGATATCGTGATTACGAACTTCTCAGCTTTTTACCTCCAGTGACCTCAAATGACCTTTGACCTTCACCAAAAACAAAAGGCTTCTTCCTGTCAACATGACAAATCTATGTACCAAATAAGAAAAGTGTCGGTCATTGCTACCTGGTGATATCGTGTTTACAAGCCGTTTACAAGGTTTTCGCAGTTTAACCTCTGGTGACCTCAGATGACCTTTGACCTCTACCGAAAACAATAGGATTCTTCCTCTCAACATGACAAATCTATATAGGCCATTCCCATCTTGAAATATGGCCATTTCAAGGTTTTCGGTTTTTGACCTCTAGTGACCTCAAATGACCTTTGACCTCCACCAAAAACAACAGGATTCTTTCTCTCAACATGACAAGTCTATATACCAAATATGAAAAGTGTCTGTCATTCCTATCTTGAGATATCATGATTAACGAGCTTTTTGGCTTTTTAACTCCGGTGACCCCAAGTGACCTTTGACCTTCACCACAAACAATAGGCCTCTTCCTCTCAACATGACAAATCTACATACCACATATGAAAAGTGTCGGTCATCCCTATCTTGAGATATCGCGATTACAAGGTTTTTTGGTTTTTGACCTCTGGTGACCTCAGATGACCTTTGACCTCTACCAAAAACAATACGTTTCTTCCTCTCAACACGACAAATCCATACAGGCCACTCCTATCTTGAGATATCATGATTTCCAGGTTTTCGGTCTTTGACCTCTGGTGACCTCAAATGACCTTTGACCTCCACCAAGAACAATAGGATTCTTTCTCTCAAGATGACAAACCTATATATCAAATATGAAAAGTGTCCGTCATTCCTACCTTGAGATATCGCGATTACGAGCTTTTCGGCTTTTTACCTCCAGTGACCTCAAATGACCTTTGACCTTCACCAAAAACAATAGGGTTCTTCCTCTCAACATGACAAATCTATATACCAAATATGAAAAGTGTCGGTCATCGCTACCTCGAGATAGCGCGATTACAAGCCATTTACGAGGTTTTCGCAGTTTAACCTATGGTGACCTCAGATGACCTTTGGCCTCTACCAAAAACAATAGGGTTCTTCCTCTCAACATGACAAATCCATATACCAAATATAAAAAGTGTTGGTCATCCCTATCTCGAGATAACGCGATTACAAGGTTTTCGGTTTTTGACCTCTGGTGACCTCAGATGACCTTTGACCTCCTCCAAAAACAATAGGGTTCTTCCTCTCAACATGACAAATCTATATACCAAATATGAAAAGTGTCGGTCAATCCTATCTTGAGATATCGCGATTACAAGCAGCGTCACAAACACACATACACACACACATCCACACACACACACACACACATACACACACACACACATACACACACACACGACATCACCATCGCATAGATTCCTTGCCTGCCTACGGCAAGGAATCAAAAATCTTTCTTCTCATATGAATTTGTTCAAACTTTATACTTTTTCACCATTGCTTCCCAGAATTTTATTTTCTTTTCCAAGTGCTTACCATATAGATGAAAATATGTATGTGATATTGCTAAGAATCATATTCTTCCAAACAGATAAATTGCATATAAACCCTGCAAGTACTGCAGAACCTACTACAAGTTTGCTGCAAATTAAGCATGCAGTATTCACCCACACCTTCAAAACAGTAGTTCATTTGCAGTAAATTGGTAGGTGATATATGACTGCAAATCCCAGGAGTTAATAATGTCCAGATGAATTTCCAGCATTGAGGTTGGCAGGGTTCAAGAAAGAAGGCAATATATTCGAGATTGGGGATTTTCATCATCCAGAATCCCTGAAAGTAGATACTTTTACAGCTGGAAGTGATTACCACCACTCCAATATTTCATTTTGAGTTTAATTTGAGATGATTCATCTGACATGAATAGTCATCTTTAACTTTGATGAAATGATGCACATAATTGTAATAATTAAGCTCATACCCTCCAAACCTGCATTGAAAGGGAGTGTAGGTACAGTAAGGGGTAAGGTGAGTGCTTAACTAGAGGGGAGGGTGGGTAGTTCAGCAGACATGAACAGTCATCTTCCACTTTGACTGAACAATGCAAAACAATTATAATAATTTAGTGTATATCTTCTTAACCGTTGAAAGGGGGTCGAGGAATGGGGTACATAGTGGGGAGGGGGATCAATCACTAGACATAACTTCTTCCATGATTTAATGCAGTTTAGTTCATATACTACACCAAATCCTCCAAAGAAGATATTAGAAAGGGTGGGGGTGAATGCTAAAGAACAGGAGGGGGAGTTTCATTGATTAAACATAAATAATTACCATCTCTTCACTGATTTCAGATGATGCAGTTAATTGAAACAATACAACTGATATCCTTCGGATCGAATAATGTAACTTAATTGTTATTTTTTTTTGTATATCCTCTGCATTATCAAAGCTGCAGTAACTCAGGCTTATGTCATGGGGGTAGGAATAGGAGCACACAGGATAAATTGTTATACGTGATCTCTTTAATTCTGGGGAAAGCTTAAAACATTCTGTAATTAGCAGAGTTTGCTTGTGCTAGCCCACATTTACCCCATACCCATTTGATTTTACTACTCACAGTTCTCTTATCATGATGCAACATGTATTAATTTAATATCTCTTTATGACTAATATGCCATATGACTTAATTATGCCATATGACTTAATTATGCTGTATGACTGAGTTCAGTTTCCAACATAAATATAAGCTTATTTTCATTCTGTCACCAGATTATTGAATAAGATGTGGGTAACTAAAAATAAAGACCCCAATCCCCCCCCCCCCCCCAAAAAAAAAAAAAAGTGTCAATTTCTTGACAAATGTGACATGATGATAAGGGCAAAGATTTTACACTACTGTAAATGTTCCTCAGGAATTTTAAATACTAGAACAATTAAGAGTTAGTTAAAAAAGTATGGTGAAGAAAGCAATGCAAATGTTTACCCATGTAACATAAATGAAGAAAGTACAGTACCTAATTGATACTTAAGAGATAAATGTTTTACTTTCATTAGTTTACCTAAACAGAACAATTTAACTTACCGACCAGAAAACCTAACAACAATATGACCGATAATATATGACACCAAACTGCGGACAATTGATACCAAAACCCCATCTGCAGCAATGATTGAATGAACCAGCCTAGTAGTAATGTGTAATGTAATGATCTGTGTTTCCTTCAAATTCACTGATTTATTCAATTTTACAGACAATATAATGAAAGTTTAAATACAAAAGTCTGCAGCCTGTTACATGATTCATATTTCTAGGAACAAGGACATTTAATCGGTCACTTCACATGAATGGAACGGAACTTCCAAATGGCAACCTAGTGCAACAGAATGATAACAGTATGAATGGTAAAGTTCTACATATATAGAGCTGTTCAGTAAACCTAACGTCCTAATTCCTGTCACAGGAAGAGTGTGGAGATACAAACTTGAGGTCATTGCACTTTCAATCACACTTTCATAAACAAGAACACTGTTTAGAAAGATAACAAGTTAAATACATACAAACAAACACCTAAATTCAATAAGATAAAAGTCCTTCTTTGAAAGTAATAGTGCCAAGCTTTTGCTTTCTCAGCTGCGGAGAAGTGTGTGGGACTTTGCTGCATTAAATTTATTTACGTGCGGTATTTGGAAGAGAAAATCGGGATTCATGCAATCCCGCACCTTAGTGCAAACACTGTCCCAGCCCATTATCTTCTTCAATAGTATACTATAGGCCAATCCTGGTATTTCTATGAAATGAACACCTTAGCACTAGGTAGGCAAAACAGTACGAAATAAAGTTTCTTCATTGACCAATTTTATGTACATCACAGATCTCCAAGAAACACAAGAGGGCCATCATGAGGACAGGAAAGTATATGGCCAATCAGTGGCCAATTATGTATGTTATTCATTGGTGACAATGACTGTCTACACACCTTCAAATGGCTATATTATAGCCTTATTCTAGTCATACTTATTCTATGGTAGAGGGTACCTATAGGTCTGTGAAGTGAATTTGTAATTTACACTTTCACATCTAATGGACAACCAACACAACAATTTAGTTCAAATTTACTTGGACAAGTTCTTCCTGAAAGTTGGGTACAAATGGGAAAACTGTAAAGCACGTTCTTGAGTGAACCCCCGGAATTAGGCCCCAAACCTCCTGGCTGTTGTATGATCATTTGTTTCAGGTGCTTCCCCAAAACTCCCTGGATTGGGAATCTACGAGCCCTGATACCTACCTCCTATTCACATATGTAATCCCCACTTACCTGCAGTAAGTCCCTGGCAAACCAATAGCACTCCAGGACTCCAGGAGGGGTGCCCTCCTCCACTGTGCCATTAGTATACCAGGGTCTTACTTCGGGTAAGTGGGGATTACATATGTAAATAGGAGGTATAATGAGGGGCAATGTAGATCTACTACAGTAACATAATCTACTCAGCCATAAGTAAAATGATCAAGGAGACATACAGTATAATTGTATTTCCCCCATGCTTTTCACCAACTACGTTCACACACAGACAGGGATTCTAGGAAGGATGGATGCCGGGCCCACCTTTTGGGATGCTCCCATAAAGTTTCATTTTTCACACAGATAAATTTTGCTTAAAGAGCCCTTTAGCTTTCTCCCTCCCCCCCCCCTCCCCCCTCCCCCCCCCTTGTTTCACGCTACCATTTCTGACTGCATTTAAACCCATCTCTTATTTTTTTATTTTCTTCGTTTTATATTCCAATGGAAGAAATACTTTTCTTAGGGTATGTCAACTACCATAGATAAAAAAGTAAAACCCCTGTGGTCATGCATCAAGTTCAACTAACTATATCACTGTGATGGATTATATTACTAAAAAGGAAAAGAAAGAAAAAATAAGAAAACAGAGAAACATAAAAAATAAAAACATGAAAAACTCATCAACCATGTAGAATTGAACAGTAAAATCATACAATAAAGGAACTGTGCATGTGCCTGCAATATCAACATAGGTACTGAAAATGACATTGCCATTTATCAATGCCAACATTACTATTTCCTACAGTACTGCAAAAGGGTTAAAATCTGCTATAGGCTGTGGTGTACAGAAGATATATCAAACCCACTGCAAACTTAATTAAACTTCTGCTGTACCACTTCTACTGATGGAGGCAGTTCTACAAAATACGCAAATGACATTTTAGTACTTTTCCACTATCTCAATACGTACAGTATACCAACAAAACTGACTTTAATTCGAGATATTCTACCTCTGAGTAGAATTAAGCCCTGACTGCGCATCCTCTTTCATTCAGCCACTTATTCCCTGGTCAATTATATGTAGCAAGACACACATTATGCAGCATACATATACTGTACCTACAGTATTTACCTATACCATACACTTGAAAAAACTACACATTAAAATTGAAAAAATATTACCTACCTGCTTTATTTTATGGTTATTTTTATCCCACTTCCAAAGCATAACACCAGCCATCCTGAATACACGCTTTACCCTTATGTAACCAACCCACCGACTGATAAACCTTAAAGTCATGTAAAACTAAAAATTCCAATGGCTACCTTTTCTTGCATGCTTTATGAATACACTCACTGATAATCTCTCCATCCTGTCCAAAGGAGCTATTTACTTTAGAGATGATGGGTATCCATCAATTTCAAACGTTAATATCTTTCCCCAGGCGAGGGGAGCTATTGTAAGATGGTCACCAACATTTTGGTAACTTGAAGTGTAAACACCGACATAGATCAGATCAAACACTAGCAAAATATCTCCCAGGTTACTACTACATCCGAATGGTCCTTTCACCTTTGAAATTTTATCCTGACTCGGAAATGCATCACAGAAATCCGTCTCGGTGCTAATGCCGAGATCACACACAGGTACGATGCACTGATGATGCTCTGAGTAACTATGTACGTAGGTTTTACAACACTACACATGACAAAATCACAGGCCACAGGGATTAATTACTACGCTGAAACTGAAGAAAAATCAATGGTTCCTTTTACACATCAGAATATTTATGAGAGGAGATGCTTAAACACGCTAAGGCAGTGATATTACCTAGCAAGTCTTTGAGGTACTTGTTGTCTTGTAAAATTAACCATCCTGAACAGTCCGAGGCTAATTCAGACACGATTGACCTGTACTACGTTCAACGTGAAGAAAAGAAAAGTATTAAAAAGTCTGCCATTCCTGACAGGTGTAATGGAAAAAGCAGTAACGTGCATCCTTAAGTTGCTCTACGGTGAGGTGAAACTACCGCAGATTGGAGCCGGATGATTCACACTTAGAATGCAGATGAGAGAAACAGAGATGTATCAGAAGAGTAAAAAATATCTCATTTTAATCCTTTTTGACAATCTCCTAGGTCATCTAAATGGTTTTACTGCCATTTCACTTCAATAGTGTATGAATTAAGATGCAGATATATAGTTCTGAGCTTTACAGGAGGATGATACAGTATAAATGTAGCCAAAAGATTTCATATAAACTCTTGTTTAGAATTTCTGAAGTTCAAATTTCTCCGTACTGTGAATAGTCTTCATTGTGGTGATGCATGGCTTGACATAAGCATCAATGGCTTGACAATTTGCAAGAAAATTGTTGAATTTTATGAGGCTTGTCTTCTAGCAATTTTTTTTTTAAGAATTACAGAAACTAGACATCTATCTTGACTGCTGATTAAAATGAAAATGGCAATAACTGCAACAGACTCATCAAAAGGGAAATGCAGACAGCCAAATGTGAATTAATTAGCATATTGCTGTATGCAATCCCAACAGCTAATTTATGCATGGTTCTTGTAAAATCATGTGGCAACATTTATGTTACTACAAAATTCATGCAACATAACTTGTTGATTACCTTATCTTCATTAAGCAAAGTTTTGTTCTGAGCCATCACTGATGAAAAAACTTGCAAATAAAAAAGGTATTTGAAAGATTAACTTCAGCTAATGCTACAAAATAACTTCTTACACCTGTGATCAAAAATCTTTTAATTCACCTAGGGGAAGCATTCATAATTACCAAGACAATAAAAACCATTGAAAAAGGTCAAAGAAAATGCAGCATCTAAAAGAGAGCGATAGTCCTAATTCTGCGATAACAAAATGAGGGTGAGCCCCTATGTTGTGACCCCAAAGTAAGGACAGTACCACCTCTGTACCAAATAATTTTACCTAGTCTAATTCGGTGGTAGATGGGATTGTTCACGAGTATTATATAGATGAGGTAAGTAGGAGTGAAATAGATGCATGCATTACCAACAACTACTTCCTAAACCCAAAATCCAAAGGCAGAGGGTGAAACCCAAACTAGCCAAAATATTCTAAAGTCACATTATGTCCACAGAAGGGAAACCAAACTGAATCGTACCCCTCTGCTTTCAGACCTTTACAGCATATGGGTCAGTCTCAAGTAGCTATCCATCGATCCTAGAATGGCTAACAGATCTACATTTGCTTATCGTTAAACCTACTATAGTGTAAAGGACTGCAATTATAGGATATGCAGATAGTTTCCCCAACACTTTGGGGATAAAAAGACCTACTGCATGTGCAGAAGTTCCTTCCACAAATCTCCCTATCACAGATTTAATTCATATTGAACTGCAATATTTACAAAGTTAACCATCCTCTTAAAATCTATTTCACAAGCCAACCACTTTGTAAAAATGCACCATCACATATGCCTGCATATTCACACTCAATAAGCCAGTCTTGTCTTCTCTCTTCCAAAACAATACAGGTTACACCATCGTTGACCTAGATAGTTCCAATATTTGATTTGTTTTCCTTGAAACATCTATTGTGGATGAACAAACATATTGATGTCTATTACTGCACATACCAAACACTACAAAGACAAAATCACTCCTTATCCCCATGGCAACAATAATTCAATAAAGATCAAAAGAAGACAGCAGTTTCCAAGGCAACATGTTCCTTTCAAATCTTCACCTTCTTTGGAAAGTCTCCTGTGAATTATTTCTTTCCCAGGAAATGTCAAAAATTCAAGCAAAGTAGCTATCTTGCCTGAAGCTTGACAATTTCAGGTCAATTGTAAAAATCTGTGGGTCTTGTTTTCTTTCTTTTTTTTTTCTTCCTTTTTTAAGAATAAAAGGGAAAAATCTGGTTTATTGATGTTCATGATCATACACCTGTGAGTTCAAACACAGCAATATGCAATAGATTGGTAGTATTGACATACTATGCAGTCTAGTTTCTGGCATCTGCTCAGTTGTCGTAAAAAATATAGGCCATTTGAAACAGGGTAAACTGATTTGTTTAGCATGTATACACACAAGTAGTACCATCTGTATTATAGGTATAGTAACACACAGTACTGTATACTGCACACAGTACACATATACTGTATATATAGTGTGCATCTGGAGACGGGGTACTTTCTTGGATGACAAACTTCAATAGTAACATTTTAAACGGCATATAATGACTGTTACAGCCCAATTGAACACTACTGTACACCCAAAACATAGTTTTGATGTTACAATTAAGTTCACCAAGGAAAGAATTAGGTTTCAACAAATAATGTGTGTACTTTTGTATGAAATCATTTGGGAAAACTTAATTGCCACCATGTGAAGACTTGAAACTGATCCCATTAGGATACAACAGATCGTTAATTCATATGCATACTAAGCATAAAAACATACACAAAGTAACCTCTTTTACAGTATTACTGTTGACCTTATGCGGTATATATCAGTATGGTTTGCTCAAAATCATAGACCTTTCTTAAACTTTCAGTCCTCAGCTACTGTACTGTATAACCCTCATCAAGCTATGAATATTCATAAACCAATTCAATCTCATGAAACAATTATATCTTTCTTTCTTTCTTGATTTGCATTCTGTTGTCTTAGTTCACTGATGTGCCAGTGGCACTACTATACCATACTGGACACTGATCGCAACTCCACATATAGAGTGGTTCATAACGTCTGCACAATGTACATGTGCTATAGAGAACCTAAAGCTCATCTGAAAAATGAATATTCATGAGTTTGTCAAAAATGGAGAAACAAATCACTATGGTAATACTAACAACTTGTCAGGACTAGTTAGGCATGTTTACAACTGAGAGTAATCAAACAGTAAAGAACACACGCAACATCCCATATCAAGTTTCAGAGTACTAAATATATATTTACGCCTCACAGTCACAGACAGAATCTGCCATTTTTTGCCGTTTGCTCAAGCAAGCCTACCCTTATGTCATCATCCCTTTCTAATTAAATTCATTCCGATCATTCAAAGATGACATAAGGTAATAAACAACTTGATTAGCTGTTACTAAGATGTGTACTTTTAAATCACCAGTATCTGTATACACACAGTCTGCCCACCAAAAAAGAAATGATTCCTCACGAAAAGCATGGCCTGGTACCTGGATCGGGCACTGGTGACTATAAATAATAGCTGAGCTATATGCTGCATGTTTTTATAGTCAGGTCACTTTCCATCAAAGATTAGAAATCTGTACCAAGTCAATGGGAAGTTAGAATTTATTTCATACAAAAAGTGCATGAAACATTAGAATACAGTTGAGTTGTTAAGTATATGGAAATAAAGATCTTTTTTTCCTAGCTGGCCTACTTTGTGGACTACCAGACAGAGGTCTACATGCCCTGAGAAACACTGCCAACATTTTCCTGACCAATGATACCCCTGAAATATTTCTTCAATTTTAAAATACTATGATTCAATGGCACAATTAATAAACATTTGTGTATTAGGACTACAGACAATACCACAGTTTGCAATGTTACACAGTGGATAAATCAACCTCTTGAAGCCACAAAATTTTGTCGTGTACAGTGAATACCATTTGGAAGTACAGTAGCATAGTGACAACTACAATGATGGCAATTGCCACTATGGTAGTGGCAACTACAATGATGACAACTGCCACTATGGTAGAGGCAACTAAAATGACGGCAATTACCACTATGGTATTGGCAACTACAATGATGGCAATTGCCACTATGGTAGTAGCAACTACAGTAAAACCCCGTTTATCCGAACCCCGTTTATCCGAAACCCTGTTTATCCGAACTAGCCGTCAGATTTGACAACAATAATAGTCAACACAATTACAGTAGTATACACCAAGTTTTAAGTGCTTTACAAGGCAAAATTCAACGTAAATTTTTGCAGAAATGCACTAATTTTTCTCGGGACTTTAAAAGTAATGGAAAGATGTCACGATGGCTAAAACAGCCGACATGTGGACATGGAAAACAATCTGTTATCCCTTTGTCAAATTTGGAAGAAATATCGTACGTATTTGCTTTGACATTCTTGTTAGGAGCCATGAGTCGGTATAGGCTCAATATCCTCTCATACAAAAATACGTTAGGCTAGCGTAAGTCTTAGTTTCACTAAATCTGAAAAGTTAGTAACGTAGTGAGCTTCATACCTAAAAATAATGAAAGTAGATCTTACAAAAACATTGCGAACTGCTGTTTGAGAGTCTCCTACACATGTGTCTCTAACATTTTTTGAAATTTTTGCAGAACTTTTACTCTAGATACCTCTCCAGATCGTTACAGCTTTTCTTCAGCACACACAGTCATTTAGTGTGTAGAAAGCATTGATCATTCAGACGAGGGAAGGCTCAAATTTTTGGAATAAAATCTCTCTGTTTTAGACGTCTTAAAATTTATTTGTCATATCATCGGTCACAAAAAAAAAGTAACGAAATATTTTGGGGGATTTTGTCTGCAATTTTAAGCCTTTTCGGAATTATTTTGGGAAATGTGTTGACACACTGTCTTATATGGACCTAGTGTACCGTACTTAAGGCAAAAACTCGAAACCTCGTTTATCCGAACTTTTTTGTTATCCGCACAACCTTCGGTCCCGATGTGTTCGGATAAACGGGGTTTTACTGTACAATGATGGCAATTGCCACTATGGTAGTTGCAACTACAATGATGGCAATTGCCACTATGGTAGTGGCAACTAAAATGATGACAATTGCCACTATGGTAGTGGAAACTAAAATGATGGCAATTGCCACTATGTGGTTTAAAGCAATTCATCATTTTCGTGTACATGGCTATCACTGCCCTATAGCTACAGTACTGTGCGTTACATATGGCAGCTAGCATGTACAATACACTACAATGTATATGGTCCTATACAAATTTCGGCTATGTGTGTGTGGATTACTTGAAAATGGTTCTCTGTATATTACCTGGGTGTGAGCTATTTATCATTGTTTTATCTTACTGAAAAATAACAGGTAGTTTAGAAAAGGAATATTCTGAAAATATTTATAGAACTTAAGGGCCCTTCCATGGCTGTACCTCCCCTTTGAGACCAATCAACTCATCTTGGTCTCAAGTGCTCCTTTTACATGGCCTCTCATAATCATTTGTTTTCTTTCCAGCAAGCCTGATAGTAAGTGAATAATGTTCGCTCTTCACAACTAATGAAAAGGACATACTGATTCCATGGTCTTCTTTTAACAACAACAGAATTAATGAAAAAAACCTCCAGCAAAGAGAACAAGAAGGCATCCATACCTGTAGCCTGCTGCAAATCTCATCTCCCCCATATTTTCTACATACCTGTGTTGTGTGACTGCACAACTGTGCATAAATTTAAACCCACTACTGCACATGAGTAATAAGATCTTCTAAAACCCCATGCATTCCAATGAGAAATTTATCAACCTGAATTTCTTTTTTATTTCCACCATGGACAAAGGGTACATTCCTTGCCTAGCTGCCATACTTGTAAGCAGAGAGTCTTGTTTGCAAAAATCATGAAAAACAAAAGCAAAGAGAAAAAAAAAGTCCTCTGTATTCCATGCAACAATATGCAGTACTTGATTTTCTTGAAGTGCTAGAGTTGCCAAGTAGCAGCTCCCTGGTGCAACTTTACATGGAGGGTGATGCTGTTTAACTAAAAATGAGATATTTTGAAATAATGCCACCAGATTAAATACTTTTAAGATCATAATTTCTTCATAAAGCAAAATTTCATAATCTGGGGTAGCAAGTAGCCTTAGCCTTTAATCTGCATGTGCCTCTTTGCATTCACTCTTGTCATCTGATATCTATTTATGTTTTCACCTCATTTTCTTCCCTCCCCCCTCCCCCCCCCCTTTTCTATCTTGGACCTCTTTGTCCTACTTTTTCTACACTTCTCTGGAATGCACTGGTATCTGGTATCACGTATCACCTTTCCAGCTCCATATCTCTCTGACAAAAGTGAAATTGATATATTTATTGCTGCTTTGTATACATTAATTGTCCCACCCCCTCAATCTGACAGGTTTTATAACAAAAGCCACTCCTCCCTATGATGGTTGTCACCTGTCATAAAATATACACCCTCCAGGTACTAAAATGTCAGTTAAACAAGCACAAATCCAAAGACGATGTCCATTTTTGAGAGCAGGTTGTTCAAATTACCATAAAAGGTAACATTTTAGTTCCTCTCACTCTCCACTGCTACACACTGTGGGTCATCCCTGGCAGTGCATGTCAACTTTCAACCCAGAATCCCTTTATCACAAAAAAACATTCCCAAACATGGACCAAAAATCCTTTGTTCAAAGTTTTGTAAACAAACATACAGATGTTTTCCATGTACA
Source organism: Holothuria leucospilota (assembly GCA_029531755.1). NCBI lineage: Eukaryota > Metazoa > Echinodermata > Holothuroidea > Aspidochirotida > Holothuriidae > Holothuria > Holothuria leucospilota. The sequence goes on along the minus strand of CM055972.1, from coordinate 29,252,894 downwards.
GGCTTATACAACAAATAATTTTCAGTATGTCTGAAATTTTGAACATGAACTCAATGTCTGACAAACTACCTCAAATTCCTTCCTCATGTTCAATGAAGATTTTAGACTTTGAAAAGGTAAACTAGCCCAATTAGTTCTTTACTGAATTTACCAAGTCTGTCTCTTGCAATGATTAAAGAGATGCTTTTAAAGGAGGGATGGGGCAGTGCCTTCTCCCACTCCCATCAACCCCCCCCCCCCCAAAAAAAAAAAAAAAAAAATATTGAAACCTTCCTCAACTAAAGGTGACCTATGGAAAGAAAAATATTTGCAAGCACAAACTATGTTACCACAGCAATTGACAAAATGACGCAAGACTCAAGTTCAGGGGAGGCTTTGGTCAAAAAGTAACTTTTTGGCCACTTTTGGCAAAGTATTTGAGAAGAAAATGGCTCTTAATTAAAAGCTTTCTTTTGATACCAAACTTGCACATTATAAAGTAATAGCATTATCTTATATTTATGTATTCAGTCGCAGAAGTTCTTTGTATTTTATTGTATTTTCGGGAAAGATTGCCATTTTTTCTACTTTTTGTAAAAATCGTGGAACTCGTCACTTGGGACACTCATATTTTTGTTGTTTTTCAACCTAGAAACCTCTTCTTTTAACAGAGTAGCTACCCTGTATTTAGGTATGGACTGACATTTTCATTTTTTGCTAATTGTGTGTAAATTAATATTGGGGATATTTTTATACACTTTGTTTTATTTATTTTATCAATTCATAAAGTTAATCAAGTATTCTCTTCTTTAGTGATGTAACTGCAAATCTTGCATCATCAGTCCGAAGAGCTCTCTGTAAGCTTTAATTTAAGCCATTTAGTACCTTACCATGCTTGCAGCTTGTTGCTCTTTGGAGGTAGAGCATTCCCAAATTTGCTCATTAAATATGCAAATTATGCTAATTACTATGCTCATAACTATTTAACTATTGAGGACATACACATACTGGGGATCTTTATCAACAAGAATTTTTGGAAGGCCTGTAAAATTATTTGACAAAAATCGTTTCCTTAGGGCAGAGCCTCCCCTGAAATACATCCATTTTTACATAGGACCTATATTGTGGCATGATCAAACTGATTTTATTTGATATTTTGGCCTTTTTTTAAATCTTGCCATGCAATGCTGTTATCGTGTGAACCTACCATAAGTCATAGACTGGACCAGAAGGTTGAATAAACTGTTATCACAGCATATACTTTACAGGCCATTGGCTACCATCAAGGAAGTGATTTCACAGTCCAACAACCGCATGCGGTCATTCAAGGTTGAAACTTCAAAACTTCATCGTGGGAATTCTTACTGCAACACAACTACATCCTGAGCTTCTTATATTTTCAGCAAAAATGTAGACATAACTTTTTGGAACAAGAGTTCTGTACCTCCCTCCCCCTACTGCTCCCTACCCCCCACCCCCAGTCAACCAGTCAGAGTAACACTTAACTATTAAAAGTTAAACTTTTAGGAATGATAATTTTTCAAAAAAAGCTATGATGAAGTGGCAAGCCATACATGCCACATAAACAAAGTGTCAGGTTCAATTGCCTATTAAAGGAAAATATTGCATTTGTTTTACAGGAAATTTTCATATTTGTTAAACCAACCTTTATCATACAGAATGATAGATAATTCAAAATTGGGCAGTACAGTAGCCTTAAGCCTTTCAATAAGTAAGGTTCTAACTGAAAGTCAGTTATACCTTGCTCAAAAATAATCTGTTGGCCCATTAAACTTTCAAAAATTCAAATAATACAACTTTTGCAACTCTTGCAATGCATAGTTTTTCGTGGAAATAGAGATATTTGCTGGAGTTTACTGGTAAGACTGAATCCTTAAATAATGATTGAAGCTATTTTCTTTGCATGTCATGTTGGTGAATTTGAAACGCAATATTTTCCTTTAAGGATAAGGGTGCAATACCACGCAATAAGCATTCTTTTCCTTTGAAATGTTCTTATAGGAGGGAAGCTTCAGGGTATTTTACAGTCCAGCCTTGTCTCCCTAAATCCTATAGTGTCAACAGTAGTAGTACATTTGAATGATATTAACATATATCATGGGGATGCTATCTCAGCTCGTCTCCCCTTCTCCCCTGCGGCAATGACACAGAACACTTCTGCACAACCAATAATCTTTTCATCGCAAAATACTCTGATGACAAAAATGACATCTCTTTCAATATCTGCAAAACATAGAACATTCATAAAAGACAGACGTTTTGTGTTTAGACATCACATACTATCATCACATGAAATCAACAAAAGTATTAGGTTGAAAATCTACATACTGATAGTAGAAAGAAATCTCCCGCATGGCATATTTATTCCTTTTAATTCTGTTAACAATAGATTTGAGGAAATGGGCAGATTTAGGTCAAATCAATGAACTCTTACAGAATTTGCATATACAAATGCATTAAGCATGTCAGTGTTGAAGTTTGAAATAGGGCCTGTGCAACATAATGTTCTCTTCACTCACCACAAGATGTGCCCTCCAGGAGAACATTCTACCTAACAGGATGGGTTGAAATTCCCAGCTAAGACAGACTTATTACTACCTGAGGTATGCTAATTATGGACAAAATTGTCTCTTCTTTCAACTAATTATCTAAGCCACCTGATTAAACCGTTAAGTACCCTACTAAAGCTGTGGGAAATCTCAAACAAAGGCTTACAATGACTTAAAAGGACAGAAGGATTTCCCAATTGGATTTTATAAAGTGCTAGAAAGTCCTAGATGAACATCGACGAGTACTCTCAAAAGTGAGTCATAAACTGAACTTTTAGGCACACGCACACAAAAAGCCTGGGCTGAGCCAGTGGCAGCAAAGATTAAAGATCTGATTTATGGAATTTTTTCAAAAGGAAAAAAGATGATAAATTTCATTTGGGGATGATGATGTAATAACTTTGTCATAGAAACTAATATATCAATTCTTAGTGAAAAAATCATAAACTACTATAACAAGATAATAACATTTTTCAAGGTTTCCTTGGGTTTTCTCAACTTTAGAAAGTAATATAAGTTATTACTTTTGATGATAGGGGACAGCGGCCTACACCAAGTAAGGTCATTGGCTCTTTACCTGAGAAAGCTGCAGGGCCTTATGTTACCTCACCTGGTAGTATGGTTGGGTCTAGATGTCATAAAGAGAACTTGCACTGGTTGCAGTGATTAACAAATGTGGCATTCCTGCAATTTGTAACCCACATGATGAGGTAATTCTCTATTACCACCAAGGGCATCCTCACACAGCATGTACTGTAACAGTGTGGAGGGAAGTAGGCAAGGAGGGGGAAAGAGGGACCAATTAAAAATCTACCATTTTTTTAAACTAAATCTGAAGTGCACACAGTTCTAGGTATAGTACCTGTAAAAACATTTCAGAAGTGATAAAATTATGAACAAATGTAATGCTACCCACAAACTACATTCATTGTTCAATTCAAGGTATGACAGCTTCCTTCTCCTTGTCTATAACATAGGTACAGGGGGCTGGGGGGTGGCTTTAGCCCCCCTCATCAAAAATGTGGTGGGCAGAAGTAAGCTTCTGCCCCCCTCAATCCAAGGACGAAAACCCCCTATTTTTTTCCTATGTAAAAAATGTCAAAAAGTTGCAGTAAATTTCCTTAAAATTTGTCCAACATATCGCACCAAACTGCATCTGCTAGGACCCTCAAATATTCAAAAACTTCCCAAAGGGGAGGGGGACACCCCTCCCCTTAGACACCTCCTCAGTACAGCAGTCCAAAACAATGTTCAGCCCTTCCCCAGTCTCAAACAGCTTCGGTCTATAATGTCACTGTCTTTCAAGAATATTTAGAGAAAAAATTCCAGATGAAATAAGATTTTCCCACACCTTTAGTCAGAAAACAACATCTACTGCAGGACTGTACCATTTTTAAATTAATAAAACACTAAACTTTTACAGGAATACTTATCAGTATTGTACCCTCAACTGTTTTTCAGCATGGCATGCTACAATCCCCAAGTTCTGTGACTGATCTTAAAAGCTACCAAAATAGACACAAATGATCAGCTGTGTCCATTATACTAATGCTGTCAAAGGCATTGCAGATAACACATAAAGCGCATACCAGCAGATGATGCTATAGGATAGCTGGTAGTAAAATTATGAATAATATAATTCTGGCCGTGACTCATGTTGCCAAGCTACTGATGCGTGAGTTTTGTTGACAACCATGAGAGTTGGCATTGGAACGAATGGGTGAATGGTTTGGCAGAAAATTTAGAGTTGTAATGAGCTTATAGTGGAGAGAGACACTGTTCAGATAGTCATGGAACATGCATAAATTATACACTGTATACAGTAAGGAAGATTACTAAAATTAAATTCATGTGTCCATATAAATTTGAGATACTGTGACATGTAATTTTTCATTCATCACTGAAAATTAAACTTGTTTATCTTTTTATTGTCCTCTTTAAAAAAAAGTGAAGCTTTAATAAGGCATTATTGGAATTTCTTGCCTTCTTACAGACTTCATTTATAGTAGTCCAGCCCAAACACAATATCCAGACCAGTGATGTACGCAGAGAAAATGAAATATTCCTATCATCCATTCGCCCACTCACATAACAGCACATGAGTGACATACGTCAGGAAAATCTTCGCAATTTTTTTTTTCCTCAACAATGCAATGTTCTAGTACATTATGTTTGTACTGTCTAATGAATTGAATGCTTGTACCAATTAACGGGAAAACATCTTTGCAAATTTTTTTTTCCTAAACAATGCAATGTACTAGTACATTATGTTTGTACTGTCTAATGAACTGAATGCTTGTACCAATTAAAGGGGGAAATGAAGTCACCCCCATAGCATACCCTACAATACTAATTCATGAATGGCTCTGTTTAATCATGTGATAATATTTTTGTTCCTGAATGTTCCATTTATGCAGAATAACTACTATGTGTAAGCCTACCTTTAATATCAAATATTTTTTGTTTGGACACATCATAAAAGATATTTGTAAGGGAATTAAGAGGAAATTTGGGGTGACTGCTCATTCCCTGTAAGGTATGGTAGTACAGTTCACTCCCTATTCTTTTTGTAGGTCATCTCTCTTCTCAATCAATCACCAGGGCTTACCCCCTTTTCCTAACCTTCCCATTACCCCTCCCCATTCTCCCTACCAATTCCCCTTTTTCTAAGACCATTCATTCCAAGTCTTGATCTTCCTTTTTCCTCATTCTGCTCAGACCACTCTTTCCCGAGACCGTCTTCCTCCCTTCCCTCCCCCTCCCCTTACTTCACCCTCTCCAACATTACCTGTAATTATAACAGGTACAGGTATGAATAATAGAACGTACATCCTTCACTGAGCTCAGAGCTAAGACAGATTCAAGAGCCAGTAGTACAGCCAAGCACACTTTGCAGTTACACCAAAGGCCTCACTGCAATTTTATCAATCATCTTCACCCTTCGATTGTACTCATGAATTTTTAACCAATGAACTTCCAATCCCCTTCAGCCAACTTGACACCTTCCTGTATCCAATTTGTGTATTTGGAGCAGTGACCAAATCATTAAAAGAAAGACCGTGTTTTTCCAAGAGGATTAGTTTTCAAAGCCTTGCTGATGAAAAAGTTCTCGAGAAGGCTGCGTGCAATGGAAGTACGATATTATGGAAAAGAAATATGTCTAATATAATGCAATATTACCTGTATGCAGAGAGACCAAGGTATGAGTCATACCCATTAAGCTCTGAGCCATTCATAATTAAAAATCTCTTCAGAAACATAAGCAAAGAACAATCTTTCTCTTTCCCATTTTTTCCCATTTTTTTTTTTTTTTTGGAGGGGGGGGGGGGGTATAATTTATAAATTTTTTAATTTTCTTTAGCAAAAATGCAAAACTGGTTAACCATTTTAAATAAGGCAAATATGTGCACTCTGTATTCAACTGTTAGTAAATATTTGATAAGTATTTCTCAGAAGCAGTATTATTCCACACATACTTAGAGTTAGTGATGCACTAAAATAGTCACACACTGTACCAATGGGCTGATTACCAGCAAAGAAATTGAAAATAAAGATTGTAGTTGCAATCCATAGCACACTGTACATACATAAAATGTAGTAATATTTGGTGACTAGGGTTCAGCTCATTCTAAGCATTTATTCCAATTGGAGAAAATTTTATTAATTTGCCAACGGGGCGATCTCCATTGTTTCCTTCTAAATAGACCTTTGAATATGACCAAAATAGGAGCAAAAATTAAAAACTTTTGAGCAAATTTTAAGCAATGAGAAACTGCTAAAAAGGAGAAACAAAATTTTGAGACTTGACTGGAATTCTCTCAAACTTGTGGTCACATTGGATTACATACCTGAATCCCTTTAAGAATTGTAAAATAAATAGTAACACTTAACTGACCTTTGCTGCTACTTACAGCAGCCTCATATTTTTCCCACGAACATCATGCCCCCACCCTTTCCTACCCATCCATGCTCTTAGTACTATTACCTTTAATGTCATTGTTTTGAATCACATGTTTATTTAAGTCCATTCCAATACTCTTGTTTTATCTTATAGTCATTTTAAAGCAGGAAATTTAGAGGCAAAACCAATGGGAGACAGAGAACAGGGTAGAGTCAACCCCTTCCCCCTCCCCCTTTTACTACCTATTTGCCCTTGTAACCCTCACCAACACCAACTGACCAGCATTTACAAGTAGGTCTACTGTTAACCCAATGTCAGAAGTGATGCATATCTCCAATCAATTGAACAAATCCTCTGCTGCTTTCAATTTAATGACACATCTAGTAGCATCACCAACAAGAGACAGGGTAACTGTTAGCAGGTGGAAAAAACCAGGAATGTGGGAATTAGCTCCTTGCCAGGAAATTTTGGTGTTTGGAGGTAAATATGAGCAGTTGGAAGGAAGTTTGGCTTGTTTAGTACACAAAAATTGTGCAAAATTTGACTTGCTTGCTAGGAAATGAACATTTATTCCAGCCCTGCACATCTTCCCCGCTGATTGTTTAAACTATGCAAACTATTTGCACTCTTATGTCTCTGAGTGAGAAGGAAACATGCAAGTAACAACTAGCCAAGACCTTCAAAACCAATATCACTGTGAGCATGTGCAGACCCCTGCTGTTCTAATCCTTTCCCCAATCAATCTCCCCAACCCCCTCCCTTCCCCTAACAGAAGGCCCAGTTACATCACTGCATATGATACTGAAGAGTATATCACCAAAACTAATGCCTAGAGACCCAGGTTAGTATTTTGAAATACTATGCTTCAGACTGTACTTCAATTTAAGTGAGGGCGCTAGCCAATAATATCTCTTCTCCAAAGTATTCAGTTGCAACCTAATTTTCATTACTGGCACTAAATAAAGGCAATTTACCCATTGATGTGCATTGTGCAGTCTGTGTCAACTGTAAGAACAACCACAAATTACTTGCAATTAAGAGAGAAATGGTTCAGTACATATCATTTGCCTCAGAATGTTAACTCAATTATTTTAAAGTTTCAGCACAGCTTAATAATTTAGACTGCTAAAACAAATAATGCACACAGAAACAACTTGAACAGAGCAATATTAGCCAATGACTAGAGGGTGTCCATTCCTCCAGTAAAATTGCTACCTTACAGAAGTGTGACACATATTTTGTAGCACCTTACTGTTTGCTTGGGCTATAGTGTTTGCATCCCCTCCCCAGCCAAGCATGACCACTGGACACACTTTTATTTCATAGTACTACAGTAATTATTTTAAGAGGAAAAAATTCTCACTCTGTTATGTCTGAAACTGAAATCAAAAATTTGAAAACACCGTTCTCCACCAATATGAGGACAGAAAAAATGATTTCCCATAATCCCCAATCCAACCCAACCCTCACACTAATTCCTCTCAATACATCTGCATATTTTGATAAGCTTGACTTCCTTAATTAAGTCCCCTACCCTCAAAAATCACATGCCAAAATAATTTTCCACAAAAAATTTCCTTTACCATTTATTGGTAATTCATGGGGAAGTGATATATGACAGCAATGGTACATTACAGGATACCTCCACAAACTCATCTCTGAAGGCACAGTAGCAGTGAAGTCCACAGACAAAATAAAACATGCTGATATGCAGTCACAGTGACTGTAGCTATGCCCCCAATTCCAAATTATGGGCACCATAGACTTAAAAAGTTAAACATTTCCAGAAAAAAATGTAGACTTACAATTTATACTGGCACTTGGCTGGCTGACTCATTCTCAGAATAACAGCTTGCCAGAACTCACCACTTTATTAAACTATGCATTTTACTTTGACCACAGTTGTGGGAGAGGGGGAGGGGGGATCATGGGGGCAGCTATTGTATAGTTACTTCATAGCAACTAACTCCCTGCTCAAACATGCATATTTACACGACTCACAACTAGTACTTATAACAATAAATGTTCTTCATTTCCAGCTATGAAAAGGCAAAATTTATAGTGTACCAAGGAACAATTTGAATATGAAAAGTCAATGAAAACTTACAGAAACAATGTTATCCACAGTTTTGGATCCAAAATTTTCTTCAGCCATCTGTCCACTCAAGTGGTAATTACCTTTTCATGTAGAGCTACTTATCAACTGGACTCATGTGCCATTCTAACCCTACCTGAGCACCACAAAACAAACAACAGCTCCTTTTACTAAATAGTAAACTAACATTTTATTAGTACAACTAGAGAGGACTTACCTTTCCTTTTAACCTATCACACAGTAGGATTAAAGAATTCCTGTTTTCTTCACATCCACCAGTCATTCTTCTATTTTCTAATCTTTTCAAAAAGACAACATAAAATTCTCCTTCTTAACACTTTCTAACAGCTTCCTGTACCTCACACATCCAGGGTGAGGTTGCAAGTAGATTTCAAAAGGTAGAAACTTTGTTAGGAAGAAAACTTTCCACAAAGTTTGCAGTGAGTCACCTTTGTGCCCACACAAGTAAACCACATTCCTCATCCCCATGAAGAATGGTATCAACCACTCTGAAACACCTGCAGAATGAGAAATTACTGGGAAGGTGTAGGGCTTACACAAGTTGCACCTGGAGGAAATACAAACAGGTTGCAACAAATTCACTCTGAGAAAATACTGAGATTTCTCATATCAGGATTCCAGTAAATAAGCAACAGCAGTCTGGAAGCAAATCTCTCTAACCTTCATCTGGAGACTTTATTTGACTTTCACATAATACCTGTAGGCCCCTACAGGTATCCCAGTTCACTATCTCTTGTCAATATTCTTCTAAAAGACTTCGCATAAAAGAGGAAGGTTTAAAGCCCATTGCTTTTCAAAGCTGCATATTCAAAACTTGAACCATGAAGCACTACTTCTGAAACAAAAGTTCTTGCAAGTGGAACTGGTCACAAAGTAACTCCATGCCTGAACCATCAAGCTTTACAAACTTTTTGGGATTTTCCATTACGGACCAGAGGGATGTCTGTTCTCAAAGCTAACATGCCAGTCACAAAAGATTTGTAACAAGGGAGAAGATTTGGTGTCAATATCACTGTTTGCAATAGCAAAGGTTAAAGGCTTAACTTCAAGAATGAGTTGTCATGAATCACTCTACTGCTGTCTTAAATTTCACAAAGGGTAAGGATTTGTGGAAAAAAGTGAAAATTGCAATAAAGATACCCATCCAGCAACCATTAAGAGAGGATTAGAGCATGATATTGAAACTATTTTAAAGTTAAAGGGGAACTGATGAGTTTGATAATGGATGATGAACTTTGTAAATGTAAATAATAGTCATTTTTTAATCTTTTTCACACATTTCCAATAAGAGCAACTATTGTGCTGCACTGCTTCAAAAATTATTGAACAAAAACCTTTCTTTTTTCTTTTAGTGGAGGGGGGGGGGGAGGCAAGAGTTTAGGGAAAAGGAAACAAGTCATTGAAGGTCCTTGCTGCTTTTTTTATTTCCTACTGTAGGCCAATATAAATAATGCAGGCTGCATGACTATATCAAAGCATAATCTAATGTGAAGTTGTGATGTTCAATTCTCCATTTAATGGGATGGCAATGGAGTAATATGACCCAGGGGTTTAAAGTACTGGCTGGGGAGGGAATTTGGTTTAGAGTTGGAAGGAAGTTGGTTTACTGGGGTGTGGGAATAGGAGTGGGTTGACGTGTGAGGGTAGGCAATTAAGGGTGAGAGGTGCATGGACCAAGAGAGTCCCAAACCATTTAAATGTGCAAACAGCCTGACTATGCAAACAAGAGAAACCCAAGTCACCCACAAATTTTATTGGTTATCACTGGGATGAAGAGAGGGGCAGATGTCACTGTGTCCCCTCTTACATATATGAAGGACCTAAGACCTCCAAACAATAGGTACAGTACCATTTTCATTGTTAAAACATGTATTTTATACAACCTCCCATCCCCACCCTTTCCCATCCCCCTATTAAAATTTTCACACCAGCGATATCCACTGCTATCCCCTCCCCCTCCATCCCCCTCCATCCCCCTCCATCCCCCTCCTCAAAGTTAAATGAACCCTAAGAAATCTACATAACACACTCCAAGAACCTCACACTTCCCCTTTAAGTTAGACTCACATTACCCTACAGCTCATAAAACACAAAGCTTGTGAAGGAACAAATTGTAGGTTTTATAACCTTCAGTTGCCCTAGAACTTCACTCTAAACAATACTACTCCAATTACCACAGGAATTAGCCTTGATTTCTATTTAAACTCTGCCAAGAGAGAGAGGACATTCCAGTCTTAATGGTATGTCAGACCGATTCTATATTATTTACGACCTTTCATCACTTGGAATGTTGTCACTGTATCCTTTTCTTGGTTCACTGCACTTTTTTTGACATTTAGTTACTAATGTATAGGCTATCCACAAAACACATCAATACTACCCAACAGAAACAAACAGCTTTTGTCATAACCTTACAATGACCTCATGGAGGCCACTGACTGATGAGAATACAGTTCCAGGGGTAGGCCTATTTCTTTGTTCCCCCTACAAACTGATTTCCAAGAAGCAATTTAATGGGGCGACTGATTGTTTTGCTCTAAAGAATGTGTCAGTTATAGCATGTGGTGTCATTAAACTGGAAAAATAAGTGGAAAATGCAGATATAGCACAGGACACTGACCACCATCACTACCATCAGCACTATAATGGTTATTCTTCATCAACATTTGAAGCATAAAACCAATTTCTCATTAACTTTTTTCTAACTGACTCAACAAGGTTGACTTCCCATTGGTTTGGAAGTCATCTCAGTGACTTTTGCTATGACAATCATATCTTAATCATACATACCATAATTTTACTATAATTTTGGTGCAATGTCACCACCCGTTACATCTTTACCTTCATACATTGTTCCACTTCTAGGTGTCACTGTAGGAGGGAAGGAGGGTTATGGACAGAGAAAGCCTTGGAGATATTATCAGAAGGACCTCATCTCATGTTTTATTCCCCTACCCTTTAATACAACTAGCCAACACAATACATCATTCCACTTCTCTCTGCCCAAATGGCAATGGTTCTTTCTTTTTTTTTTCAATATGCTTGACACCACAGAACCACATCTCCTCAGTGAGATCTCTCCCCCTCCCCCACTTATTCTCCAAACATGAAACAGTTATAAATGCAGCTGGCAAAGCCCCTACCTTCTACCATGGAGCTTCCGCAGGGTATTAGCTCCATGCTTCTACCCATTTCTTTAGTACTCCAACCCCCTCTTCCTCCCACTTTCAAAACCTTGGTGCAGCCCTTGACCCAGCCCTTGACATACCTTGTGACTATAAAGACAGCTTTCCTTACCCCCTCCTTCCTGGGCATCAATCCATGCTTGCTACACTTTGACTACTGTATGACTAAAAGTCCTACTACCATAATTGATTCCTTTGTCCCCCACTCCCACAAAAGTCAGATTTGTGCCTTTCTTCAGCTGTGAGTGTGAGGGAGATCTTTTTGAAAAAGTGGGGGACAGAGGGTCCTTAAAGTAAAACTCACGGTGTAAAAGTGTGAATGTCAATGGAAGTGTCTTTAAAAGAGTGGGGGACTTTTCTTCCAATTCCCACTCAGGACTTCTGCCTATGTAAACACAGGGAATAATTTACTAGGTATCGCATCGCAATTTGCTATACAAGTTGGCCAAATTGCTATACAAATGCAAAAATGTATAGCACTTTTTGTGTATATAATCACGGGTTTTCACTGATACACACTTAAAGAACTAAAAAATCCTCGAATCTGCTATGCAAAATTGGAATCTTAACTTACAGATTACAGGTATTCCCTGAAACACCATAATACGTACACTAAAGACTACAGTACCATATCTACACACATCAGATACTCATGTATGTCACCGTTCACCATTTTCTAGAATATAATGACTAAATGGTATATTTAAATCAAAATCCTTTTGACCTTCCTAAGTAATATTGGTATGACTAGTCAACAGGTGATCAATGACCCTAGGTAAAATCACTTTATACTAGCAATTGGCAACCGTACCTTCAGTTTGATGTGGGATTATCTCTGTGTTGTTAAACTCTTAGTCACTGACACACTGTAGAATGATTTCAAGGTCACCCACTATTGAGTTAATTGACAAATTAAACAGATTATCATTCAAAATGTCCCAATAAACCAGAAATGAGGATTACAGATGAATTGAGGTACTTCATTTATTGAAAGGTCGCTTTATGTCAGTAATGTGTTTTAAATCATGTCCTATTATAATCTTCAAAACCATATGACATCAAGACTGGAAACCACAAAATGTTACTTCCCCAAAAACAAATTGCCATATTCCCTTTTGCCTTTTCTAATATACAAATCACATATATTAAATGACCTTTGACCACTATCTGAAATTGTAAAACAGCTCTCAACTGAATAATACACCGTCCATCAGAGCTTTACTTTACCAACTTCCAAAGATTCTCACTCTACAAAATTTGCAAAACTGGGCTCTGTTTAATAGGGGAATGTAAAGAGTTGTTCCAAAGTGCAATAAATAAAAAATTTTGAATCTTTTAAAAATCTGTCACCAAAATATGTAAACATGTGACCAAGCCACAATTATATGAAAATTTTTATGGTTATCCATCGGACATCGGACAACTTATCTGATGGTCTGGATTGTCCAAATAAAAATTTAATAGCCCTGGGTGTCATCTGTTTTCTTCTTTTGTGAAATCTGGTTGTCTGTTGGACAATTCTGATCAATTGTCTGTCACAAATTTTGGTCATCAAGGGCAACTGGATGACTGTTTGAATCCAACCCTATTGTATCAACATTGTACAGCTCTATCATGTCCAAAATTTGTTTTTTCCCAAACACGATATCTGAAAGTCTATGTTGGTAGGAGAGCAAAGGACTTGAGCCATCTTACATCCTGTCTAGTCGAGCATTTGCATTATTCTATGTATCTTAATTTTGTATGTCTTTTATTATTACTCCAAACCAGAATAGAGTGAATTTTCTAAAAACAAGAAAATGAATATATGAAGTGATTTGGAAATCATCTCTTCACAGTTTCCTCTGATTTCACCTTCAGTCAGGGTTTCCTCCTCAACTGGACAACTCTCCACTTCACCCCAACAAAATCTTCCTCAGAGTTAAAACCTTCCCTCACTTGTCAGGCCTAAACTCTGCTGGAAGTAAAAGATCCTGAAAGAGGGCGCCATTACACTTTCAATACATACCAGCTTGACTATGTGACAGCTTGCAAAAGTTGGTCAAAGTTCCTCACTTGCCTGTGAAAACCAACTTCCTAAACCAGCTACAGTAATATGTCAGACTCAAATATTTGATTAATCTTAAAGATTTAAAGCTGGTGATTAAAAAAGATACTGCATTTGTGGTCCTCAAAAATCCTCATATCTTTACAAACAATAATTTATATGTATAGAATGATAGGCAATACAAATTCTGGTACCTGGATGACTTTATTCACCTTCCAAAAATTCTTCATTTTCATAGAGAGGAATACATTGACTTGTAGCTCATACAAAATTTAAACCCAAGAATTTCAGTGATAAATTAAACACAAAAAGAACAGAACAGAAAAAGTACAACTGTGAAGCCATTAAACTACAAATAATGGAACAAGTAAAGCCTGTATCTCACCCAAGTCAAGTTCACTGAAAATTTGTTTTTTAACCTTAATAATGGGATTAGCATTTTGTGATATTAAAGTCTACTGTGAGCAGATGACAAGACAACGATGTAAATACAAGCATAATATTTACACGTCGGTCTTATACAGGAAATAATTATGTGGAAGTTATCTAAATGGTATTTGTTGTTCTAAGATTGCATGCACACTGCAAAATTAAACCTGGAAAGGGGGTTAACCTCAGCATGCTACACCCTGGTAAACAAACTCCCTCCCCAGACATAACTTCCTTCCAATTCAGTCATTGAACTCTACCTGAGGTTGATAAATTTCCTGCCCAGTCTTGAGGTGTATGATAAGTTCTTAAACATTCATGTGCACAACTGAACTCCTGAACTTCCTAAAACAAATTTCCCATGGCCAAGTTTGACATTTCAAACCCTCCTTTCCAATTTGGGATGCAAGCCTTCTCAATTTTTGTCTGAAGATGTTACCATAACCTGATTACACACATGTATACAAAATAATGTCATGTAAGCACATTCATGACTTTTTTTTTTAAGTTCAAAAGCATCTACAATACTGGGGAATAATAACACTCTTTTAAAACTTCTGCATGCCCTAGCTTTCTGTTATTTGCTTTTATACGATCTTATCTGCATTACGGAAGAATGATCCCTATTAAAAGTATCCAAAATGATTTCTTAGGTATTTACCTCAGTTTACAAAGGATCATAATTTTTTTGTCTTTACAAAGAGTTCATATCATTTAACGCAATTACAGTTTGTCTATGAGAGTCTACTGCAACCTACACTAAGATTATTTTCCAATATTGGTTGCAATATTAATGCCTTCACAACTGGTTAAGATATAAAATAAAATCCTCTGTAAGTCAGGGGAAGCATTAGCTTAAACCCCCAAGTGATTTAATACCATTATGAAAACTGTTCTTGCATGAAAAAAGACTGTTCAAGCAAATAGAGCACAACCTCCCCGATCCTTGGTTCCAGGTTTATACTGTAAAGCTCTTCCTCTATACTTTAAGATACTTTCACTATAAAGAAACTGGTAAATATTCATCAGAACCATGTGATGTTTCCACCGTAAATGCTGGTACCACCCTGTCTCCTAATGTTGGGAGGATCTAAGGGTGAGATAAGGGCAAATGGGGTGGCAGGAAGAGCTTCAATAAATGCTTGAAGAGCCTCCCACCCACTTCCACCCACCACTCCCAAATTTAAATTGAAATTTCCAAAGTTTTGATGTGATGAAGGGAAAAGAAATTTTGCTACAAATGTTAGTAAAGTACATTTAGGACAGGGGGTGCTCACCCAGAAATTTAAAAGGCTGCTGACCTGACTGCCTTGACTTAGTGATGTCCAAACTCAAAACTCATAGTAAATTCAATAATGTACTGCCTTTTCAATACAACACCCCCCTCCCCACACCCCAACCCAACATTCAGAATTCGCAGACTACACTGACTCAAGCTTCTTTGCCTGATGAAAATCAGAAACAAATAATATTTGAAACAAAAGTTGTAAAACCTTTACCATGGCTGCAAAACTTGCAAAACTTTGCGGGCACACATACTTTGAAAACCAAAACTTCTAGCTCACCTGATCTACTTAATTTGGAACTAAGATGAAAATTTCTAGCTGCAGCATGATTTTTGCGGACGCAATGCGTCTTTGCGTCCAGCTTTTTGCAGGCGTGACCTTTACAATATAACAGTTCTTTGAAAGAACTACCAGACTTTATTATCTTATCTTTAACTTTTTCAACCTACGTAAACTCCTTAGTCCTAACTTTTAAGCCTTTAAGGACATTTGGAAAAATTAGGAAAGAAAATATCAACAATTCTAACACCTCTAAAGTCCATCTAGATCTAGGGATGCACCAGATACCCGGTCCAGCTTGATAACGAAAAATTATCCGGTTGCAGTTCTGGTTGGAACTTTTAAGAACTCCAGCCAGACTTTTCTCGTATTCTAGCCAGAATTACATCTATGATTGAAAAATAGGGGTTGCTTTTACAGATGAATGAATTACAGACGAATCTTACATCTAGATACTGACCCATTCACTGTATTGTGGTAGGTTAGGTGCATGGTCCTAGTTCATACTGACACTGACAGTGACACAACTTCCATTTTGTAGTCGCCCCCTGTGGGCTGGGGGTTTTAGAAATGCCCACGGTATTTCCTGCCCATCGTAAGAGGCGACTAAAGGGGAGGACTTGCACCGTATTTGGACTGTGTAACTTGAACTTGAACTTGAACCGTGTTTGAAACTGTATTTTAACTTTACCTTTTTATCTGGTTGACACTATATGACACATTCGTGTTGGCGTATTGTTAAATCACATCTAACAAACTAATCCATTCTGTAGTCTAAAGAGTACAGCATTTATGCACACACTTATCCAAATTTTATAGAGGTAACAATGAAGACAACTTCAAAGTTAGCCTATCCACAGTTATCCTACAGGAACCACATTGCGAATGTAATTTAATGTAAAAATATTTCCTGTACAATCTCTGTCAATTTCTCCATGACACTGAACAATGAGTCTTTTTCGTTAAGTGCATCACTATCTAGATCCATTTCTGCATTCATGAGTGAACCTTATTCTTATCAAAAGTCTTGGGTGAAACTTTTGAAAACAAATTACAAATTTTTAAACTTTTCAGATGCTTTAAATATGCAGTATTATTCTAAAAGATTGTTCATAATATTTTCATACCTCCCAATCACATCGATAATTGCAGCTTTAAATATGGTAATTCATTTTAAACACTAACGGTTAATACACCCTTCAGTCTAATAACTTCATTGAGTGTTACATTTTTTTTTTATGCTGGCTGGAGTGTGCAGTGTAAAAGCAATTATCCTGACCATGAGCATTTAACATATGGCAAGAATTATTTCTGTATTTGAAGAGGACAAAAATGTTTATAAAACTTTATCATGGTGCTAAACCTCTTTAAATTCAGGAAGTCTATAATTGGATTCTAATTGCTCAACAGTACAGAACAGGATTTCTGTCAAAACATCAAGAAATAGATCGTAATCTAACTAGATTATTGGGCGAACATTTCTTTTAAAGGCACAAATTACAACATGTTTATACGCCGATCAGATTAGAGCAGAAACTTGACCCACACAAGACCTCAATTTTAATCTGAAAAGTACATATCAATGGCAATGCACCCTTTCTGGCCTCGATGTCTGCAAAAATGTGGGTCAAACTACTAATTTAATTCAACCATAACAAATTCAACAAGTTAAATAAATTGAGTATAAACGTAGGTCATACATGCATGGTAACTGAATTGCTGATGTTTGTAAATTTGACTAGCGCCCCCAACTTTCCTTCTCATAAGTGAGTAAAAGGCAATAGCTGACATATCTCTACTTAAGCTGTTTTCAACATCAAGGAGCACAGCAGTCCTGGCACACAACTCTCAGCATTATACTGAAAAGTTTGCAAACCTTATTTTAAGGTTCTAAATTTGTTGAAAGCTTGAACATTTAAAATGTCATCAATTTTATGCTGTTTTCCTATAATAAGACACAAGTACCAACAGTATTTCCTTATGGTCAGAGAAAAACAAAAACTGAAGAGAACTTACACAGTACACACAAAATAACAGACATGAATATTAATCTTTGCCTGGAAAATTTGATTGGATTGGAGCACATGACCTGGTGGGGGATATGATGACCATGGACCCAGGTAACGCCCACACTGTATATGGAAAAAGTAGGCATGTAGCCAATCCTACAGATCACAGATTTTTCCTATGTGGTGGGAATCCTACAGATCACAGATTTTTCCTATGTTGTGGGAAGAAAGGTATGCACCAGTGAATCCTCTGACTAGACCCCATGCTTGGGTATATACAATGCTTCAATAGACCTGAGATCCACCTGACCGAAAGTCTTCGGGTTAGAGGTAAGGTTGGGATTCAGACTCAATGTAAAATGAAGTTAAGGATTAGAATAAGGATTAACCTTGGGTAAGATATGGGTTGGGTTAGGACTCAGGGAAGGGGTTAGGATTAAGTTTTAGAGTTAGGTTTTTTCAGTATAGTGAACATTCAGTCTAGTGAACCTTCAGTCTAGTTGTCCATTCTTAGTTTCATTTGCTGATTTGAAATAACAGACAAAATAAGTTTCAGAGTAACTAGTAAAGAGCAACTATGTGTTCTGCACCTAATCCAATCAGCTCTAATTGCATCATACCAGACATATTTCATTCCATTTTCCATTTCTTGACCTATCACAACACAAATTTAACATCACACTATAGTAACTTATAAGTAGAAAATAAAAAGTGAACTAGGGCCCCATAGGTTTTATTGGGTAGTGGCACTCACATGAGAAAATGAAAACTAATAATTACACATAAAAGGAGAGAAAGACAAACAACATACAAATTATGTGAGATACATGGGTAACCCCAGGTATACACATTCACAATAGCAATGACTATCTCCTTTGATTGACATAAAATTCAAACAATAGCTTCAAACATAAGCCACTCTGATTGGTCAATAACTTGTGCAGATCAGTGAAATGTAGCATAGTGCAACCTATTGCATAGAACACTGGTACACACAATAGTGTGCTCAGCAAAATATAGTCTTGGACAATCAAACTCAGTACAGGCTAGCTTTATCTGCAAGGCGCAGTACAGTGTCATTTTTTTTTTTTCTTGGTTAAAACTGAAAGAGAAATAAAAATTGGTGGGGACAACTTTACCTAAAGATAATTGACCCTTGAATGTACAAGCAAAGCCAACCGCATTGTAACTTCCAAATCAGATTATCACCACATCTTTAAAACTACTTCCAGCATGCCATGTTTTCATTTGCCAGGTAAAATGCAGTTAAAGGGTCTATGGCATCCTCCCAAAACATATTTAGGACTAGCCCTATACAACTGATGACTGCACTCTGATTGGCAAATTCAAGCAGTTGCATCACTCTGATTGGCTGGTCACTGAGCTGCTATTGTTGCTTTGTCTGGGAGGTGCACTAAACAGGTGTTCTTTTCGAAACTGAAGGAGGGGCTAGAAGTAAACTATTAAGTTGGGAGAATTTTTAATCTTTGGGGTGAGATTTGTTGCCCTTTAAGTGAAGGATACATCAGCACCGAAGGTAAAGGAAGCATGATGAAAAGTATAGTGACCCTTAAGTCAAAAGTTATAAAACTGTGTTTGCAAGGGTGAAAAATAAGTCTCATTTGTCGGTCTTCCCTCTTCCTGACCTTCCTGTGCTACTAATGCTGAATTTTATTCACTGGATTGAAAATAACTGACTGTTCAATAACTTTAGATGTCACTGTTGTTCTACTCAAATTACATTTTCTTTTTTTCTTTTTTTTTTCTTTTCCTAAAGCCACTTCACCTTCTTTCAAAGACAAATTTGTCTATAGGAGTCATCTCCTTACAACATACTATGCTAAAAATGTAATTTTTATAAGGTCGTTCAAATATTTTTATTTCAAAAGGAAACACAGGTAGTATGAACTGTACATGAACATCACAAGTTGTTGTGCTATCAACTATTTCCAATCATGTGAATACATTTCAACATTTTATATCTGAGCGACTATAAATAATTAAGCTATGAAGTTGGGAAGTGGTCCGAGACTGATTTCTAACCTCTCTACTGTATTATTTATAATTACTTTAAGACTTAAGGTACACTTAAACGGTAATCAAAAGCTATCACAGGAGAGAAATCCTGTTCCAATGATGTTTTAAACAAACAATCATTGGAGCTAATTATATTTCTAATAATATTCTTACTATTCTTCATAGAAAACAACTTGGGGGAATCAGAGCATCATTGCCTTAATTCTAAGCTGTTATACTTTGTCCTTCTCAAATTTCCAATCATGCATATTACTCATTAAATTCCAGCTTTTAAAACAAATTTTTAACAATCCAGAGGGAATTTAGCCACTGTTCAACCCTGAATTGCAACACACTGTTCAACGCAGATATGCGCTGTCTTACACTAAATGAAGAAATAATTTCCACAACGAAGGAATGTTCTACGTAAAAGGTGTATATGTTAATTACATTTTACTCTGTTCAGCCTGAAGGCAACTTTAATAGCGAACTAATTAGATCACAGAGATATCAGCATGGCATCACGTAAACTTGTCCAGTGTTTAATTTCAAGACACAGATTCCATCTCAGAGGTTCATTCGTTCTTAACAACATCATATTCACCTTTGACATATTGACAACTAATTCCGTCCTCTTGTTTGCGTCATGTTTATGCTCTTTTTGAAATTCCAGCATCCATTTAAAGATAGTGACATTGTTAATGGTGATTAATAGTGAACGTAGGTACACATGTGCAGTACAGAAGGTGAGAACTGTGTGATGCATGGTTAAAGGTCAGAAGCAGTCGCCCCAAACTTATTTTGAAACGATAGCTAAATGTCACAAATTTCTTCTTATTTCTCTTCCAAGTATCTTTCATGATATTTTAGAACATAAATATTGCATATTCAAGGTAAGTCAAGCAGTTGCTCCTTGTAAATATTACAATTTAGTGAGAAAAATACTGTCACATGATTCTCAAGAGCCATTCAGGAAATAGGATAGTCTACTATACAATTCTTTTTTGGGGTGACTGCATTCCCCCTTTAAGTCCTTCAGGTAACTTTTAGATCACAACAAAATTCAGAGTGCTGCTTTCCTCAAACCTTCAAATTCATGCTGAGTACTTTCTGTGATGAACATAACATTGCCTTGACTATTAACATTGTTGAACTCTGCAATATAATTCTTACCACTAGTTAGCAGAACCACTATAAATTAGTGTTGTAAGTAACCGATATCACCAGTACCAATATTTTAGTTCTCAATATCGGCCGATACCGATCCAATACAGATATTTGGGAAATAAGCATTCTGCATATTAACCACAGGCCACCGGGTACCACAACTAAGTGTCGTTTTACCTTGATGAGGTAAAATATTGGACCTTGCATTAAAAATTACTCAAATAGTGTACCATTTTCATGACATACGGTACAGGACAATTTTTATCATTTTGGTGATATCAGCATTTCAGGTGAAGTTTACCAATTCTGATACTGGTCGAAACTGGGGAATTTCAGCTGATACCAATAGTGAATGCTGATAATCCATCCAACACTACTATAACTATTGTACAACTGAGCGTTATTTAATATTTCCATAGTATGGCAGGGATGAGGGATGAGGGAGAGGCGGACGGGTGCCGGCAGGTAGACCTTCATTTACTGTAAGAAATGAAGGACATCCCATACTGAGGTACATATTTTAAAAGATACATGAAGGTTTTAAAAGATGGAAGAAAGGTGGACAGAGGAAGAAGAAAGGGATTTGTCCCCTTCCTCAATTTCTTACCCCACCCTCTGTCATGAAGCTTTACCACCATGGATATATTTCCAGTCTTGAAAAAATTTTACTCACTGTTCAAAGAATTTTCCTTACACATCCACAGTTATCGATATAACTGGAAAAAGACTGCTAGAAATTTCTTCCTTCCAAGGCTAGACTTGTCCATAAATGACAGAAAGCCAAGCAATGTCACTGAAATCAGGGATCCTTTCAATAAAAGCATCCATTTCCACAAAGATTGTCACCAAGGGCACTTTTTGAGTTATGTACATTGGAATTTTATTTTAAATTAAACACGCTGTAAAGCATACTCTGTTATGCCAACTTGCCAAGTTCCTCACTCCAGATGATGGCTAAGTTCCTTCATAAAGGAATATACAGTTAGTATTATAAAAGGGTGATATGAACTTGTCCCAAGCATTTTTGAAAGTCAACTGCACAAGTAGAAATCATCCAGCAGAATTCCCAGTAAATACTTTTCACATCTCATCTACAGTATACTTGTCATCAAAGTCTGAAAGGGTAGGGTATTTTGCCAAAACTAACAAATTAATAATGGGACCATTTTCAATACTTTCAGCAACCAAAGTTACGGCCTATCATATTAATAATGTGGTAAACTTCCATAACATTGACAAGATTTTCAAGAATCAAGAAAACGCAAGCCCTACATACAACATCTCCTTCTCTGGATGACCACACCCGTTTCTTCACATTCCTACTTAAAAATATTAAAAAACGAGACTCGGTAAGAGCTAATGAGGCAAAGTCATAGATCCAGTACACAGATTGTTACAATGGGGTTCATGACTTTGTTACTACTAAACAACTGTTTAGGCGGCTTCTTGAAAACTGTAGGACGGATATAGCATGACTTTACACACGTAAAGTCGATGTACATGGCTGACCAGATGGTAAAAGCAGTAACTTTGAAACTAATGTAATTTAAGATCAAGGGCATCCATTTCCCAGGTTTAATTGATAATTGAATTATTTCGAGACATGCTGTACCCATACATATTAAGATGACGTTATGGAATTTAAGGAAGATGGTAATGACCAGAGAAGTCGAGGGATGAAGATGTGAAAATCCTGTTGGTGAAAAGAGTATCTTTGACAATAAACAAGGGGAAAAAACTGATTTTGAAAAACCAGTGGGATCAAAAGAATCATGGGATTGTGCTTGTACATACTTGTCAAAATGCCACACTGGCAAAAACGTTCAGTATTGCAGTTCTTTAGAACAAAACTTGGCAATTCATCCAAAAATCTAATCCTGACAGTGTTTCCTTTTAATATTTCTACTGATCCCCAAGAGATTAAAATGTAGGTGAATTTGAAGTAGCTTATAAGGCTATCTACAAGATACAGAATGAAGAATTACTGTAGGAAGACTTTTTGTGACAATTTTGGTTTGTGTAAGTATACAGAGTTATGATTAACAATCCCCCAAACTCCCTGGTTTGAGAATCTACCAGCCCCGATACTTATCTTCTTTTTAAAATTTAACCCTCACCTTCCCATAATTGGGCCCTGGCAAGTATGTAAATAGGACATAAGGAGGGGAAAAGTACATTGCAAGTATACTGCCACCAGTGGCATAACCACGATTTCTTTCACTGGGGAATTATTGCCATGCAGAATTGTGTGATCGCCAGCCTGGGTGGGGGGGACGTCCCCTGTCCCCCCCCCCCCCTGAAAGGGTTTTAAAAAATTAGGTGTCCTCAATCTGGTGCCACGTATGCTTCTGTTTGAAGCAAAACTTGTTTGTTTGTTTGTTTGTTTGTTTGTTTGTTTGTTTGTTTGTTTGTTTGTTTGAAATACTGCCTTGCTATGTTGTTAAAGTACATACTATCAGCAGGAAACAATAACTTTGTAATTTTGAAATGGGCAAGCACAGAAGAAGTTGTCCACGTGATATAGAGAATAACATGCTGCACTCCATTTGACAAACATTATTTTGAATCCTTCAGTATCCTTTACCTTCTTGAATGGCAGGCACGTACAGTCTGTTATCATTCTGTTATTTAGATTTTGCATGATAGATGCCTGTATCCTACAGCTGTAGTAATAATACACTTTCTAAATGATAAATAAACTATCCTGTCAAGGGTAAGAATTCTTTACATCTCACAGACAAATGCAACAATAAAGAACATAATACAAACCTTTTATAAAGACAACACTCCTTCTATGGCAGTTCAGCTTCTTCAGATACAAATGCTACAGTCTTGATCTATCCTAGATGTCTGCATAAATTTGTGAATGGTGCTACGATAAATCTATGTTTATTTTACCCATACTAGCACGTACGTCCTTAAATTATTCCTTAATGGCATTCACATCATGTTCACAGAGAAAGGCTTTCCTAGTAAAAGATGAATGACTCTCATCCTTACTGCAGCCATCCTGTCTCCCATCTCAACTCTAAAAATTTACAGTTTCACAAGATCTCACTAGAACAAAATTTTTTTAAATTACGGTTGGCGCATCGGGCATCTGCCCTGGTTCATCGACACTTGTATATAATGTACATTTATATGTACTGTCTGTTACAGATATTAAACTCCACAAACGAGTGCTCTGCACTTTAATCCCCTAATGAATACATACAAGAAACACAGCAAACTAATTGATCATTTGAAAAACACGTAAATTAACTTGGTTTCATTTCTTTTTCTTCCTACTGAGCATCTTAATCTTGATATAAGATACACAAAGAAGGGATGGTGGTAAATCTACTATGAATTCTAGCTGTCATTATACTACTTGGGATGAAAA
The DNA here is from genome assembly GCA_029531755.1 of Holothuria leucospilota. Classification (NCBI taxonomy): domain Eukaryota; kingdom Metazoa; phylum Echinodermata; class Holothuroidea; order Aspidochirotida; family Holothuriidae; genus Holothuria; species Holothuria leucospilota. The sequence continues at coordinate 29,228,528 of CM055972.1, read as the reverse complement.
GTGTAAACTTCAAGAGACCCATAAACCTCAAAGAAGAAACTTTGCAGTGAAAGGAAAATGAGGGCAGGCTACTAGCCAAAAAGGTGGACATTAAGGGCGCAGTGTCAACAATGCTGCCAGTTGCATAGAGCGTACAAGATCAATGCAAATAAGATTTAGCAAAGGGGTATAAAGTATATGTTTGTGACATGAATATTTAGTTACTAGTTCTTTATTTTGTTTAAATGGAGAAGGAAGAGAGGAGAGAAAGGAAGGAGAGGAAACAGAAACTATTTTCAGTATAGCCACACATTCTCCTTTTGAAAGCGATAATTTGAAACATCTATGAAACAATTTGATGAAGATTTTCTAATATTTCTACTAGTTGACAAAGACGGGTTGGCAAAGAAAATTTTGCACTGCCGCATCTTTTTACATAACCTGATGCAAAACTCACAAGTCTGAATCTGATTGCATGGATGAGATACTTTTAATAGCAAAAAATGCCAACAGCAGGCAGTGGGCTATGTAGTACTGCAGTGATGAAACATTCACTGCACTGTAATTGTGCCAGACTGGGGGCATGCATGTGCATAGGGGTTACACTGTGATCGCCAGACCTGAACATTTCCAGCTCGGGCCCTGAAAATAGGGGGAAAGGATGGGTTTCGAAGCCCAGTGGATCCCCAAACTTTTGTCCTGTAGTTAATCCAGAACTAAGATACCCTGCCATGCCTGCTTCAGGGTCAAGAGGGCAACATTAAGGTGTTAAAACAATTCTGCACCCAATTTCCACTTTTCTAATCCAATGTGGAAACTCTTCCACAACGATGGTAATATGCCAAGGAACAGTTGATGTGAATAATTGGTTATATGATAAGAAACAAGATTTGTGAGAAGTGGCAGTTGTCCAAACAAAAGAGATAGAAGATCAAGCCGGTAGATCACCTGTTTCCTCTTCTACGCAGGTTTAATAAAATTGTGATCACGTTTACTAGGTGTAATGTCTCCATTCATTTCACAGCCACCATCTTGATCAACGACCCCTGGGGGCTTTAAGTTTCCTGACAAGTCTGTCGATACCTAATCAACCATGAATTATTACCTAAGACTACACAACTTCAATATCTAGGATTGCTCATGGAGGCTGTGTAGTGTGTACTATGGTGTGTTATCATTTATGTTAAATCTTACAGCAGAATATGGTGGTAGTGAACTTCTATGGTCAAACTCTAAAACAGAACTGTGCAATTCAACAAACCTGCAGTGTATAACCTGATTAGCATGTCTATGGTATATATTACAGTAATATATATGAAAATGTTTATGGCATTTGGCCTTACAGGTACAACAGTGCTATTGTTGCAAGTATAAAATTCATTTTTAGTTCACAATAAACATCAAGGCTATAAGATAAACTTTGAAAATCCATGACAATGCCCACCATGACAAGGCCCACCGAACCAGTCCTCTAATTAGGTATGGTTAACCTTTTTAATCATTTCCACAAGTGTACCAAACGTAAATGGCAAGGAGGGGCTAACAAAAAACCCAAGTGCCCTTTTCCAAAATAGCACATGACAATTTCTTACTGCCTCTTAGCCAAAACCTATTTTCATATTTTTTCAAAGAATACCGTGGGAGGGAAGAAGGGATTCCAGGCACAAGACTTTTTTAACCCTTTTGAAAATGAAGAAAGAACTATATGAATAACAGACCTCAAGTAAAGATACAAAATTGTACTTAGGAATGTGTACTCAGGTAAATTCATCAAAGTATGAGAAAAAACAAAGGTATATATATTTGCACGAGGACTGCTATTAAATGGCTGTGAAATCCCCCCACCTTCCTGGTGGGCGTATTCACGAGCGACTATACTTACCCCTTGCTACATCTAATTTGCCAAACTACCAACCTTCTGTTCGAGGGCGTCCCACCCTCGGGCATGGGCGGTAGACGCGATGTCCATACCGTGGGACGGGATGGACGCGTACGCATTCCCGCCGTTCTCCATCATCCACAGGGTCCTGCTCAAGATCCGAGCATCCAGGACCCGAGTGCTGCTGGTGGCCCCAATGTGGCCCCGGCAGCCGTGGTTCCCACTCCTCCTCCACCTGCTGGTGGACCACCCGGTGGCCCTCCCCTGTTCCCCCGACCTGGTGTCGCAGGACAGGGGCAGGGTCCTCCACCCACGGGTCCAGGACCTGCACTTGACTGCATGGAGGCTGTCCGGCATTCCCTCAGAGCACAGGGACTTTCTGAGGACGTTGCCTCCATGGCGGCCGCAGCAAGGAGACCCTCCACCCTCCGCACTTACGATTCTAGACTGGCAAGATTCGGAGGGTGGTGTGCAAAGCAGAAGATTGCTCCAAATTCGGCATCTTTAGCACAGGTCTCCAAGTTCTTGATGGCCCTCTTTGAAGAGGGTAAACAGGTCAACACCATCAAGAACTACCGCTCGGCCATCGCCGCGGTCCAGCGGGGCTTCCCCGACGGGACCACGGTCAGCTCAAGTCAGGTCATCCAGCAGCTCCTCAAGGGGATGTCTAACACCAGACCCGTGGTGCGGCCCCTGGCACCATCGTGGTCCATCAACGGAGTCCTGCGGGCCCTCGCAGGCGAGCCTTTCGAACCGCTCCACTCCGTCCCCCTTGAGCTCTTGACTCGCAAGACCCTGTTGGTAGTTTGGCAAATTAGATGTAGCAAGGGGTAAGTATATGTCTGCGACGTGAATACAGAGAACAAATTTTGCTTTTAATCAGATGTACACTTAGTTTATATGGGACCAGGCATCCAAATATCACCTATAAAATGCAGCCTCTATTTCCTACAAAATTTGTAACGGAATGCACAACACTCACCAGCATTTTTGTCAGTACTGAATCAGCAACCAAATATGACTGTAGAACTCTGTAGATTGTGAGCCTATAACACAGCAACATTCATATCACCAAAATCGAAATGACAAAGTTTCACGAGAATGAGGAAGAAGAACAAACATAATCACCCAGAACATTGTGTAATCTAACCACAAACATACTGTATACAGAGCTTAGTCTTGATATACAATTTCCATTTTCTTTTAAATTACAGTCCTGATATTTTATCTACTCATCATCAAAATCATGTCTAATTTATTCCAAGCTATCAAATCATGACAGCGGAATTTCCAGTTTTTGTTTCCTCCTCAAATTCTGTCACTGGGTGGGAGGCTTTGAGTCCATAAAAGAGCCGGAAATCTCAAAGGGAGATGTCAGGACATGGGTAAGCGAAAGAAACACGAGAAGTAATTCCCTGTGAAATGTCACGTCCAATTTGTCAATCCTACAATGTAACATCCTCTTTAATGTCAACTGTATTGAATGCATAATATTATGTTCTGCTCTTTAAAACAATACAAAAGTGATTTTAATGGTCTAGGTCTCTTTGGTGAGTAAAGAAAAGTGAATGAATATACTGATGAAAAGAAAACCCAAACTTGTCTCCCCCATAATGTCACAGATGTCAGGAAGACACATAAAACAGATCGGAGGTCCTTCATAATTTTTGAGAGGTAAATTAACAGAACATTACCAGAGGTTTTCATGAAGGACAGGTTTTAAATCTTATATAAAGTATGCATGATAAATCAATTGAGACTGTCAAGAACAAGAGGCCTTTGTTTTTGAAAATGATCTCAAACAATATACTATAAGGCTTTGGGTTTGGAAGATAGTGTGGGAGCTTCTATTGTGCAAAGTTTGGGATCCACTATTGCAAAGATTGTGGTTATATCATCTTGGCTTGCATAAAGGGCAACACTGAGAAAAACCATACCTTATTAAATATCAGTCACAATGGCTGTCGTGTCCTGCACTGGACATCATAAACTGATTGTAAATGTGAAATCATAATATGAAAGATACACTGTAAAGCCTGTTTCACATTCTGCTGTAAGATGCAATATTACAATTCAATGCCATACGATGTGATCTCACTTGGCTTGGAAAATAATGCATGTTAGATGTAGCCAGGGTTAAGTTTATGTCTGCGAAGTGAATACGATACAATCATTACAATGCAAGGCAATACGATGCCACTTAGGCGTAAATGCTTGATCTAGCAAAGTGGTCGCACTTAAAGACAGACCCTAATCACCTCAAGTATATTTTTGGTTTGGGGAGACTAAAATTCTCAATTCGTCACTGTTGTTGATTGGCTTCAGAGTCAGAAATTCCAAAGGATGCAGAGCATCTCACATTTCACAGCATGCACACAGTGTTCTTATTACACATTACGGCCTTCTGTGCTCACCAGGAAATGGCCTTAAGCAATTAACTAGATTTGTTTCTGCACAAGGAGGAGCTAAAGAGTTTTGGGAGGGGGTAGAAGTAACGTAGGTTGGGAGAATTGGAACTATGTGGGATGAGGAGATTTGCCCTTTAAATATCACTCAACAATATGTGATACCGTCCCCCCCCCCTCCCCCCAGTGTGAAAGGATCACAGTAGGCCTCATAAAATTTTTTCAACTTTTTTGTAGTATATGGTATCTTATTTGTTGCGTCAAGCCAGCTTGTGCCGAATACAGAAGGGCCCAGTGAAACATTTTCCGGCTGCAGTTTTAAACATTCCTGACAGACCCTGATCAGGACAGTCCTGATTAACAAAATAAAATCTAAATCTGCAAGCATAATTTTTAGTGTTAAGTCAGGATCAATGCTGAGCACCAATAATGTCTCTTTTTTTTGATGTTACAGTGAAGTCACTTTACTCTGAGACAAATCCACTTGGCTGTGTAAAACTGTTTAAAGCCAAACATCCTAGTTTTTAATTAGTGTACCCCGGTATCCTATTTTGTGAATGGCTCTTTTTTAATCACGTCACAAAATTTTTGTTAATCAATTGTTAAATACATGCAGAATAATTCCTTTTACTTTAAATGTTCCATGTGTTTGTTTTGATAACTTCTTTAAAAATGCTTGAAAGTCAAATAAGAGGAGATGGGGATTACACATGTAAATAGGAGGAAAGGAGGAAGAGAGGGGCGATGTAGATTTAAAAGATTTCAAAGATTTAGCTGGTGTTTCAAAAAAATTTGGGGTGACTGCTTACTCCCTTTCAGGTACGGTATGATTTCTTGGACAAAGCACCAGCCCCACTCAACAAAATGCAAAGAAATGACAACAAAATGTAGTCGCCGATTAATTAACAAAACCAAAGCAAATAAAATGTGAATAATATCTTATTCAAACTTCAAATTTTGAAAAAGTCACTTTGGGTGTTCTTGCAAGTTTGTTAGTTCTAATGCTGTAGAGATATTTCTTGGCTTTAGCATGTCAGCTAAGAGACAAGAAATTTGTAGCAGTTGCCAATAAAGCTGTAATGCATCAATTTTTCCCAAAAGCTTTTTTTGTTGTTTGTTTTTAAAAAAACATTTAACTGTTAATGGCTGAAAGTTTGCCTAGAAGACATTCATAAGTAAAAATATTTAAACTTTACTCACCCAAATTGAAAAAGACTTCCCTCCACTATGAATGATGACATTAATTCTAATTTAATCTCAAATGGTCAGAACCTTTGGTGCCATCCCACATCGATAGTAACTCAAAATCAGGCCAGCGCCAGTAGACAATGACTGGTCCATACAAAAAAGGAATCAATTAAGTGTTTAAACAATTGGGATTTTGTCCAAATAGAATACAGGAAATTGTTATGTCTGAATATCCATGTCAACTGATAGACTGTAAATTCAAATCTACTCTAGAAAAGCCACAAAAGAAAGATGAATATAATAGCCATAAATAGTGCACACGGAAGTCTCCCCAAATGTTCATAGAGGGATAAATGTAGACTTTCTTTCCAGTTTTTTTTTTTTTTTTTTCACATTCCAGACTTCTGCCAAAATTGTATTCTAATTTTAGCAGGATTAAATGTCAGATTACATATATACTTATGGGGTTAAATGAGTTCATCTTCTGAGCTATGAACACATTATTTTCGTTCGTGGATAATTTGAGGTTTTGGTGCTAATTTTAAAACCAGTCTGAGTCTAGCCAAGGAAAGGGAAAAAGTTGTGTAAGCAGATAACATTTGTGAGATTACAATCGATTTTGCTGGTGTTGCATGCTAAGATTACAAATGGGTTGGTTGTGACAGCTTGTTTAATATCATACCGGAAGCTAAGGAAGATATGTATTCATGTTTCTTAATCCCCCAAATAATCCATTTCCAGGTATTTCTGTAACTATGAAGTTAGTCCCTGGATTGTCCAGGGTAGCATGTAGCCAACTATTATTTGAAGGTCAAATGTTGAGAAGTTTTACTTTTTGACAAGCGTACATTCCACAGGAGGTCATTAAGAGGTCATTAAGAGGTCATGAAAAAGTCACTACTTCCTACAAACCAAATGATTTATGACTGAAAAAGGATATAATCAAGATTTCAATTAGAAAATGACCTCAGCTGGCTTAGAAACATTTGTGTAAGATTTAATTACTAGAGTGTGGTCTTCAGATGGGAAGCCAGACCAGAGATGAATAAATAATGAATCCCACAGAAGATATCCAATCTCAACCTCATTAATAAACTGCACTGGTGTTGTGGCCTTTGAATGAACAAGATCCAAGTCAACCCACCAACTAAAATGAGGCCTACAAAATTAACACCAATGATTTGTTACAGAGAAACTGCAGAGTACTTTAGCCCAGATATGATCATGAACATTTTATTTTGAATAAAACGTTACAACCCCACAGGGGATGATAGGAAAAACACTGTAGACCACAAGCCTTGAGATGTGACTCACTTAAGGTAGGGCTCAAATTATCTGACAGATTTTACTTCATTTCCAGAACACACAAAAATCAGATAAAACATCTCTTCACATCAACTGGAGTTCTTCTTTTCTTTGCTGTAAGCCCTACTTATCAATCGAAGCATTGTTAAAAAGATATTTAGTCTAACACTTTTATATTCAGACAAAAAACTGTGTCCTCTAACCACATGAGGATATACCTGTATTTTATCTTCATCTCTTGTCCAATATATGTCTTTCACACCTTTAGAAAACAGTCTTAACAGAAATACCTCAAGCAATAGTTTCTGCCTGTTTTATGGTTCCTGCCCTTAATTTAATGGCTGACCAGTTCTCTCCCAGCAAAGTGCATCACCATATGAGTATGTCTACAGAATGCAATGAACCAATCTGTTGTCTTGCTAATAGCAGATACAGCCTATGCAGGGACGATTTTCCTCCACAGAAATGCAATGACTAAATTAAGTCGTAATGTTTTAAGAGGGGATTTTACACCCCATTAAAGGAAAAGTGTATTTACCCCTCAATGTACCATATATCAAATGCTTCCTACCACATACATCCCATGACAATTATTAGTTTACCATTAACCTGTACTTTCCTCACCAAACATTTATCAGCACTGCAATGTAAAATTCACCAGTAGGATCTACTGCTACTATTATTAAACCAGTATAAAGCTAAAGCAGGCATACAGTTAATGCACCATGTATATGTTATGTTATGTTATGTTATGTTAATGACACTTGATACAGCGCACTACACAACCAAAGGTTTTCTGAGGTGCTTTACAGTAAAAATAAATCCACTACATACTAAATGCTTCGTTAAACAGGTAGGTTTTTAACTTAGCCTTAAGTATTTCAATACTTGAACTACATTTGATGCTGTCTGGCAGGGCATTCCACAACTAATTAGGACCACTGATGGAAAAAGACCTGTCAGCAAATGTGGATTTTGTGTGAATGGTACAGTAAGGTATATTGCCTCCTGGTCACTGGATTGTAATCTGTACTTTGACTTAGGTGCTTCACGCAGTAAATTCTTTAAATACTGTGGAGCGTCACCATTGAGAGATTTGAATACTAAGGTATATAAACTAAGGCAACATTTTTCTGTGTTACAGAAAATGAACAGAATTCACGGAATCTGTAACAGAACATGGAATTCGCCATTTTGACTGGCAATGAAAAAAAAACATTAGAAATGTGAGCATAAGTTGTAAACTTTCAGTTTTAAAACACTCAAAGCAGAGAACAATGGATACTGTTACTGTTTATCAAGGTCTACTAGACTAGCAGAACTACTGTAATGCCCGTACGAAAATGTGAGGCTGACATTGAGGTGATTCGGGCCCGACATTGAGACTGACACTGATTTTCGGCCCTGACATTTGAAATCGTGGGGCTAACTTTTCCAATGTATGGGCCGAAACAAAAGTTGGGCTCACAACAACTGTTTTGTGGGCACAACACTGAGGACAACACTGGACATGACAACAGTGTCATGCCTATCAAGACACAACTTTGCAACTTCAATTTTTTCTAAAGGCTGACATGGGCACAACATTTCAACTTGAACTTTTCAAGACCCAGACATGGGCACGACATTCAGACTTAAAGTTTTTCACACCCTGTAATGGGCACAACATTCAGACTTTAAATTTTTTGTACCCTGACATGGGCACAACATTCAGACTTAAAGTTTTCATACCCCGACATGGGCACAACATTCAGACTTTAATATTTTCACACCCTGACATGGGCACAACTTTCAGACAAACTTTTGCATACCCTTTCATGTGCATAACATTTCAACTTAAATGTTTTTATGGGCACAATAATTAAAGACAAACCCTTTTATATATGCTGACATTGACACAAATTTAAACTTTAAAGGGGAAATGAAGTCACTTCGAACTGAGTATACCCCAGTATCCTAATTCATGTATGAGTCATTTAAGTCATACCATGAATTTTTTAACTGAATTTGTAGTTTATGCGAATCAACTCCTTTCTTTCTGTGAGAATGCCAAGTTTATGTTTTGAAACATTATGAATGATAGTTTAATATTTTATAATAGAGATAAGGCTATATCTGTAACAGTAATTCCTCTGTCAAAGTATTAGTTTGGGGCTACTCCTTATTCACTTCTCTTCCTGGTCCAGGTGTCAACATGGTATTTTCTAATCCAAGTCTATCGTGTCAATTATGACACAGCTGACATTAAGCAAGCACTAACTTCCAGACTCAAATGCATGGATAAAGCTTCACATAGGCTTCATTCTATTACTTAAATCATTTAAATTTGTGATTTAAGCTTACAACTGAAGTAGAATGGATTTAGACATCTTGTTCTTTGTAATTGAGACAAGTTTGTTAAACTATACAGAGCTGTATACTGCAGTGCAATATCTGGACTACTTAACAGAATGAGGCAATAGTACTGTAAGTTTGCAAACAAACCCATGTTTGAAAATCATATGTATGATATGAGACTTGAACTTTTTGGAGCAAACTTTTTATGTCATTTTTTATCACAGTGATGTGCAGATTCGGAAATTTTATTGCTCTACTTTCATGATTAGCCAATATTACCCCCTCCCCCACCCATTTCACATCTTTGTTTCCCTCACACACTTTCCTACTCACCCCATCACTGAATTCCTCAAACATACAACTTATCTCGAACCCTTTTCAGTTTAGTAAAGAAAAGATCACCCTGAAAGTCAAGGAAAATCACTGAATCTGTACTGTGAAGAGCTCAAAACTTGGATAATGTAGGCCTTACCTGCTTTATAGTGCAGTTAACACTACCAATCATAGAGTACTGTGAGCTGACCTTACATTCAGGTAAATGCCCTCAGTATTTCAGCTTAACATATTAGGCAGTATGAAGTACTGTGGGCTGTTTCAGCTTGAACTACCCCCTCTTTGCCTATAACCATGGAAACAAAGGCAAATTGTACTGACCTTTTGCCCCCCTTCACTGGCCGTTGTGTATTGTGTGATGATAAAGATGCACTTTGATTGGTTCTTTAGCCTGTCCTTGCAAGGTAAAAGCTGAAACAGCCAATTTTGAACTAAAACTGCACAGACAACACTCAGCCTGCAAACACTGTGCATGGGACCACTGCAACTTGGAACTTTTGTGGTGAGTTATTTGGTCATTTGTCTACTATATTTGCAATGTGACTAAAATTCATTTTTGAAATCTTCCAAAACAAAAATCAGCACAGGTCTACCAATTCTTTAACTTTCATTTCTTGGTGAAAGAAAGTTACAAGGGCTGGTAGAATGAGGTCTTGAACTGGAATAGGCCACTGTAGCCTTTTGTAATGTACTGTATAGAACTGAAGCATAAACTGCACCACAGTAGCTGGCTTCAATTTCAAGTAGTGCTGCAGTAGTCCATGTATGACTACTATATGTACTATATTAAAGTGGTTTAGTAGTTCCATGATATTGTGTCAAGTAATATCTTCATGTAAATACTGAAATAGTTGTGAGATTCTGTTTTCATTTGTGTTGATTCAAGAGTATGCAACTGGCTGTTCAACATTATACCGAAATCATTTAACCCAAATCAAATTAGTGGCTGGCAAACATCCTGTACCAAATATAGCCCTATGCAATAAGAGGTGGTGGGTACGAGTAGCAGGAGCAGCTGCCCCCCCCCCCCCTGAAATTTTCAAAGCCATAAATTTTTATCCCATGGATGTGTGTTAATTCTGAGTATCTTAAAATATATTTTTTAGATGCAAACATCTTCCACATACATGGTACAGAAAGTGCCATTTCTGGTAATATTCATGGGGCAGGTACATATAGCAAAGAAGGGGGGGGAGGGGTGGTAGGCAAAGGGGGAACCAACACCTTTAGGATATTTTTTTTATTTTCTCTATTAACAACTGTCATATCACTATGAATGTCTAAAAAAGAAATCTTTTCTACGTGCTTGCAGGGACCGCAGAGCCAATTTTGAAGTGGGGGGTGGGAGGGGGCTAATCACGTTAATTCTCAATATCTTAAAATATATATCTTTTAGATGCGAAAAATCATCATACAAGGCACAGAAAGTGCCATTTCTGGTAATATACATGGGACAGGTACATAGGAGGAGGGTGGTACTTATTTTCTCTATTAACAACTGTAACATAGCTATGAATGTCTAAATAAGAAATCATTTCTACATGCTTACAGGGACTGCGGAGCCATTTTGAAGTGGGGGTGGGGGGGGGTGAGGGGTCTCATCTAGGCAGCCCAGTATGTTGAACAAAAAAAAATTAAAGCCTTTTATGGGGGTCCAAAATGCCCAAGGCAGAAAAAGTGCAGGGGCCAAATCCCCTGTAACCCCCCTCCCCCCATCTCCGCGGTCCCCAGCTTATTCATGTGCACACATTCTAGGTCAGGCTAGTTTAAGTTTTCCCATCATTCTTATATCCTTTAATGTAATTTGGGAACAGTCATTGTTGGTAAGCCCCGGGAGCCCTAACCATAATCCAGCTTCTTTCCTTCCTCCTTGCAAGCCCTCTACATCATCAGTCCTGGCTAGCTCTTGGTCAGTTGGAAAAAGGCTTAATATCACTGAAAAAATATCAAATTGTAACTGTTTTAGTCAGTGTTTAGTTCCAATGCAATGTCATTTGAGGAAGCTTAAATGGGCCATTCTCTAATGCCCACAATTAAGTGAATGCCCCATAGCTTCTGAGAGCTTGTCCCCCTGAAAGCCTGCCAGGCATTGCCCTTGGACCCTAACAGAGGTCTTGAGGTAGTCCTCTGGACCTCACACCATTGAAGGGAGCACTTCACACTCCTATGGTGTCTTTGCATGGGAGGGCCATTTTGCTATCTCAACCTGAATTTGCCTGATTTTACACCCCCACTACAAACTTCCTGTGTATGGCCATGGTACCAAATGGAGAAAAAGTAATTAAGGACATGCAGTGAGTAAATACTGAACCCTAGCTTTGGTTCCAACTACTGGGTAAACATTTTCCATGTGTTTAACATATCTTTTGAATATTAAAGCTGTTAAAGCTTAAGTTTCTCATTTGAAAACTCCAACTGAACATGTTAAAGATTCATTACACCAATTGATGGGTGCTGTATCCAATTTCCTTTTTTCACAGTTTGCATCCTAAGCTTCCCTCAACCTCAGGATTGGTCACAATGTCATCTCCATCATCTAACTTGTTATCACCATCAGTCTTTGTGAGCCATGTCAGAATCAGCCTCATTGTCAGCTCCATGCTCTCCCTCACTGTTCAGGACCTAAGTCGGCCTCAACATCAGGATCAGCCTCACCATCAGCTCCACAACCTCCCTCACTGCTTAAGACCTGAGTTGGCCTCAACTTCAGAATCAGCCTCCTTGTTGGCTCCATAATCTCCCTTACTGTTTAGGACCTGAGTCAGCCTCAACTTCAGGATCAGCCTCCTTGTCCACTCTACAATCTCCTTCACTGTTTATGACCCGAGTCAGCCTCAACTTCAGAACTGGCCTCATTTTCAGCTCCACAACCTCCCTAACTGTTTAGGATCTGAGTCAGCCTCAAATTCAGAATTGGCCTCATTGTCAGCTCCATAATCTAACTAGTTATGTAAGGGCCTGAGTCAGCCTTAAAATATCAGAATCAGCCTCACTTTAACTCCACATGGATTTGTCAGAATCAGCCTCATCGTCGGCCCAAGAGTCAGGCCTGTTTTCCTGTGATGTCAGGGCAGGGTCGTACTCACTTAAATATGTACAGTAGCTTCTAGATTTAGCCTTGACTTTATGTTGTGCCCAAGTCGTACTCTGGTGTTGTGCTCTTGTCGGGCCCAAAATGTTGTGCCTAAAATTGTCATGCCCTAATATTGGCTTCGATGTCAGGCCCTGTCATGGCTGAATGATGTGCCAAAATGTTGTGCTCATTAAAATATTTAGCCTCTAGATTCAGCCCCGACATTTATGTTGTGCCTAAGTCATGCTCTGGTGTTGTGCTCTTGTCGGACCCAAAATGTTGTGCCCCAATGTCGTGTCCCAATGTTGTGCCCCAATGTCGGGCTTCAATGTTGGGCCCTGTCGTGGCTGAATGTCTTACCGAAATGTTGTGCTCATTTAAATATTTGGCCTCTGAATTAAGCCCCGACATTGAGCACGACATTGGGCACAATTCGGGCCCCGAATAAGGCCCTGGATGTCGGGGCCGAATTGGGCCATACAATTTCGTGAGGGTACTGTGCTACAGCTTAATAGCAGCACGAAAAATGTACAAACATATGCAGGACTAACTGAGAGCCTGTCCACAGCAAACCGTAGCCTACACAATTCATAGAAAAATTATTTATTGAATTTAAATGGACAAAACACAGAAAACGCAGGAAAACGGGAAAATGGAAAATGGAAAATCAATAAAACGGAATCCCACACTGAAAAAACAAAAATTTTGGCTTTAATTCAAAGCAGTGTAATGAATATTGAGCCCCAGCACAGCATACACAAAGACCATGCATCCATCAATAGTTTAATAAACCCATAAACACCATAGGCCCACATTACAATAATCTTTCACAGGTGTAAAGTGGACGGATATGCAGTATGTTCCCACAGAATTTGAAACCAAGAACCATCACATTGAAAGGGGTACACAACTCTTGACACAAAATTACAGATTCAAACCCAGGTGTTTCATTCTTTAAGTATTCCCTTTCAACTGAGAAACAACCATAACATTTATCCCTTCTTGGAAGCAGCGCTGGAGAGTGGAGAAAATGTTTACTTTCCAGCAAGCAAGTCATATTTCCCACAATTTTTACACATTTTCATACAACAATTCCAGCCAAATTTCACTTCAACTGCTCCTATTTCCTTCCAAATACCATAACTACTCTGCAACAAGCTTTCCATATTCCTGATTTTTCCACCCATGCTTGGAAGTTTTCTAATTCTGAAAGAAATGTTTCACTCTTCACAAATCAATATGGAATACATCTGCCTCAAAAATTCCCTCACAAATGCTGCCTCAGTGTTTATTTGAAAAGTAGAACGCACAAAAAAAAAATGTTAATGCCAGAGTGATATTGGTCAAATCTGAAAGTATCGTAAAGGCCTGTACCTTTGAAAGGCCCACATTTGAGAATAAAAAGCCCCAAAGACATAAAACCCACATTTCAACTGACCTAGGGTTAAATCACCAATTCTGATTAGATGCATTTTATTTCAAGATAGAGGCCTCATGTACTGCTTCTGACAAGACCCACATATCTCAGCCATACAGATTATAATCAAACCAATACTAAGCCACTTCCTCCTAACACCATATCGGTGAGGAGTTTGTCACAAGTCGATCAAAACTATAACCTCTCAAGAAGTAAAACTGCCTGAAGGTTGATTCTTCTTTTGCACAACGAAATTGGAATGGAATTCAAAAAGCAGTGCACATTTAGAGAGACACAGGCCTAAAATAATAACCTACAAATGAAATCTGTTCATAATATAAATTTTATCGGTCATAATGTGCAATACACTGTGCATGCAGGAGATTAGGAGCCTTAAACCCAGAGATGCTGGCAAACTATAGTTTTATTTGAGATCATAGCTGCATAATAATAGGCAGAATCACAAAAACTCCCTGGTTTGGGAGTCTAGGTGCCCTCTATAGGTAGGGGTTACCACAGTGCTATTAGTTTTTTGCCAGACAGTAATTGCAGGCAATAATGGTTACATATGTAAACAGGAGGTAAGGAAGAGTGAAACAGACTTAAAAATTTTGCTGAACCAATTAACACATTTGTTTTTTTGTTTTTTTTCCCTTGATTCTTTCTGAGGGTATAGCCTACATAGCTAGCCTGGACATTCTGTCCCTAAAATCAGTGCTATACCCAAGTTGGTATGTAAAGCCAGGATTAAGAGAGTAAACTACCGATTTCTTCTGTGCCATTAAAAGCTTGCCAGGGACTTAGTGTGGGTAAGTGGGGATTACAAGTGTAAATAGGAGGTAATGAGGGGCGAAGTAGATTACAGTATCTTTAACTCACACTGATGTTGTATTCTGAATGAGAGACGAGGAGATGTAGTAATATCAAGAAGGGGAAAATTCCACTTCCCCTTGGCACAGTATCTGCACTCCCTGTTCTATTCTTCTGGTGATTCCAGGAAATACCATTTTCCAAGATAATTACACATCAGGTAGATGTTACTCTTTATGCCAATTATGAAAGAAGCATTTAAAACTAAATACTTTGTTTTTCCTCAAGTTCAAGAGGCAGAAAGACTTTTCAAGTGATAAGTTGAAAAATTTTGTAACTGCAATTGTTCAAGAAAGTCACCCCTTAACCATGCATAAAGTGGACATGGGACAAGCTTCATGCCCATGTTTATCTTTATTAAAAATAAATATTAAACAAGAAAAAAAAAACACCCACATTTGTACCACAAATGGAAAATACAAAATGGGCAACTGAATGTACTGAAAATAACTCTATTGGGCTATCTGATTACTAGTACTGAGACTCGAACTTTGTGTCAACCTACATGCGAACTCTTTACTTTGACAAATATTATAATCTGCTAAACCAATGAGCTGACTGAGGCACCTGGTTGTACTTCAAATATTTAGTCCAAATATCAAAAAGTCAGGTTATTGAACAGGTCAATTTTCTACATCCCACAGTGCATACAAAGCTACCTCTAAAATCAGCAATCAATTTTCTTTGATAAGTTCTAATATTTCCAAAATAATCGTCTTTCCTCTAGAGAGCTTCACTCTACCAACAAGGGCCTATGTTCCCCAGAAAATAATCTAACACTATTGTAACATCTCCTTTCATTTCAATAAATACTTTTCAATATTTATTTGGTTACAATACCCTTATGCATAACACAGCTGAAAATACCCAAAGTAACAAAACTATCACAGACTAGGAATGATTAAAATACAGCTAAAATAAAACACAACGACTTCCACTGTACTGACATATCAAATGTACGCAGGACAATTTCACATTACACTTCTATGTGTGTGTGTGTTTTTTTTTTTTTAATATTTGTAAGGAAAGGGGTGGAATATCACCAAAATATATTGCCCAATTAAATAACACA
Organism: Holothuria leucospilota; assembly: GCA_029531755.1. Classification (NCBI taxonomy): domain Eukaryota; kingdom Metazoa; phylum Echinodermata; class Holothuroidea; order Aspidochirotida; family Holothuriidae; genus Holothuria; species Holothuria leucospilota. The sequence continues at coordinate 29,212,670 of CM055972.1, read as the reverse complement.
TTCAGACTAAGAAATCAGTCCAATTAAAGACCATAAATAAACAGAACACCTGCTAAATTTATAAACTAAACCTAAAAATTATGCTCTGGAAGGTTTTCTATACTCTAAAAGGACAAACTACTGTTGAAATACCAAACTAGCCAGTGCCAACAATTAAACACAGCAAATGCACACTATCAGAAACAACTCTTCAACCATTCATTAAGCTCCCTCCTTGTAATTACTGAAGTGTGGAATCTTATTAAAAAGCTGTGATGCACGCACACAAAACAGATGGGCACACTGTTACTATGGTAACCAACTCTTTAAAATACATTACATATACAGAACTTCCTTTCAAAACCAAAATGAATAAAACAACGACTAGGGAAAAAATTAATAACAAGGGAAACAAGCCATGTGGGCATTATCATACTGAATGAAATTCTATAAAACAAAGTTTTAATTAATAATAATTTGCATTTATTATAAACCACAAGTTTTAGGAATTGTTTAAGAAAACATAAAACAGGGCAAAACTGAGGGCAAACAAATTTTATACTGGTATAATATTCATTATCCAATATAATAGAACTTAAAAGCGGAAACCTAAAGGGACCAAAAAGTTGTTTATGAAGAAAGATGCTTATCCCAAACAACTGTGACTCTTTGGTGGGTGAATTCTTGCAATCATTCCAGTAGAGGGCGGTTGAGATCACACGAATATTCCACAAAATTCAAAGGACATAAACCAAGACACAAATTACATGTCAACACTTCCGAGTGTACAAGTGTGAAGAGGACTAAGGAGTCTACCCTCAGTCGGAGGGCACCCTGCTCCACTGTGCAGTCAAGACTTGCCACTCAGACCTTTTAAGTAAAGGTTACAAATAGGAGGTAAGGAGGAGTAAATCCAATGTAGATTATTCAAATTCAAAGGCTTACAACTTTGAGTCATTCTATCGCATCCTTCTTCAGACATTCTAATGGCTGAAACTATCTCCTAAAATCTTTTTCATAAACTATACATAGAGTACAGTAACTTTATCCTTGTAATACTAAATATTAGAAAATATGATCCCGCAGTGTTATTTAGGTTTGTCAGACGGTCATTGCAGACAATAATGGTATACATATGTAAATAGGAGGCGAGGAGGAGTCAAAGAGACTACTAAATATTAGAAAACAGCCAATTTGACCTGTTTTTTTCTTTATATTAATAATTCATACACATACTTCTAAGACATTCTGGGTGACCTATTCCCAAGGCAAACGATGGTGCATTGCGGTATTAATTGTTTTTCATAAATCAATACTGAGTTAGAGTCTCTTCAGTTTCCCTCTCAATTAGTGATTTATAAAGTAGGTGTGCAGTGTAGTACAGGGTGTTAAGGTAACTTTTTTTCTCCACACAAAAGCCCAACTCCCCCAGGTAATTGTCTCAGGCACAGGCAGAAATCATTAGAGGGGTGGGGAGTATATACCCTCTTTCCCTCTCCTTCTTGGAGATGCTCCCATTGACTTTTCACATTTGAACACAGTTTTGTTTCCATGGCCCTTTATTCTGCATTTTTTTAAATGAATCCCTGCCACTAGCCTAATTAGCCTGACTGAGAGTAAATTTTATGGATGTACAGTTCATTTTTATACACTACATTGCGTGAATGGAATGATACCATACTGTACTCTGCAAGCACTGTGGTCAGGAGAGTGATTTAACTCACTACTCCTGACAATTAGATATAAATTCCAATGTACCACATTTAGAGGTACTGAACTGATGTTGAATTTAATGGACTATACTCTTATTCAATTTGTATAAATGTGAGGACAGAAAATAAGTCACTCCATTCAATAAAGGCAACCATGCATGGGTATATAAGTGCTCCCATTTTAAAGACACCCCAGCTGAGACTTCGGGAACTGTAATCGAAAAGCCATCATGATGAAAAAGATATTCTGGGTCAGAAAATAGGTTTTCCCTGATAGTGAAACCAACAGGAAGGTAGCCTGCTTAGCTGGCTATACCATCTTTTCCTAAATCAGTGGTATACACCCACGTTGATTTGGGAGCAAGAAATGACTGAGATTCAATCGACCTCTGCCCAGTAAGCAATTTTGAGGTACCCCACCCCCTCCACCACTAAACTTGCTCCTAATACTGCATTTGCATTTTTAACAAACCAATTCCCACTGGGTAAAGAATTCCAAATATGACAAACATTTAAACCATTTAAACATCCTATTTATAATATACAGCTCACTGTAACTTTCTCCACAATCCCTCTAGCCTAGCAGTGCGACCTTGAAAATAGAAGATCCAACATAAGAGAGCTTAGAGACATGAAAAAGCTCAAAATAAAGAGTACTGATTATTTTATATCTTGTAAAAGGAAGCCTGACTTTTATACGATTTATATTATCCATGTAAGCCCAAATTCTTGTTTTAGATATTTTGATATATTTCGTCTGTATTAACAGATCGTGCAAATAAAGATGAATACATCCCCTTTAACTTCAAAATGGTTTAATAACTCATTTATAGCTGACCCAAATTATGACATCGGCTCCAGCCTTTGATTCTCACAGAAGGAGGATGTGACTTAACCAGTTTCCATGGCATAAATCAATCTACTAAAGGCATGCATACCAAATCTAGGTTATCATACCAACAAAAGGGATGTGAAATTTTGCTGATAGAGCCCTCGTAGAAATGATACTTACCTAGAGTACCATTAATTATCTAACCTGCCATGAATCAAACTTTTAGGTGGTTAAGTATGGTAAACAAATATTGTAAATGAAGCAACTAAAATAACACATATGAAATCCAGGAGTGAGCTGGGGGTGGAGTAGAGGGATTAATCTCAGAATGGCCCAGCAGTTATCTGAAACTTGGTGAATGTCCATCACTCCATGCTGAGATTAAACTACTATTAAATTTAAATGAGCAATATTTAGATGCTTATAGTTTTAACTCATAGCTACCAGGCTTCGACAAATCCCCTGCCCGACAGTCCGGGACAAGTAAAAAGTTACTCGGACAAGTACATTGTTCAATATCGTAGCCCGCCGGGCAAGTACCCTTGCGAAGTCTCCTCCACAAAGGAGTTGAAAGGCATATTAAGAGTGAACAAGTAGATATTCATGTGGACAAGTAGACTAAGAGAACAGCTTGCCCGATGGACAAGTAATGAAAAAAGAATTTGTCGAAGCCTGATAGCTACAGCATAAAGCTCAACTAGAGGATGTTTACATATACCTATACAAGCCCACATAAATTTCGTCCTGTATATTTGAATCGGTTACAACTCTAACCTCCAATGTCTCCAAGTTCCAACTCCCTATCTTCTGACACTTAACACATGCAGACATATGGCTTTGAGTAACAGGTCCACATTTACGTTTTTATTTTACAGTGACATTGAGAAATGGTGCCTGTTTTTAGCTCTACCTATGTGAGCCATGGGTGTCAATCTTTACTCAAATGTGTGTGGGGGGGGGGGGGACAAGGCCACTTCTGTCAAAAATTTACTGTGTAAAAAATCTTAAGTCAATGGGTGAATTTCCAAAATGTGGGGGACGTGTCCCCCTGTCCCCGCAGCACTGATGCCCATGATGTGAACCGCCCTAACACCCTAACACCTAACCCTAACATTTTCCCTGAACCTATTTAACCAAACCGGGTAAATGTGGTGAAACACATACAGCTAGTAAATATCAGAACAAAGAGACTTCCAAACATAGAGCAGTCACCATTTGAATCTTCCGTATCTTTCCATTACAGTTATCTTCTTGCTATGAAGAGGGGAGATACACATTTCTTCCTTCTCTATTTTTTTTTTCTTTTATTATTTTAATTTTTAACCATGTCCTAATTAAGTCCCATTCATTTCAAACTTATGTCACCCAAACTCTTATCCTTTCTCAAGACAACCAAAAATCATTTTCTAATTGACAGTAAATTCCATATTACTCCATCCTAACAGTGTTTTCCGGTAATATTCAACACTATCGGCTTTCACAACATGACCTTAATTCTCATTAACACACGGATGACCTTATCTTAAGGACACCTCTCCCTTCCTGAATTATTTCTATTACTTTATTCTTAATACAGTCAACTGTTTTGTTTTAATAGCATAACCTTATCTTATTTTCATATCTTGTCATTCTATAACAATCAAACACAGAATGATTCATTCATTCCTGTCCATGAACAATAGGCTGTCTCCACATGACAGGCTATCATCAGTCACACATCCATGCTCATATTTCTAAAGCACACATTCGCTAGTTGTAGCGCCAGTCATAATTCTGCACTCATTCAGGCACTTAATAACTCATTCATAAATCATAATTTTCATAATCAACCAACCTGCTTTGGCTATCTTTGAAAGGTACGAGTCAATGCTCTTACTTACATAAACTGCCGGTTTTATACAGCAGGTTTAAAAACTTCCCCAATCTTTTGAAATTATTTAGAAGTTTTATAAGTTCTCAAGGAACTACTCACTCCACAGATTGGCCATTTCTACGATACTGTACCATAAGTCTTAAACAATGACATGCAGACAATTGCCCTAAGTCAGCATTTCTTTTGCTCACCCCAAATATAATTTCTTTTTTAATATATTAACAACCAGAGGCAGTTTGGGGATATGGCCTACACAGTAGCTTCATGGTGCCATTTTCCAAACAAACATAGTGGTTCCAAAATAGACCCTGTACTAGGGTATATCAAAATATGGACTGGTATGCAGGCAAAATACCATGACAAATACAATAACAAAGGTTTCGAAAACAAGTCTGGTTCATGTAACAATGCAGATGACGATGTAATGTTTTCAACATTATACTGCACAGTTGTAGGAACTTAGTTAATACTTCTGTTTCATTTTATTTTCACAGTTTTCATTTTTTAATACCAGTTGTACATTTAAAGTAATTCAGTGTAAATGTTTCTTGTATTTAAGAGAAATTAATTTTCAATTATCTTTTTCACCTGAAATTAAAGGGTAAGACAAGAAGGCCGATATTGATCAAGCTTTCCCACCAGAAACTTATTAGAATGCCCATAAGGAAATTCATCTTATAACTAGCACTAGGTCATAAATATTACATATTCCCTCATATTTCCTGTAACTTTATTGTTCTTTCCTGCAAGAAGCCTATATTTAGAATCAGGGAATAATTTAGCTGGTATCACATTTCATTTTGCTACACAAGTCGGCCTAATTGGTACAAAAATGCCACAAATATGCAGCAGTTTTTGTACATACAACCCTAGGCTTTCCATTGATTTTGTGATCAACATAAAAGAAATCTGAAAATTGTTATTCAAATTTTGATCACTGAATTATTCCTTGATTCTTAGAATGCCAATAAGGTAATTTAATTCATCCTGTAATGCACTTATCAAATGAATGACACACCCCACTTCCCCCCGCCACTGTCAGTCAAATGTGGGTCATTGACCAATGACTAGTGTGACTCACATGTCCGTCATTAAACCACTATTTTCAGTCACCAGCATGACTGAGGGGTGAGTCACATTACCTCAATTGTCAGTCGCTGTCGTGACCAAGGGGTGGATCATTGTGAGTCACTTGTTACACTTTGTACAGGGATACCAACTGGCATTCTCAATTTTTTCAGTCAATATATGGTGACCCACATGTCAGTCAAAATTACAAATTGTGCATCAATTTTGTGACTGAGATGTGTGTCATTTTACATCAAGTTGTCAGTCACAAAAGTGAACTGAGGGGTACGTCACTGTACAAGTTTTGTCAGCACTGTTGTGGACAATGACTGACCATGTCTGGGGGTAGTGGGGTGCGTCATTCAGTTGATAAGTGCATAATTAGCACTAGGCCTTACGTACTACATACTCCCTCATACTTCCTGTAGCTTCCGTTATCTTATTCTACTCTAGTTTCTACTAACGTTCATAAAATTACATTACTCTAACAACACACAGCAACAATGTGTGTTCCATTAAAAACAATGCATCACACCTTATGCTGTAACATACCATAATTCTTCAACACTTTTGGGATATTCTGACTTTACTGATGCCTACAAATAAACTATGAGACACTCCCAACTTGCAGATCGACAACAGTGCAGAAATATCCATGCTTCCTTACTTAATTTGGATTTACGACTATCATATTATTTGGAGGTTCAGTTTCCATCAACTTAAATTCACCTTACAAGACACGGAAGGTCTTGATTCATCAACTGTTGCTGACTAGCCAACCATCCCAATAAACTTGCCTCAAGAGTAATTATGCCTGGTTTCAAAATTAATCAGCTTTCACTGTAAAGGGACACACACTGTCACTCTGTGTAGTGTTAAGATGTTTCAGAAGTTTCATCGTGAGTAAATTAACGAATGTGTTATGCTGAATAAAACACACATCCCTTGACTTCCAACTGTACAAACACACACTGTTGAATCTGTGAATGACTATTCAGTGCAGCTTTAGGGAATAACTCTCTACATTTTTTTAACCTCTGTTTCATATTTGTTCTCTGAAATCAGAATGAGAAATTGAAGATGAATCATTGTGACACCAACCTCATGGTCGATTTTATTTGGAATCTTCCCTTGCGGAGTTTTTCACCAGCTGTCATGATTTCTATTTGCCAAAGCAATGTCTTTGCTGATATTGAGCTGAGCTGAAAAGAAACTGTGCAAGCAGTTTCGAACTGTTACAAATTATCTAATGCCTTCTGACGTTGCCACCTCGGGCAATGTGGGTTACATACACTGTACAAAAGGCTACAAGTCAACCAACTCAAGCAGGGCTCAGTACTTTGAATGACAGAATTTGCTTTAAGGGTAGAATGTGCAGTTCCTGAATGTCTCCAGTTAAAACTGCCCTTGCGACATGTAGAGGTACATGAAAGGGTTCTTGTTCAGTCAATGACCATAAAATAATCGTTAACAAGCTATGCAGAAAAGCCTTCGATAGCAAACCCTTTCTTACATTAAAGTCTCTGATAAAAATTCTTTCCACATGGTACCACAATCAATGTTTCCAAACTCTTGAACAATGATAATACGTCCTGGTTCCAACAATGTGATATTTTTATCCTTTCATACCCACAATCAACATGTTTTGACATTTGTTGATATCATTTACACAGTATTTCAAAACACTTTATAGTCATTTGTAAGGCAATTGGGGCAGAATTTAAAAATATTTTGCTGCCTTTCTTGCCCCCAAACTTAACCAATTATGTAAACATGGACATAGATTTCCCTGTATTTGACAATTTTAAACTGCAAATAATGAGTGAACATCGAGAAAGAGTATTAAATCACTTCCTTAACTAGAAATTTGTTGCAAGTCAAAACATGAAACTAGGGACAAGTGTAGCCTTTTCCAACCCTAAGCCCTTTCTCTGCTCTGCCCTCCATTAGAAATAAGACTATAAACAAGTGTTTCTGGGATATATCAACTTTTGCTTTATCTCAATCTTGCAATATTTTACTCTAGAGCCAAAGAATATCAAAATCTGAGTACTGTTGCACAGATATTACAAGAGCAAGAAAGATGAAAGACCTCTGGGATATGGCATTTGCATTTGGATGGAGGGGGGGGGGGGGGGGAGGGAGGGTGAGTACTACAGTATTGGTCTTGGTGATGCTGGGAAAGGAACAATCCTCAGTAGCCAAAAGGGGCCAGATGGGGCCAAGCCCCCACTTGAAAATTTTTGCCCCCCCCTGAGAATTTCAAGTTGCCATTGCCTTAACACAGTTTTACACATCTCACCCTGTCACCCATCTCCCCACCCCTGAAAAAATATTCCACCCCCCCCCCTCCTAAGCCATCTCACCCCCTTGGGAAGGAGAAGCACTATGTGACTTGGAAAAGTTTGTTGGACTCATACTAAGTACCACACTGCAATATTCCCATGCTCACATTTAAGCCTACTCATGTTGTATATGCTGTTTGTTTCTTTATAGTTATTTGGCTAGTACAATTACTTTTTGCTTATATTGAAAGATGTCCAACTTGTGATTAATATCTTATCCCACAAAATGGCATACTAAAATTTACTCTTTCCAAAAATACCATCTTGGAAAAGAAAAGTGATGAAAGAGAAACCTAAGTCAATCATAATTTACAAGTATAAAGTCTGTAACTTGAACTTCATTGTGTGTACTTTCCATTTACTAAATTACTACGCACACTGACTTCAATGATGAATGACCAAGTTACTCTCTCCTTCTCTTAGATTTTACGAGAACTACTGTATCATTGAAATTAATGTCTACAAACATAACCCCGCTATGGTACAAATCATCCTCCTAGCTGCACACTCCAAAATGATTCCATAATCAACAGCCATACCTCATCTTCACATTCAACTTCCTTCGTTAACATTAACCCTTTTACAACTCTCTCCGTCTCAAAACACACAACAATTACAAAGACAAAGAATGCCTGATGCATATCATAAAAAGGCCTGTATTTCAATCCCTTTGTCTGTATAACTGAAACCATAAGCGATTATGACTCATACACAGAACTAGAAAATATGCTTTTTATATTTTAATTTTTCAGCATTGAATGTGATCAAGTGGACATTGATTCCAACATAAAAGCAATTAAGATGGCAAATTTTTATTTATGTACTTCATTCCTTTTTCTCTTCCCCTTCCACAGAGCTATTACAGAGATCTCAATCTTATTTCAAATACACCCACTGCAGACAACTCCCTCAGTGGCTAGGAGGTACTTGGAAACGTCGTAACTTCAGGCAGCTGTTTCCATACTGACTTAATGTGCAAATGATTAAGTATAATATGCAACTGTATAAAGAAATGACGTTTTTAAATGGTTACATCAGCTCCAAAACAGATCGTGAACAACGAACTTGAGAGCTTGATGAAAGTTACAAGGAGAATAAAATGTCAGTTCAGACATTTTTGAGGAAGACAAGGGCCATATAACCACATCACTACAATTATTAACTCAGAAAAAAGATAGGAAATTTCTAAATAGTATGACTACTGCGAGACAAAAGGTAAATTTTTCTTCAAAGGATGAGCAAAATGGATACTTAGTTTGCTATCCTTTTGAAATTTCTGTGTTTCATACTGCATGTATAATTTAATACCACTGGTGCATTGTAAAACTGAACATGTTTTATTTTTATCAGGCAATCAAGGAAGCACTATGTCAATACCGCTGCTTTATCTTTGTTGTTCTTGCTTTTAATTTAAACTGTTCAGGTAAAACAAGGATGTTGGTTTAACACCTACATTTATCTGTTTTTGTAGGCAACATTCCAAACTTTGCCTATAGGATTGATAGTACATGTAGGCGATTGGGACCAACTTGTCACATTTTGGGTAAAATTTCCAATTCCATAATTACAAGATTAACAACAAATGTTTATTTTTCAGATTATGTATGAGTACTGGATATATGCAAATCATTTCAAAAGTGTGAAAAAATATATTCACGTAAAAGTTTGTGGTCAAAAACAGAGACCAGTTTTGCCTGTGTAACAGGGACACCAAACACAGATTTTAAAGCTGATAAGATACTGGATGGGCATATAACTTATTTCCCTGAAAGAAAGGTCTGCCATGTTAAAGATGGTTTGCAGGGTATTCTTCTATAGAATAGAAATGAAGTTTCAATGAGGAGATTGGGTTACACATGGCAAATATTCTCCTTAAAAGTGGGACACCATTTGGTGTCCAACAGTGTCCCCGTTACCATTGCAAGAGAAACTTTGATCTCTTGATCTCAAAACTTTGCTGTGCACAACTGAGTGCAATTTTGCAAACTAAGCATTTCTTGACATTGACCATGCTTAATAATGTAAATACATCAGAATACTCTTGAATATTCAAAGTTAAATTTTAGTAAAGTGGTGAATTATTACATGTAACAGGACACCAAAAAGTTACACGTAATGTTACAAAGGAAATCCATACTTTGATCACAGTGCTATTTCACGTTTCAGACACAGAATCAGTGGAGATGCATATGTTTCAAAGTACCACCCAAGTGCTTCCTAAAAATGCATCTTGTTACTTCTAAAAGTTGGGGGTTTCACACATTTTATTTCCAGAGGAAACATGCTTTACAACATGTCAATGTTATGCTCTTGGTGTCCAAATTACACGGGAAAAAAAATCAGTTTTTCGACATAATATTATAACCACTTGTTTATAATTTTTTTTTTTTTAATTTTATAGTATGTAGGGCACCACTATAGCTTATGAATGGGACCATCTTCCTCTGACTGCTTTTATGTAGTGACAATTTTAATGTGAAATATAGCACAATGTAACATTGGACACCAAATCTACTGACTCCCTTATTTAAAAAGAAAAAAACGATGTACACCTCAAGTATACGATGCCATATATATATATACCACTAGAGAAAGCAGTTCAGCTGACATATAACACTGCTCAAGCAGGGAGCTTTGCACCGCTTGATTTATCGACCTTCACCTTGGAGGATGACAGAGTGTACCCTCCTCTACTATCAAAACTTGCCAGAGCATTACTAGGGTAATTAAGTGAGGGATACCTACGTAAAAAGGAGAAGACCAGGGGAAGGGGGGGGAGGGACAATGTACATTACCCTGAATCATATTATACAGACTTGTCCATAATACACTTAACAAATATATACTATGAAATATGATAATCCTTTATTCATCAATGCTCCCATTGGAGTTTCAGTACATTATTGTATGTAATGATGGTTTACTGCAGCGTTTCTCAACCAGTAGACAGCAGCCAACCAGCTGGTTGGCATCACTGCTATTGACAATCAGTATGGGGTTACAATTGGCAAACTTGTTTAACTACAAAACACAGTCAAACATGCAGCATATACTATAATATTAATACTACATGCATACTAACTCTCTGTCTCAGTTGATTAATTTCATATTTACCTCAAAACTGCAAAACTGTTACATCAATACCTCCCTTCTTTATTTCTCCACGTCAGCTGTTCCATGCAGTAAAATAGTCTTAACAAAGTATGTGCCATCAACAATTAGCATGCCAATGTTGCCCTCTGAAATACCCCCAATAGCCAAAAGCAGGACATCAATTTCACACCACATGCTTTACATTTCAATACACTTTTCAAGTACAAATGGCAGAGTCTGCCGGCTACAAGTTTTCAAGTCAATGAACCAAACCTTCAGAACCCCATTCTGCACACTGCTCAAACCTCTTTAGACCCTTGATAATGAAATTCTGGCGACAGCCTATCACCACCAATATACTCCCAAATTTCATGAAATTGAGGTTTCGTCTCAAAGAAGAGGATTACTACTGTATATTTTACATCATCTTGGAGGAAGCAACTTTTTAGCTGAAGAACAGTTCTCTCTTACAGCTGAACCAAGAGAAGACAAAAATAGAAAAAAAGATGTCCCAAGAAATGTCACTTCCTTGAAAAAGCATTTGCAAATATGGAGCCACACGTTTGCTAAGGGTGTCAAAGGACTGAGAGATTGCTCAAATTGCACAAAAAATGCAAAATTTGCTACAATAAGGACCATTAAGAATGGCTCAGACAAAGTGACGTGTGTGCCCATGCAGAGGACAAAAAAATGACAGTTTTGTAACTTGAGACAAAGTTTTACAAACATAAGGACAGAGCTACATTTGACGGGAATACAGAAATGCCCGAGGAATTTACGAGAGAAGTGTTTTACAGCAGTAAGCTTACAGTGCTGTCAATTTTGCATGTCACATGTCACATATGCACTTTCCATCTTCAATATAAGAAAAGTTACACATTAAAATTCATTGATTGTGAATTCTTATATAATACTCAACCTCACCAAGGTACTGTAGTATAAGGTATAGTGCACGTGGCATACAAGGCTACATTATTTTTGCATTATCGACATTCCAGGACTAAACTGAACTCCATGGGTGGTAATTTAATACTGAATTTAAAGACAGTTTATTAATGTTATCCATAACTGAAACTATAAGTACCATCACATGATCCATGCAGATCTATGTAATGTACGTCATCAAAGTCATTTCTAATATAACACACACTGTATTGTCAACTTGCAAATTACCAACTACAAATTATTTGAATCCATTGTGATAAGTTAACCATGTCCTCATCTTCCTTAGATGGCTACATACAGTACAATTCAAACAAAAAATTACATTAGCCTTCATGAATCAATCAATGTACAGTATCATGATAAGAGAAAATGTCTCCACTGTAACTACAACAAAAGAACTTTTTGTCACAACTAGAATTCCAAATTCTGACAAACTATTACAAAAGAAAAAGTGGAAAACACACATACACGTCTATCTACTATAGCGATGGCATACTGATACAGATCTATATCAGTGATAGAATGGCTAACCTAGCTTAAAGGCATGACGACCTTGTCTCCATGGTAACAACCCCCAAAGAAATTTAGATCACTGAGGATATCAAGCATATTGACCTCCAAATGTGGAGAATTTGGTACAACAGGATGAGTAGAAACTACACTTTTTTAATCTGCAGAAGACGAGAGACTTTCTTCGAACCAAAATCAATAAAAAGCCTCTAAAAATGTTACTGAGTGTCATGTTCTTGGAAAAACTTCATGGCTAAATCCCTTGCAGTCACGAATGACACCATAATTGCTCTACATGGTGTCATGCATACCTCACAAATGAATTCACAAGTTCTGGAAGCAATGTGAAACCACAGAGGGCCCCCTGTGCCCTTTGATAAATTAAATATACATGCTAAACAGAAAGCCATCTTTACAGCATGTGTAATATAGCATGAAAGCTGTATCCCTCACCATACGTTACAGGGTTCCTGCAGAGTTAGCAGCAAAACTCTTGATTTTTTATGGTATAGCATATACTTGTTAGCTGGATAGCAAGGTAAAATTTGGCAATTATAATTTTGAAAGAAATGCAGCTCATTCTAGCTCATTCTACCACGTTGTCCACTTTAATACTCTGAACAAGAAGTAATGACAACTCCCTGGTCTGAGAAAACATCAAGACATTTAAAAATAATTTTACCTGCTAATCAAGAGTCCACTTTCAACTTCTCCCAAGAGATTCTAAATTTGCATAAACTTTTCAACTTGCAAGGAAAAATTCCACAGGAAAACCATCAACAGACATGTTCTCTAAAGTAGGCATTCTACAGTACCCTGATTCTTAACAACTTGGACACAATAGTTCTGGGCTATAAGAAGTTACAAAACCTCAAGCCTGATTTTTTAGAAAATTTTCAGGTTGTCCAAAGAAACAAAATTTTGCTTGTCAGAAATATTTTTTGGTTGTCCAAATGAAAAATTTCCATCATAAAAATTACTACAAAAAAATCTCCCTCACTTTCAAATTAAGTTCCAAAATGTTTTGCCCTGTTTGATATTTTTATGTTTCAGTGATGAATACTGGGCTATACCATTGTCTTACAACCAGTTTGGGAGATTCTCCCTTTAGGTAGAATCTAGTTTTCCCCTGATCAGGAGAAAACTTGGTCATGGGTGCCTATTTAATCCACAATTCCAAATGTTCTTTGTATGCATTGTCATTGGGGAATGGGTTTTGAAACCCCCTTGCAAAATTTGTGGATCTAATGTAATGGAAATAAATGTATGGATGGTAGGTGTATTGCCATAGCTACCAAAAAGCAATGTCAGGATTGGTAGTTCACTGTGCCATTTTTGAGAAAAATGCAAGTTTTTGGGTGTTCTATGTTCTTGCTAAACATTGTTGTTGTAATACTAGCAAGCCTTCATAATGTGTTGCATAAGTTTTCCCCAAATTGAAGAATTTTGGTTTTCCACAAAACAGGAGATTCTCCCAGACTGCCAACCCCTCTTTACTATGATTTTTATATGCTTTCTTGCTTGATGTCATGGCTTATTCTATTACAATTAAAATCTACTGTACTTGTCTGTCAGACAAGCTCAAAGAGAAACTGGTTGTCCAATGAAATTTTTACTAGTCACATATGATCGTACAAACATTAATTTTCAGCCCTCAATGTTTACAAGAGGTACTGTAATGAGGGATGACATCATTGCAAAATGTCACAACTTTTTTACCCTTCTGTTAGTGGAAGAAATCAGATCATTTAACTTTACATACTATTTGTGTGTTACTCCCTGTTCTTATTTTTAAAACAACCAATAAATTTTAATACACCATTTTCTTCAAGATCTACTTTGACAATGCTTTCTGAGCTCTTAATTCTTTTCAGGACAGAGGTTTTCATATTGGTTCACACCACTGTTTTATGAGGTCTCAGATACGATTAAGGCAAATTAAACCAAGAGAAATTATCCTATAGATGTTTAACACTGCAAAATATGCCTTCCACAACAGACTTGAATAAGTACAGTAATATTAGCAACTCCATCATTACATGGTCTTTTGCATTATTTACAATCATGTACAGTATGTCTGAATCCACATACTTTACATTCAAGTCTGACCATACCGCATATACAGTAGACCCCTCCGGGCTCTGATCTGCACACTGCACAGTAGCTGTCAGTTAAGTAAAGTCCCAGTACGTTCTGTAAAGGTTATACAGTCATCATGACAAAACGTTTGAGCATACAGAGAGCCAAATTAGCCTAGCACCTGCAAAGATTTTCAACTTAAGTGTCTATCCCACCATTTCCTTCAAAATGGTACTTACAGTAATTGTAGAGGCCTGTGTTGTAATACCAGCATATTTTTAAAGAGACTTGAGATCTGTCCTAAAGTAGCAGTTTTTTAACTTTACCTTTTCACCCTGTAGATAAGCATGGAAACAGCAGGTTACTAGTACCATATGGTAACAAGCTATAAACACAAAATGTGTATTACTGTTCAGTACTCAAAAGCATCACAATTTTGCCATCAAGGCATGTGCATATGATACAGAAACTGTATGAGTTTACAATGTAAGCAGGAGTCAAAAACTGAAAAGTGACAATAAACTGAACTGAACATTGATGCCTGTTCAGGGCACCCTCAAGATTGGTGTAACCAACAACTTTATACCAAACATCATTGTAGGCAATTTATATGAGAAGAGTACAGTATAAAGGTACATAACTATTAAACATGATACATTGGCTGTTCCATTGCGGCAGACAAATACAGGCTAGACACCACCACCCCCCCTTCCCATCAAGGCGAACTTTGTCCGCATGGCCTTAGCCCGCAGCCCCCTCCCCCTTGTGAAATTCCGGATCTGCCCCTGTTTACTACATGCTGATGAATATCCTGCAATGGACGGTTTCTTTTGCAAATACTTTCTACATAAATACACAATCATTAAACACTTCAGGGATTGTACAATCAGCTATGAATGTAGGATACTCACAATTGTATATTTAAGGTACACATGAACAATATGCATGTTCCTAAGCGCTGAAATTCAAAGAAATAAATACTTGAAGTAAGTTTACCGTAAATTACATTTCTATAACATTTATGTTCTAGCCTCTTATACAATTGGCCCTTGCAGTAAATGGCCCCTACTATGACAGCCACTTTCAACAGTAGCAAATTAATTTCTTGGTATATGGCTGCAAATCTACAAGCCTCAGATCTCTG
Source organism: Holothuria leucospilota (assembly GCA_029531755.1). Lineage (NCBI taxonomy): Eukaryota > Metazoa > Echinodermata > Holothuroidea > Aspidochirotida > Holothuriidae > Holothuria > Holothuria leucospilota. Next base: position 29,197,090 of record CM055972.1, on the reverse strand, counting down.
GTCCCACTTTTCATTCCCCTTACAGTAAGTTCAAAGTACAAAGCATTTTTATCCCAAGTTTCCAATTTTTATTTGACCTTCCTAGATTCATTCCCATTACATACATTTTCATACATGATCAACAATGCCCAGCTCAACTTCTCAAAAATACAATTTGCTTACATAAATTTATATTCACAGAAGCTGACTCTTAAAATTCACCAACCGTAATCTTAAACGCAAAACACGCAAATGGACAAAATTGTGTCAATTTTCTGGTTGATTTTTATTCAGACTAAAATATTACAGAAAAAGACATTTATAAAAGTTAAATATGAAAGACTATAGTTCAATGCTAAGTTCTCTTGACTTCTTAGGAAACAAGCAGATGTGTCGTTAATACATCAGTGTTTGGCTAATCTGACATTAAGTACACTTGGGTGTACAACAGCAGTTTCAATATTTGATGAGAAAATTGTTTGTACGTAGGCTTGTCGGATGACTGTGAGTCAGGCAGCAAAAGTTTACAGTTTTTGTTCTAATAAGTTCTACCAACAAATTTTATGTGACACATATATCGTCTGCTTTTGTGTTTGCTCTTCTGTGCAACTCTAATTACATAGTATTGGATACCAAACAGACTGCACTCACTGCAGCATGTAATTTTACAGCATATTTGTAGTTTACCAGTAATTTCTTCAGCAAGTTTGTCTTATTGACATTCAATGACAAGTCAAATTCCAAACTGATTAAATAAGTAGAAATTGTCCAACGAACTATCTTCTCTTGGGTACTGAATTTGATGACAATCACTTGCTCGATGTCCATGGGACAACAGATAGTGATTTCCATTGCCAATTGGCAACAGTTTATAAATCTTTAAGCTGCTTTGAATCACATTCTGCAGTTATTAGCAGAAAACACAAAAATGTTGCTGCCGCTTAGTATGTGAATTAGGTTAAGAAGCCATCCTTACCAAAGGAACACATGAAAAGTAGCCTGATTTGCCTCCTTGTTTTAATAAAAGTTGAGAAATGGGGCAATTAATCACTCCAATCATGGCAGGTGGGCCTTTCTGAAAATGGTTAACTGTAACTTTCCTAGTTTTAGATGTGCGTACAATTCAGTTGCAGAACACATCTTGAAGACACAGTTGACAGACACCGACATCTTGCACAGAAGGCATTTTAGATATCTCCAATTTGCGACAGCCCTAGGCTATAGGGTTGGTAACATGAAATACCCCACTTACACAAAAGAATGGTGGGGTGTGAAAACAGCTTCTTAGTGGACATAGTCAATACAGCATGATCCTGATCGTGGAACCCCATTCATCATCTTTATCTCACAGATGATAGTGTATCCCAAATCTTTAGCCACTTCTCCAAAGGCTGGTAGGGTGGCAGATTCTTGTACCCAACAGAGCCAAAAGCTTTCAATTGCCCAGCAACCTCATTTGAGAATTCGCCCTTCAAGTGATACCACTGCCATCTGACCTCTTACTGCCTGAGGCAATTTAACACCCTCTTAAAGCAGACAGTAGGATATCTGCCTGGAAAACAAAATATCCTTGCTACTTTCTTTTGCTCCTCTTGGAGTAGAAGCTTTGTAATACCCAAGCTTAAAATTCAAACAAGGGTCTTAAAATGTGATCTCTACACCAATGGTATCAGAAGTAATCGCAGTCTCACAAAGGGTGAATAACCAGATACTGAGGTGAAGGAGATTTGAGTCCAACAGCACCAAAATTTGAACCTAAGTATACTAAGCCACCACTGGAAACAATATCTTTGCCAAACAAGCAATTGTGCCACCAGAAAGTCACAAGATAGTTTTATCCCAATTTATTTCAGTTTCAGAAAGGCAGAGTGCACATAGTGTGACATTAGCCTCTCTTTACCCAGCCTATCTGTCCCACATAATGTTTGAAAACCTGTAACTTCCTGAGCTTATTTACCAAACTATTAAAGTCACCCTTGATATATGCACAAAACCATATTGTACATGACAGCTAGCAAAATACTGGTGTATGTACTCAAATAATTGATTTTGTGAAATTCTTCCCCCGATGACAAATGTCACAATGCCCCAGAGTCACACTCTATGTATAGGGTAAGTTGTTATTCCATTAAATAGACTAAGGCTTGACACACATCTATATGGTGCCACTAAGTTTTCTCTTTCCATAGTGCACAATGTGCAGTCAAGTGTACCAAATGAGAAATTATCAAAACTTTTCCAGACAGTAATTTTGTCCCCTATCACAGGAGACTTTTATCAGTTACCTTTGAGTATTTCAAGGCCTCCATACTTCAAGAAGTGTTTGCAGGAGGGCTAAGAACTTATAATGCCTGTACAGAACAAATACTGCTCACTGACTATCAAGCTGAATTTACACATTTGACTGGTTTTCTCTGCTACTGCTTGCACAGGGATCAACCCATATGTTTACATCTTCCACAGTCAACAAATTAAGCATTAAAAGTTCTTCTTTTGAAGCCATATGAGGTGTTAGACTGGAGGTCAGTGACAGGATTGAATAAGGACCACCAACCTTTGCATAGAATGGCTTGCTAAGAATTGGCCCACACTGTACTATAGCCAGAATGCTATGGTAAAGCAAACCAATTTGAATACTGTACATACACAGACTGAATACAGTAATAATACACCATTTTATTGGGAATATAAAAGGCAAACAAAATAGGTATTAAAACCAGGATGCCAGTAACTTGGTTTGTATTTTTTACTGTTAAATGATTTCTAAAACACCCTAATTAGTTTTGGGAAATTAACAAAAAGGCTACCCCATATACTGTACCAGGGCTGGATTCTCAAGTTTTCTGGGCTATTCTCATGACTCTCATTTTAATATACTTTCTACCCAATGTAGTAGACAAAACTTAATGAGATAAATTTTTAGCCTATAGCAAAACATTTGGAATTCTTGACTCCATGGGTCATTTTAATACCTGTAGTAGTCTGGAAAGTTTTCAAGAAAACCCTTGTCCATGCCATATAGGCCTATAAACTATAGGACTACTGTGCTTTGAGAAATGGCTTTACAATTATTAAAAGAATCAATAATGTAACACATTCAACTTTAAAACCAGGACAAAATTAAAAAAAAATACTAAAATAACATATATTTTTAGGCTGTAGATAAATAAGGAGTAGGAAAAACAAAGGATATGATCATACCTTCCTCCCTTCCACTTTTCAAAATGAAAATCACAAAAAAGGTCCTTTTGCAAACAAAGAGTACTATCTTAAATCATGACTAATTTTTTTTTCTTTTTTTTGGGGGGGGGGGGAGGAGATGTACTGCCCACTGTGTCCCTCCTCCCCCACTTTATGAGAGGTTCTTTGCCCACAGGTTACAAATCTGGTTGCAAGAAAGAACCCTAAATAAAAATTGTTGGTATAACCATCCACCATCATTAGCCCTTGTCTCTAACATTAAATGTAGACGGTTAAACTTTTCATATTAGAATAGCAGATTGGAGCAGTGATCTGTTATTTATCTCGTGTAGAATAGGTACAGTACCATAGAAAAATTTTCACGGTTTTTCTTTTTCTCTAGTTTTACCATAGATTCTGTGCCTTGTAACAGATCTAGGTCATTTTCCATGGTCTGACATCATTCACTTTGGTACTAACATGCTAAAAAAAAAGACTTGAATGTGGGACAACCATGCCAGTGAACTATCTAGAACCAATTGAAACTCCTCTGGAGGAAAAGCAAAAACCCATACCATGCAAAACAGAGTAAAAAATACCTATGAAACTGTTTTCTCCAAAAACAACGTGCAAGCACAAGTAGTAGCCAGATCCAGGTATCCAGGGACTGAAAACAAAATATTACCAGGGTACCTCAAGGCCAAGTTCTAGGAAGTTGTGTCTATCGTAGACCTATTATGTCTATCATATACTAGGTAAAATACACAAAATGATTTCATGATTTACTTTCTCTTTCAAGTCTGGCAGGACCAACATGTTGTGTGATTCAAAACATCAAAAGTTTTCTGATACACCTTGTATCATAAATAAATCAAGTTCTAGCCTACACCTGTCCCTATGAGATGTTTCAAGGAGGTGTCGTATTAAAGTGTACATAGTCACCCAAACCTAAATGTCACTTAAGGCTTGAGATCATCTCTTATGTTACTTCTAGTGTACTATTTCATGGCATTTCACAACACAGATATGAGTGTCATATGTTGCCAAGGAGTACGCTTACATAACTCAAGTGACAAAAGAGCAATAAAGATATTATGAATTCGTTCAAATTAAAGGGAAATACTGGTACTCACTTTAAAGAAAATTCCTGCACTGTTTTTATTATCAACACAGGGCAAGATGACTTCCATCCCTCTCCTCCCAACCCCCCTCCCCAGCATACACTGGTAGGGTGCATGTACTGGCATGGTCTGCCATGTGGTGCAGTATAAAGCACCTTAAAAGGAAAATACAGTCCCCCCCCCCCCCCATTTGAATCAGTGTACCCCATCATCCTAATTTAGGAAAGGTTCCTTTCAATCATGTGACAGTATCAGTGCTACTTATTTGTTAAATTCATGTAGAATAACTCCTTGGTTTACTTTCCATGTTTTAAATATTTTTATAAAGATAAATAATTGAAAAAAAAATCTGTGAGTAAAATATTAGGATTTTTTGCTTAAGATTTAGCAGACTTTTAAATTAAACTTGGGGCAACTGCTTTCTCCTTTTAAGGACCAACTGTAATCTTAAAGTAGTTATAAATACAACGGCAGAGGCCAAAACTGTTAGGTGACTGACCACAGACCACTTTCCATATTCAAAGGATTGTGGGATAGAGTTTTTAGTATAGGCACTGTCAGTGACACCTGCCAGGTGGACATGAGTTAATATCCAAATGCCACAATCCTGTACTTGCATATCTAATGATGTACAGGTAACTGCAAATATACTATAAACACCTCACGGCTACATAGTTACAGTAAACCCTGCAACTGTAATTCTTCCGTAAAATTTGTGCAGGTATAGAATCTATACTGCAGTAAATAATATGCACAAACATATGCTTCCCATGGAAATACTAACTCCAAGGTAGTACTTCCATGGTTACACCTCAACTAATTGAGATCAATTACAGTACTGTACCAATTACTACTGATAATCATACCATTATATTGTATCACTGTTCTTACTAAAGAGGCTCTAATAACAATCCAATACACTACCAACACAAGAAATTAATACACCATGTAACTTTACCTAAAAAAATTGACCCAAACTATTATCTGTAAGGAGAAACAGAAATTTGTTTACATTTTCTCAAGGAAAAGTGATAGATGGGTACATTGATTTTTGAGGCTTATTTCTTGGGTTTGTTAATTTTTACCTTTTTCATAAAAATCATGTCCAGTTAGAAGTGGACAAGAAACAGGTAATTTACAAATACTGCACTGACTCTACACTTTCAATGTATATACCAGCTGAAGATGCAAGTTTTAGTCTTATTAAAATTCTGGACCATATTTTAAATTTAATTCACAGCACTGTGACATAATTCCTATATATTTATCTTCATCAAATCTGATTGGTTTATTTTTGCAAATCTTTCTAGTATGCAAAAAAGCACATACCAAAGCTTTTCATACACACACTGAATTACCATGCAATCACTATCTACAGATTTCCACATTTTACCACATTCTTTCAATTTAACATAAAGGTAGGCAAATACCCTTGTGATAGTAGGGTACAGCCATAGGGAAGAGGGTAGGGGCATGCCCAAAACCTACCTGTTTTGTGAATCTATTAGCCCTACTTACTTCACCTATTACTACTACTGGACAGTCCATCTACTGCGGAATAATCGCTGCCAATGAATTTCCTGACTAGGTGGCACTACACCATCTCCTTATGTTGACTAACCTAATGCCCTTATTTCATGAGCCCCACACGTAATAGATTGAATCACTCCACATTTACAATTACTAAAATGGTTCGAAGAAAACCAATACGTAATAGCTTTATTTACTTGTCAAAACCCTCTTCCACCCCTAACCCCCTTGACCCAAGGGCTCTTTCCAATTATATCTACACCTCGTCTTTTTAGCCTCCCCCTTCCCCAATGCTCTATTCCCCACACTGCCTATAGGGCTAGATTTAATGTATAAACAAGGAAATGGCCTTCATAGTTTTGGCAATGGCCTTGATGCACTACAAAATGTCATTCTTTTAAAGGCTTCATTTACCTTCATTTCCTTTCTAGGAGTGTTCCCACTTAAGTATGAGCACGAGATCAGATCCGGATCTGACCCCACGCATGGGACCAATTTGCAAGGGGGATCAGACCGCACACAGGTGATCAAGAGGGAACACAACAGGGGATCAAGGAGAACTGAGATTAATTAAGCAAAGGAATGACCTACTTTCGCAGACTGTACTGTACTACTGCAGCACAGCTAGCTTGCCCAGGCAACTTAAAGTCTGAGTAAACAAACACGACCTGCAGATGTAATTTCAAAGACACAATTTCCTGTCACTTGAACCGGAGAAGGCGATCAGATGTCTCGCAGGGGATCAAATGGGCACACTCTTGCGGTTAACCACGAAATTTTCCAGTTGACTGAGCTTGGGGGACCAAGTGGGAACACAGCCTAAGAAAGTACCACAAAACTTACGGCAACCAGTCAAATAACATAAAATCTTTTTTCCTTTATGCACTTTCAAATGCATGAAAAATACTCTTAGAGCTAATAGGCCAATCATCACACTGTATGATGCCACCTTAGGCCTACTTCTAGCTCTGCTATCCTCCAAAAAAGCATTTACCCTAAAATTTTAATTCCCTGACAGGGGTAGGTTTCTCAGTTACATACCACAAGCAAGACAGTTACGTACAATTACGTACAATATGTCAACTGTTGGGGAGATATGGTTGTCGCATGCAGTTGCAGAGTGTTTTATCTCCCTAATAAAGGCTGTGCTGTAACTTAGCACTTGGACAAACCTGTATCCCACTGAATGAACACCTACCCTCACCAGTAACAACCACAGGTCACACTGATGGTTTCAAGGTGTGGTCAACTAAAATTACAATGAAAATGCTTCCTTTTGCCTCAGGGAATTTCCCTCTGGTGGAGGACATGTATCCCACCTGTAAGTGGGTGCAAATTCACAGCTTGCTATTTATGACTACATAGAGAAATATTGGTGGAATAACTCCATGCAAACTTTAAGGAATGGCAAGTTCAAAAAACTTCGCAGATGTTCAACAGCGAGTAAAAATTATCACCAGATGTCTCTCACAGCTTCCCAAATGCTATTATGAGGCACAAGGGACAATCTGAGCTGGTATTTAAAATTCAAAAAAGATGTAATTATATAGGCCTACTGTAGGTATGAGAGTTGCTAGTACTAGGTAGGGAAGGAGGCTGATCATTTGTGACAAATATTTTGACTAGAGGGACAGGTGAGGGGAACATACATCACTTTAAATTCATTGGACTGTCTAAATTTAGAGGGTACCAATTGAGCACCTTGAGCAAATGACTGTAGACGACCAGGGCTGGAAAAACTGTTTATTTCCTGGGAAGAGAGCCAAAATTTCCACAAGTCCTCCTGTATTTTCATGTACATAAAAGGTGTAAATTTCCCTCCAATGACCAAAATTTCCCTTCAAATACCCAAATTTCCCAGGAAGGAGCCTCCCAGCTTCCCAACTTTTTCCACCCTGGCTAGAGGACTATCCATAACTGGCATTTACGGTACTTAATTGCTACACAACAGTACCAGCTGAAGCATATGACATCCCCAGGCATGTTGAAGTGTCCAGTAGAAATGACCTCACAGTCCAGACCTTCAAGGGCAACAGCTAAACCGACGGGGGCAATTAAACCAGGGATCGAGCTGCCACATCCTGGCAGCTCCCTGATTAAACCTTTATATTTTGTCATGTAGGACTCCAGGGAAACTGCACCTCATGACACTTCCACAAAGAGTATGCATGTGCCCCTTAGGCCTGCATCCACCCCTGTGTATAAACTGTAGGTTTACTGGTTGATGCCAACACTCACAGAACAGGGCCATCAAAACTGGGAGGGGTGGAGGAAAGCTGCATGCGGTCCCCCTAAAATTTTCAGTTTGAAGGGTTCAGTTTAACTTTGCAACATCCAAAATTACCTAAGCAATTGTCACATTCAGGAGTTGAATGATTCAACCTCCTCCTTAACCTCCTCCTTATCCTCCCCCTCCCATTCCATGACCCTCCCCTTTCCTTCCCATCCCCCTCACCTTAGAAACATCCCAACAGCATTGCAGAATTGTTTCTTCAAAACCAAACTAAATCACTATGTCATGTATGGTCCTGTTGGAAATAACCATACTGGCCGAGGAATGGCAAAATTAGAAGCAAAAACTGTAAATTGTAGGATTGCACCTGAATTCAAAAATTTTTGTTTGGGATTTTAACAGACCACTGGACAATGTATGCTAATTAAATAACAACCACGGCTTATACATATGAACAGATACTACAAGATAGTGGAGTTAATATTCTTCAGAGGGTATGAACTAAAAAAGACTATGCACAATCTGAGTAGCTCTGGTGATAGAGATTCCTGTACTACCAATTTACCAAATTGCAGGTAAATGTTACATGCACCCTGCTAAACATAAAGCATCTCAAATGTACAAGCTGAAACCAATGGAAGTAACATCTTTTAGGCTAAACATTTCAAGTCTGCTGAAACCCTTATGTAATTCTCAAAATAATACAACTTACATCACTCTTGTCTTGAAGATAAAGTACAGGTACTGTAAACTGAACCACAATCACATCCGTTTCCGCTACAGTTTGTCTGCATGTCTTCAAAAGATATGCTGATGAGAATTTACAATCAAAACAAGTAAATGTTATCCATGGGATGTTATCATCCAACAACAAAAACCTTCCACATTTAAAAATTTCCTAAATCTAGCTATTGACTCTGCAGGTCATAGCATTACAGTGAATGTCCTTAGTCAAGAGATTCACTCCTGTAAGCGGTGTTTTACGCCCTATCTCAGTCCTTCTGAGTACTATGTGGCTGTCTTAAGTTCAGAACACCTTCCAGCAAGACTGAGCAAACAATGGAATCGTAAAAAGTTACACATAAATCACAACAAACCACTCATAACATCAACAGAAATACTATACCTTCCTTACAATCCACTCATACAAACCTTGCAGCTAGACACGCTGCAACAAAGCCTGCTTCGGAGATTAACAAAATGAACTCGATAAGCAGTGACACCAAAAAGGGCAACTTAATCCCTCTCCTCGTGGTGACAGGCAACACGTGCCTAGCATTGCAGGAGTTTGATTGAAAGAGGTGTGCATAGCCTAAGCCTACACCTTAGGTAGGTCAGACCAATCTCAGTGTATACTCGATCCAATTCTTGCCTCCAGGGAAAATTCAGCAGAGCAAGGAGCGATTTTGGCAGCAATAGAACAAATCACACTTTCAGACTTGGGGAAAAACGGACAAAAGGCGAGGTGGGTTGGAGTGAAAAATGAGATTAAGTGGAGATAAATTATTCCATTTGTAGAAATTGCTCATTCCATTAGAAGTGGTGTGGGATTCTTTCCCATGGGATCATTCGCAAAGTGACACATTCTGATCAGAGCGTCACATCTTTTCCCCAAGAAAAGCCAACATTTAATTATCAATTTATCTGCGAAAAAAGCCTGCAGAGCCTTCAATGGAAGTCTGATGTACAGTTAAGATATACTACAAACTGCAGAAAGCTCACTCAGAAAAAAAATGATGGCACATAAGTAGTTAAACTGTGTCGGGTTACTAACTTAAAGGGTAAATGTTCAGTTGATGTAAAACCTTAATTAGAACACCAATGATGCTTTTATTTCACTGGTTACACAGTGATCATTGAGTCTAAGATAATTACCTCAATACGGTAGAACACTTACTGTAATTTAATATTTTACATAGAAATAAGAGCAAAAAACAGTCACATTAGTTTGTCAGAAAATTTGACTTCACAAAATCTGTAGATAACTATTTCTTATAACTTCATCCTTCCGATTACGGCAATTAATCATACTCCTAAATTTTCATTCCACTTAAGTTCTCCTTAGCTTAATTTATAGCTGATTATTCTGAAATATTTCTACCTCAGTCTCAGGTCTCTGACAGTACCTTTAAACCCTTTCTCATTTAGCTACAGTACCTTAAAACCTTCTGATTTCATTCACAGACACAATAAGACCTATTATTGCAAGCAGGAATTTATCTTCTCCAAACAATTCATTTGAACAGGATCTGTTTTGCATGGCTGCATATGAATAAGGTATCACCTTTACCATATGCTTAACTATTTGTTCTAGGTTATATCAACTTTTAAAAGAAAACAATGAACAAAGATGCATCTAATTGCACAGTAGCCCTATCATAATAGTGTCACTTCAAACCATTTAGGTATGTCCTCTCATTAAAGCCATACTGAAAGTGGCTTAAATTTACTGAGCTGTGTTGCCCACATGACTTTCAAAGGACCTCTGCTTCTGTTTTCCAAAATATTTAGTAGGATAAAGTAAGAGTTAGATCACGAAGTTTTATGGCTCAGTTTCTAACCAATTGGTTTAAGTCAGGCCGGCCACCTCTTTTTTCCAGTTGTGGCTCACTGGCTTGTTTTCCCTACTCTATTGCTTATGCTGAGCACCTAGCAGGATGGAGACCAGTCTTTTTTATGCAATTATACACTTCATGATGTACAGCATGTGCATAGGCAACCAAATAGGGGACTGTCACAGTATACCCACTAACACTTCATACTGTTACTGTAAGTATTGTACTGTATCTGTCCATGTCTCGTGTAGGTTAATAGCCTGCACTGCTAGACATACATCTCCCCATACAAAATCAATTTACAGGTAACACTTCCATGGTTTGAACAGCTCATGTAGGAATCACAGTATACATTGGGCAATATTTGGGAAAGTTTGATACATGCTCACCATTGACACTGCTACTCTGCATAAAGCTAGACTGGGCCTCCTTGCCTTGCCAACTGCCAACCTCCTACAAACAGTCCGGCAGCCTTCTAAGCATCATCATTCGAACAGTACATTTCTATTATCCAAACCAACAAGGACTGCTACAAATACAGCTTCTTTCCTTGTGCCGCCAGAGACTGGAATCTTCTCCCCCAGAATATACCAGATCTTGAGGACCTCAAGCATTTTACGGATTCCGCCTCGAGGTTCAATCCTCAGATGGGAGGACTAACTACACTCTAAAAACACCGGGGTTAAATTTAACCAGGATCGGTGTTCTTTTTACTCCAACACAATCCTGGTTAAATTTCCTATGAAATCCCGGTTAAACTAGTACAAATTCTTGTTAAAGTAATCAGGATTTGAGTTAGTTTAACCAGAATTTCGTGGAATATTTAACCAGGATTGTGTTGGAGTAAATAGAACACTGATCCTGGTTAAATTTAACCCCGGTGTTTTAAGAGTGTACTTGTGCACACCAAACCCTGCACGTTTGACTCCACTTAGGAGAGTTGTGCACAGTATTTTTCCAGATCCAGACATTGCCTACTTACTTTGCTTAATGGTTGCACCAGGAGGCTGCCACACTAACGCCCCCTAGTTGCACTTTCCAGTTTGAGTTTATCTCTTTTCATAAATTTAGTACAGGAGTGTGAACTGAATTTAACCATAGTGAGATAGCAAAGGTTACCACCCTCATTTCAATGTAAAATAAATACACAATAAATGCTTTTAATTTATGAATTTCACTGTTCAGTTTTTTTTTTTTTTTTTTTTTTAATTTTTTTGTGGTGGTCATTGATTGTATCCCCTTGGAGGCCCCTTAATTAGTATGCAGAACAACAGCATAGCTGGCCTAAAATGCATCCTGGAAGTGATGATTCGTTAACAAAACAAGTATGTAAAAAACATTTTATGGTACATAGCGAAGACCAAGACTCCGCCTTAGATGCATCACAACAGGAGTAAGATGTCTAACCATACTGGTGAGTACTAAGTACTGTGCTAATATGTGAGTACAAGTACCCATATACTCGCAGACGTGTGCTAATACAACGGGCACTTAACTTCACAGAGTACAGGACTATATTGGAAATATCACAGTGGCAAATACTAATGCATTATTTGCAAAACTGGTACCTGCCCAACAAAAACTATCTACTAACAAGTTAACTGGTACACAAACAAACTTTATCAGAACAACACTGCAATTTATCAGAACATAAACACTGCAATTTACTCTCACGCTAATTGTTATGCTATAAAAGTTGAAAAGAATATGACTGACTACTATGGGTATAAAATTTTGTTGAATTTCCACAAAAACAAAGTGCACAGGTACTTTTACTGAAAACAGAGTACCTAAGTTACTGTAGACTGCATTATAAATGCAATTTACACCAGCACATTAATGAGGGGTTACAGTACTTTTGAATCATTAAGGACTGAAATTAGTTTTGCAGCTCTGCTTGCCTGCCTCTACATTTACCATGCATCAAAGACAAACTTTAATATAATTCTCAAAAAATACCACAGTGATTGATCGTTGAGCAATGCTTTGTCGATTCAAAACTTAGGCAAGGTTAATTAGTACTTTGAACATATACTACACTCCACATATATACTATAGGACTAGATAGGAAATTTTAAAATGACACTTGAACCGCATTTTGGGTCATAGCCCAGAAGACTTTTTTACCCCAAACATAGAAGTTACAGCTACCATACATATACACTGAAGATCTACTATATGCTTTACAAGATGATGTTCATGTAGATGCTGGCACTTTTTTAAATTTTATATCCAAACAAAGGGGGAGGGGAGGGGATTAAGGGAAGGAAGCAAGAGGATGGAAGTTGAAGTTTGATACAAGGCATTAACATGTTGTGATGAAGAGAATTTTAGTTTCCATGACCCTACAATTTCAATACAATGCTTTAACTAGTTTAGCTGGCATGACTGCCCTAGAACTGTACCATACCTGACCCCCCCCCCCACCACCACCACCACCCCCGATCATTCTCGCTATTTTAAACAATCCCCTAACCCTATCTCTGGTCATAGTCAACCTTTACCTTATCCCTATAATATAGTGCACACAGCATGATATGCATGAATTAATTTTTAAGTCATAAATATGACTGGTTATACTTACAGCCCCTGTGGTGAGAGGTTCATTTGATGGTTACTCACTTCATCAACATTTGCCAATTGTTTATCAAACAACGAACTCGTAAGAGAGAAAATATCACCCCAACCAAGCTATGATGACAAGGTTTCGATAACTATGCTAACTTTTTCATCGCTTCGTTCTTGAAACCCCTGAGTACCGCTGACAGCTGGAATACCAACAAAATTTGACTGGTATGCAACTGAGCTGGACATGGCGAACTGCAGAGGTATGCCTGGAAATGCCTGGGACCAGCTTGATACGATTTATTCCCATCATTTAAGGGCTTAGTATTAGTACAGTCAGCACATGCTAAAATGCAATTATGTCCATTAATGAAATCAAGTATGTACATGAGCGCTTATGTGAACTTTGCATGCACTGACACTGAACTAACTTTTTACTAAAATAATACTGTCTTCTTGATGTGTCAACAATGCATGCCAACATTATTTAATCTCTTTTTGATTTTGAGAAGCTGTAGCTCTGCCAAACTGTCATTACTTGTCCCTACATTTCATTCTTGACTACTTTGTCTAAGTTTGCACAACCCAAACAACAGTGCCATTTCATCCTCTTAATATAAGTTAAATATCACATCTCTACAAATTCACTTGTTTTTCTTTTCTCTGTCCTTTTTTTTTTCTTTTCCTTTTGAAAGGGTAACCTCTGGGGTCACAAATTCAGCTATACTATACCTTTTGAAAAATGTAGGTAGCAACGATGGTCCAGGAGTCCAAGGCCAGAAAGTTTCATGCAAGGAGAGTACAGACAGGAACAAATAGGGTGGTTAAAGCCACCGCAGCAAAAGTTAGTTTATTGATGGTGATCGACTAAGGTAAAGCGTCTGTCTTTTAGCGACCAAAGGGCCCTAAAAACCAAGCAGCCCCAGATAGGAACTGCCACATCACCACAACAGATAGTCCACAAAGAAGCAGGCCCTGTGGGCTGACTGATGACTTCTAGGAATGGCACTATGTTGAGAACCAGTTAAGTTTCTAGCCTGGCTGCAGTTTTGTAGCTTAACAACCCTTTTGGTGGCCCTGATGGCCAGTGAGTTAACACATCACAAGCCTATGTCAACCATTGGCAACAACACATCACACAGCTGGAAGTATAATCATCAGACATGGCATAAAACCATTGTGAATGAACATCATTCTACTGTAATGCTGAAATTAAGCTCTCCCCCCCCCTCCCATCCTCTCCCTGTTATATGATTTTATTCCCTTCTCCTCTAACTATACCCCCTGCAATGCTTATCTAATGCACAACAAAGGTGACAGAATCCAAAAAACTCCCTGGCTTCAGGAATCTACCAACTCAGATATATACTGACCTCCCATTTACACATGTAACCCTTACTAATGTGTAATAAGCACCAGGCAAGTTTGACAGCCCCTAGGGGGGCTAAGTGCACCCTTCCATGGAGGAAATGCCAAAACCACTGGAAACATCAAAGCACAGAGCTGGATATCTGATCACAAATGGTCAAAACATTTCCAAAATCTGAAATCGAAAAACCAACATACAAACTGCATTAAAGACAGATTTGCATCGCTCCAAGTATGACTTTTAGTTGGGGGTTAGCAAAAGTCTCAGTTGGTGACTACTCTTTAATTGACATCGAGTTACAAAATTCAAAAGATGTAGAGCAGCTCATACTACACAGCATGCAGAGAGAATGTTTTGATTACACATGGGGCCTTGAGCAGTGAACTGTTTGTGTCTGCACAAGGAGAAGCAGTTTACAAAGACAATTATGGGCGGGGCTTACCACCAAGTAAAAGTCACACTTGGGGTGATGCAAATTCCCTCTTTAAGTCTTCTACACTTGGCAAGCAAGAAGAGGATGAGGGTGTCCTCCATGGGAGGGTGCCCTCCACTACTGTGCTATCAAACTTGCCATGCACATACTACTGGGTATTACATATAATGTAAATAGTCGGTGAGGAGTGATGTAGATCAATACCACTCCTCTAGTCCTAACTCCACTTGGCATGTAGTGTATATTAGCTGCCTACCCTACACCAATACTGCATCCTACTTCACCAGTAGGACACACCAGAAATATTTATAAAACATAAAGGGCTTTAATCCTCAGGAACTGTTTGATTTAACATACAGCATGCACACCTACGACACTTTCACTACGATATCATTATCTAATCAACATTTTATCTGTCTTCAGTAGAGTGAGAAAGACAAGATTACACCTCTTTTTATGACTGTTTGCGTCACAGGCCGACTGACTGCAGTCTAAATTTGGAAGCTCAGACATGCAGACAAGGACAGTCAATCATCAAACGTCTGAAACAGTTTTAATTAATAACTAACTTACAATGAAGGGCTCCTGTCCTTTAGTATTGATGATCAGGCCTTTATGCAAGAAGATCATTCGACTCCTTCTAAATTTGTGAGGGCTTTCAAAAGGCAAAGACCCTTAAAGACAGACAGTCATCACCCCAAAGTATATTTTTAGTGTATGTATATCAAAATTCTCAGTTGGTGACTGCTGTTTGATTGACATCAAAGTTTGAAAATTTGAAAGATGCAGAGTAGCTCACATTCCACACAAGGCAGAGAGAGTACTTTTATTACATTTTATAGCCTTGTGTGCTCACCAGGTCATGGACTTAAGCAATAAAAAAAGTTTATTCTTGCACAAGGAAGAGCCTCATACAGTTATGGGAGGAGCTAGAAGATGCATAGTTGGGAGAATTGGAACTGTCTGGGATCATGAAAATTCCCCTTTAAGCCTTGACTTCATCTTACCAATAAACTTTCAGTTACAATTGCAAAGTTTCTGTGTCTGGAGAGGCTGATTTTGTTTTTCTTTGTTTTTTCTTTCTCTTGGTAAATTTAACAACACTCACAACTGCATCTGACATTCTTCACTAGGCAACTCTGGACGAACAAAGCAGTGTATGCTACGTCACACCACACAAAACAGAATCCAGACATCACTGTCTTTAATACAGACCTAAAAAGAGGTTCTCACAAAAGTTCTCAGCCACATAATCACGGATGTCACTACGCCAGGCGTCACTGGGTGGCCCCACCCGGGACTCTTTAATTTACACCTGCCACTCATGTTAAAATAAAACATTCCACCCAGCAATTTTTCCCATTAATGGTACTATAATTTTATAATTTTTGAAAGAAATTTGGATGTAAGTTACATCATGTAACTTTACTAATCTCAGAATGAGACCGCCAATTGGAGCACTAATTTTAGAGTGTTGAAAAATATCCACACCTTCTCTAAATCCCAGGATGGTGATCACTACAAGGGTCAGAGTCCAGAATTACCCGACACTAAGTTTGGCATGGTGACAACCCTGCACATAATTGTTCTGTCATATTGCATTGCATCTTGACACACAACCCCCAAAACTCCCTGGTTTGGAAATCTGCAAGCCCTGATACTTACCTCCTACAGTGCCATACAAAATAAAGAAATGCCCAAAATGACAATTACAGCACTTCATTAAAAAGTGATTTTCAACTCTTCGGCAAAACAGAAATACTTCAAAGTTAAAACAACAACCACCTACCAAATTTCTCATGATAATCACAAAACCTTTACAGAAATTTGAAAAACGTGAATGGATTTGTTGACCTACTTTATGTTTGTATTTACCTCAAAACCAAATAAACTGAATTTATTCAAACATGCCATGTCTTCTTTTTTCTATCTCAAGGTTGATCATAACTGTACTAAATTCAAAGTCCTCACCTGTATTTAAAGAGACCTGCAAATTTAATTTGACAGTCATGTCCCAAGGCAACCTAACTGATCCTCCTTTCCTAGAGAAGTCTATGAATAAAAGAGACACTTTAACTTCCTCCTCAAATTTCATATTCTATGACATCAGTGCCACTGGGTCCACCTGGCCTAGACAAATGAACATGCTGGGCCAATTACCACCAAATCACCCTTATCTCCCCAAAATATAAATACCAGCTATCAATCATCTCCTTAGAGGCATTCCTCTGCCGAACTTGACCTCTGGCCCCAAATAAGGAAGCAAAAACAAATTAGAAATGGCTTTTTCTTTGGCTAGTAGATAGAACTGAAGATCTGCCCGCACATCCTTAAGTTTAAAGGGATATGGTAACTAGTGTGGACATAAAACTTAGGATTGGCAGATTGGACAATTAAATTCAAGAAACACTGATAAAATGCAGACCTGTATAATGTACACAATGGGATAGTATTCTCAAATTTCTGGTAGCTCACTAGCTGGCACTGAAGTGTGTGACTTCATTGACCAACCCCTTAATTTAAAGAGAAAAATACAGAACCAACCTGAATTCCTTCATTTTCACTGTCATTAGAAGACTTCACATTTGTTCTTCTTAAAAAATCGCTTTTAAAAGTTTTGCAAAAAATTTTATTAATTTAAGGAATGAAATCAAAAGAACAAATGAGGCAAATTTCTGATCTTCTGCAGTTTTTTTTTTTTTTTTGTGTGTGTGTGTGTGTGTGAATTTTCAAACTGTCTGAACACATGCAGGCAATGTTTTGGTGTTCAATATTTGCTAATTTGCGAGTACAAAAACTGCTACACAATTTGTGTAGCAGTTTGATCACTTTGTATAGCAAAATGAGATGCGATACCAGATAAATTATTCCCTGACATGGATTGTGTACACACACATGAGTTATTGCCCCCAAAGTTTCATAACCAGGGCACCACTCAAATCTGGGGACAGCAAGCCCCTGGAATGATTACTGAAGTGCTGTAACAGATTTAATTTATTGCCATCATTTACTACACATCTGAAAGCCTGGCCGCAAAGTGAAGCGCTACACATAACCCCTTTAAAATACAGCCATATAAGGTAAATGACATGTCCCCCATATGACAGGGTATGTATTCTACCATCTGAGCCTCATATCACAGATCTATGATATGTATGCACATGTGTTGTAGTGGCATGTAGCTGACAGAATTGCATCTCCCAAGAGTCTAGCAAGATACAGAGGTATTTGGTGGAGGAGGAGGAAGATAATTCAATTCACCTATTGAAAGCTAGTATCAACAGCCTCTATAAATTATCATCAGTTACTGTATTAACCTCTTCCCTGATCAATGTGCTTTCTCATGCTAAGACTACACACATTGCCAACAGTTTTTACAAGCAGAGGTGGTGTTAAACATGTATGATGAGGCATGAAGCTATGTGCACACCACCAGTGTAAGAATTAGTAAAATCTTTTTGCATAGCATTAAGTACCTGCTACACAGAAATGATTCTGCAAAGTAATTTTTCGTTTTTGTTTAGCAATTACTACTGTCCATTTTTTTTTTTTTTTTTTGGTTAAGTTTTTTGTTTTTGTTTTTTTTTTTTGGACAATCACAGTGCTGAATACTGTAACTGACCTCAAGTAATGCTAGGGCTGATAGGGTCTGAGGAAGGATCATGTCTCTGAGATTTCGATCAAAATGATGAAAACACAGTTGATTTGCTGACCTTACAGTTCTAGGTCAAGTACTAGAGTGAAACTCTAAATTATCAAGGCTAATCAAAACTACTAACAGGTTAGTTAGCAAGTAAGTCAAGATCACCAAATACTGTTGTTATATTCTTATCTTCATGGACAAGTAAGACCCAGTAAAAGCACTTCAAGTTTCTGCCCCTATCATCTGGATGGCAATGAAGGTACAGTAGCAACAAGTAGCAAGAGCACAGTATTAAATACTGCTGACTTTACAAGTGCTGCAAGCCTGCAAATGATCCCTCATTTCAACCCCCTTCCCCCTGCTAGAACTCTTCTAATGCTCAACACCCCCACACCTCAAATTTTGCATGACTATAAAGCAATATTAAAAAGAAGCCTCATTTTACTTGTAAAAGTGACCATTTATGCTGAAATGAATGAAACTGGTATATCATCATCAAAATCTTGAACTAATGGAGTCCCACTGCAATCTGGTCTGTTTTCAGTTGAAAATCCTGTACTGTTTTGATTAAATTATCTTTCCATATAGACAGTCCTATTTACTTGACATGCTACAAACTGTTACCCAGCTGACCCCCTTTCATTTTCAATGACTCCATTGTGTTCTCTTTCAGATCTGTATTATCTGAAGCCCACACATCATAATAATCTTTCCATAGCATGTGAGATTTATTTTAGCCCAAGTCTGACCATTGATTCAAGTCCTCTAAAAGTCAGCTAATGAAGATCTGCAATTCTCATTTAAAATGAACCTTTAATACATTCAAGTTTAGTAAATGCATGCAGAATCCCTCCATTAACTACAACTGTAACGCATACAGCAGTAGACTAACTTTAACATACTGTACTTTTTAACAGTATTCATTGATACCAGACTATTTCAACACTGCAAATTTATGGCATAGCCTACATAGTACGGTACTGTATATCATACTGTATGTCAGGTGTGGGATAAAATAACTGGTTTTTTAGAGTACTGGTTTTTTAGAGTAGGGGAAGGGAGGGAGCATAAAAGGTGACATGGAAAGGGAAAGAGATTTCTAGAGGCAAGGGTAATGAAAAAGATGAACACAGACTGAAAAACAAGAGAAGCGAGGAGAGACAAGATTAAATGAAGGGTGCAGAATCAAGGAGGGAGGAGAAAGGAAGGCTTGAAGGATAGAAATGAAAAGGGGACAAGAGACAAGGAAAAACACAAAAAAGGCATGTGGGCTGGGGTGTGTCCAGAGATCAACATCACAAACACACAAACAGAACTACAACTATTTCATGAGTGAATTTTATCTCCATATGGGAGATTGTTGGACTGTACTATGCAATGTAACCATAGTAGAAGTGTCTTTAGAGATTTCAATGTCTATATCCCAGGTAATGAGAAAGAATCAAATACTTCTGCTGATACTGTTAATTTTGGCAGTTATTCACACTGTTAATTACATAGTTGTAAATTACACAAATTGACAAAATATTCAGTATGGTATGCAAATTGGGCATGCGATGCATACTTTTGAGACATAATGTCGTAATTTCACATATCCATTTAAAGTTGTGATCTACGAAAATGAAATTGTGATAATTCTACATTGTCTATTTTCAGTTGTTCTTTTATCTTTGTTTTATTTTGTTTTCTTCTTCCTCCTCCTTTAAGGAAGTATTAAAAGTAGACCAATTATTAAAGAAAGTATGTGTGCACAGAAAGAAGATTGTATTATCCCCGCACTGAAGCATTGTAAACTACTGTAAGGGACTGAAAAAATACCACATTGGCAAGACACAATAAGATTATGCTTTGTAAAGTTTACAGTGGTCTGTATCATGTAAACCTCAGAAGAAGTCAATGTATCCCTTTGTGTACAGACCTAACAATATTACACTTAAAGCATTTACTACACAGCAAATTACACCTTGAAAGGTTATTAAAGCAAGGTCAACAGCCATCTTATAGTGCACTTCACACACGCCTTCCAACTTTACAGTGTTATGTACTTGAATCACAAAATGCTCGCACTTTTGATGTCAAGGTCAGAGAATAGAACAGGTTACTGAATACTGTATTTCAGAATAGCCCTGGCCTTTTTTTTTTTTTTTTTTTTTTACCTTCTTTTTTTTTTCATACACAGTGACGGCTCCAGGCAGGGACTACTGTCCCTACTGTCCATCATGCATGCAAAAAGGTTGAGGCAAAAAATGAAAAATGCTTCCAATAAATGTGTCAAATATAGCACCATTTTGCATCTCAGTCCTCTTCTAAAGGCAAAAATTTCTGAAGGGGATCGATCGAGGGGAACACCCCTCCCATTATATCCCTACCCCAGGACTATGATCAATCGAACCATATGCGCCCCCTCTATTGAAAATTCCTGGATATGCCCCTGATACAGAACAGCCAATATTCTTAAACGGAACAAGTAGTTGCCCCACATTTATTTAGAATATCAGCTGAATTTGAAATATCGTCTATTTTCCTTACAAGTTTTCTTTCAAATGATGTGCCCAAACATAAATATTGCATTACAAAAGGTAAGCAAAGCAAAGCAAATTCAACACTGCATATTGTCACATGATTAAAAATGAGCTATTCATGAACTAGGATATGGCTATAAGGCTGTGACGATTAGTCTAAAAACAGCAACCAGTTTCTTTGGCCGCTAAACCGGTTTTTGAATCAAAACTTGTTTTTCAAAAAGTACAATGGCCTTACAAATGTACCGTGCACGAGGTCTATCCACAATACTGGGCACTGTACGATAAAGTTCACCTAGGCCGATGGATAGTAGGTGCATTCGTATGTACATAACAAGTATACCTGGTTGTGATTGAGCGCTTCCAGTTTATTGTTGCAGATAATGAGCAAGAGTAAATTTTGAAAGGGAAGTCAAACCACAATAGGTTATACAGTAGACCAGTTTTTTCAACAACCAGTTTTTGGGTTGTGCGAAAATATCAAAACCACTCAAATCGAAACCAGTTTTACCTGGTTGTCAAATCAAAACTGGTTCTGTGAACGCCTTATACTAACTCACACTGAGGTGACTGCATTTTTCCTTTTATTTGTTGATGAACATACGTATGCAGCTCAGCTGAAACTTTCAACAACCCAAATCTGAGAAAGTGATTAGAATTTTATTTATTTATAAGCTGGACAAATAAAACACTGAAGTCAGAACCATACAGTGCCCAAAATATACATCTGACAAGCTGTATTTAAAATCTTTACATACAGAGAACTTTGCCACTGGGAACAGAACAGACACATGGAAAGAAATTTATCCATTTACCCGACCACATTCTAAAAATTAATCAACAGACTTTCAAATGCAGAATTTTTCAAATTTGCTATTTGATCTCAGTGCCTTTATTTGATAATGTTCTTCTCAAATAATTTGAGATACTTGGTTATGGGCAATTGCATACATACTAAATGATTATATCAGTAGAAACAGTTGACAATAATGCTAATTCACATCCCATGCCAAACTTCCTTCCTCATATAGCGGTCAATCATCCTGAAATAACCGTTTGTTTTGACATGTTCGTGTTACTGATTTCTAGTTTGTTTTGTGCTTTTTTCAATTTTCAGGATAATCAATCAGAAAAGTGCATTCACTGTCTTGCAGTAACTTCTGATGATGACAAAGATACACCTCTATAGAAAATAAATCCTTCCATATCAGTGATGGTTAGGATGAAGGAAAAGCCAAAATTTCTCCGTTTTCTAAATTCAGGATTCCGTGCTTTTAATTTTTCATTTTCCGTAATCTTCCTGTTTTCCCGCCATTTTTCCATGTTTTTCCCGTTTTTCAATGAAAAAAAAATTTTTACTACGAATTGTGGACAGGGTCTCAGTAGTCCTGCGTATATGGGTACATTTTTCATTCCGCTAAGCGGTAGCAGAGTAGCAGTAGACCTTGATAAACAGTAAACAGTATCCACTGTTCTCCACTTTTATTGCAGCATTCTAAAACTGAAAGTTTACAACTCACAATTCCAATGTTTTTTTTCATTGCCAGTCAAAATCACGAATTCCGTGTTCTATTGCCGATTTTGTGAATTCTGACCGTTTTCCCTAATGCAGACAAATGTTGGCTTTAAATGAAGGTATTTGTAAGAGGAAAGGTGGCAGAAATTCTGTTAAGTCATCAAAAAGTACTGCAGGGTCCATTCCTTAAAGGGAGAATGCAGTCACCCCAATAAAAAATTGTAGACTATCCTATTTCCTGAATGGCTCTTGAGAATCATGTGACAGTATTTTTCTCACTCAATTGTAAAATATGGAAGGAGCAACTGCTTGGTTTACCTTGAATATGCAATATTTATTAGGGCTGTGACCGTTTAGCGATTAATCACTAAACGATCGCATGTGTAATAAACGTTTAGTACAAAGCTACCAGCAATTAATCGAAAAACCCGTTTGTCCGTACAAAATAAAAAACAAGCTGCATTCATTACAGAAAATTAGATGTTCACTAATTAAACTCTTTTTGAAAAAGTGAAATACATAATTATACAAATGACACACACGTAAACATACAACAAAGTTGAGCTTCTATGAGGATCCGTGTTTGAGGTTCATGGAAACTATGTCCCCCAGACGTCACTAACACATTTTACATATTCATCATGTTCAAGGGCACGTTTAAAGTCTCTATGTTGATCATAGGTACTTGCGATTAATCGCTAAACGATCGCAAAATTTTGCGATTAAACGTTTAATAATTTTGCTAAACGTTCACAGCCCTAATATTTATGTCCTTAAATATTATGAAAGATACTTGGGAGAAATAAGAAATTTGTGACATTTAGCTATTGTTTCAAAATAACTTTGGGGCGACTGCTTTTGACCTTTAAGAAAGGTTTTTTCACAGTGCTAACAAATTAAGGTTTATATATGAATAATTTTTGGTCAGTAAAAGAGAATTCATACAAACATTACTATTTCTTTTTCAATAGAGAGAAGAGGGTTCCTAAACACTATTGTGATTAGCCTACAGTTTACCTTGATGTTTTTACAGTTCAGTCAATGATAGCTTGGTAAATAACAAATTATATAGTCCCAAAAACAAACGGCAGTTTTGACCAATAGGGTATATTACTTGTATCTAAACATTGTATGTTCTTTTACAGTATGAGGACAATGGTTTAAAATGTGAGGTAATCTCAGTACAATAACCTCTTTTCATACGAGTCCAAAGTTTAGAGTAGAACTTAAACATACATTTAAGTACTTGGAAGAAAGTAGATCTCTGTTAAAGGGATCAAGCATGAACTAATGTCAGATGTAGAACATTTAACCCAGCTCGAGTTTCAACGAGGACAGCCCCTGTCAAAAAGTGGGCCATGGTGTAGAAGGAACATCCGTAATCATGACAACTGGTGTGATTATAAGGGCATCTGTAACAACAAGCCTCGCTTGGCAAAATCATTATGGAAACATTAACAGCTAGAAGAACTGAGGTTTGTAGATTACCTGTCCCACATTGCACTGTAACAAGTTAGGCCAAAGGGACATCTATTTTTATAGTTTAACTTGCAACCACATACCAAACACAGACCCTGAAATTCTGCAACTTCACTAATGAATCCCTGTCAACTTCCCCTGTCCCCCCCTATCCCCTTCCTCATACATTCCTTTCTTCTTTCTATTGTGATGCTATTCACTGAAAAAATTGATGACATTCTCACCTGAAGAAACAATTTCTTTCCCAACATGATTAAGTAATTTTGAATGACCATCGAGACCAGTAGGTCAACATAACCCTTGACAGCTGAGTAAGCCTTTTATTAAACCTTCAACACATGACTCAACGAACTCAAGAAGCTACAAGTAACCTATTATCTACTTAAATACAATGAATATTTAAATGATCTACCATTTTGAGTAGGTTACAGTATGTGGTACTAAGTTTGAATTCGGGTTGTATTTCAAGGTGTGGAGTAGGGGAATTAGCATCCGACCTGCAATGTTCCATCTACAATTTCAATTCCATCCCAAAACTTAAAGGCTTTATCCTCTTCTCTTCCAAATCATCAAATCCTTAACCCATAGATCTACTCTCGAATTTGCAGGGATGGACAACTGTACACTGGTGGGCTACAGTATAATGTACGCTTACAGTAAGATAAGTTGATTTAATCTTACTTTTCAGGCACTAGATAGGCTACATAAATTTAAGACCCCAGAAATTTGTATGTTTGGAAGGGCACCACCTACAGAAGTTAGGATCCAATGGCATTATTCCAAGGAAGGCTAGACTGTACAATAGTAGTAATAGGGTAGATAAGAACTCATAGAAAACTAATTCTAAAAACTCTGTCGGCCAAAATAATTCATATTACATGTATTTTCTTATGTACAAAATGACAACCTGTAAAACAAGATTATTCCTCAAACTGTGAAACTATACTTGCTAGCTAGAGCATCTCCTTAAAGGCAACAGGCAGTCGCCCCAAAATTTTCTTTGAAAAATCAGCAAACTCTTGCAAATCTCCTCTTATTATATTACAAGCACCTCTGAGGACATTTTGAACATAACTATTACAAACAATAGGTAAAGCAAGGCGAAATTCTCCTTGAATTCCACAGTTCACTAACAAAAATATTGTCACATGATCAAAATAGGCCAATCATGAACTAGAGTGACAGGATACACTCACTCTGTTTGGGGTGACTGCCTACTGCCTTTAATTGACAGCCAATTAAACACACAGTAAATGCAAAGGATCATACAACACACATGTACACCATTATTTCCTCCAAGGACTTCCTCACCAAGACTTAATCGTGTCGACCTGATCTCTGTGTGTTCATTGATAAGATAAATGACACTGACAAGGCACAAATGTTTACGTACCATCAGTCTAACATCTTCAAATAAACTGCACAAGTTACTTCACCCAGATAATTTTCAAGAAAAATGAAAAGTGATGAGCCTTTTAAGTTTTTGGCTGAGTGAAATCCAGCCAATCTTACTGGATGCCATGATATAGGAGTTTGCATTCTCTACACATTCTTCTGGTTTTCTTTTTTTTCTTTTTTTTTTGTCTCTTTTCTATCCAGATGCATCATTGTGTCTGAAGTGATGTCCAAGGAAGCTAAATAAGTAGTCAACCCCCCCCCCCCCAAAAAAGGACACCATAATCTAAAAACCTCCCCTTTTCCATCTAGATGTGTCAGGGTATCAAACTATAATGAACCTGAGCTCTCTGTACAAACCAGTTTATCCTTAGTGACCAGTCAACCATAATTGTTAAAGCATGCTTTTAAGCAGCCCCCAAAAAAGGCCACCAAGGTCTAATGGAGCTATAAGCCATATAAACAAAATAATGATCATTACATAAGTCCACTTTTAATGGCTCACAAAAAGCTAAGTAATCAATAAAATAATTGGAAGCGGTAGTCATTGAGCCTATATCTCAATTAACGACTCAGGAATGTGTCATCGCGTACCGCCTGTCCAGTCCTTGCCATCATAACAAGCAAAGCTTCACAGTACTTAGTACATTATGACTTCCTTCCTAAATGAATCAAACAGACCTTCCAAGATAATGCAAATGACAGCTACCAATGAGCCATAACCCAACTCAAATGTTAATGATTTTCACAGAGCCACAGTTAAGTCCACTTTCAGATGTTTTACTCGATACAGTCATTTTTTTCAGTGCAGGCACCAGTGATTTGATAAGGGTCACGACCGTGCTCATTATGACGTGTTTCTCTCTCTTTGTAAGGGCTGGGGAAGGGGGTTATACGGAACTGTATTTTAAACAAGTACTGTATTACCTGAGCATCCGACTTGCAGCCGGGAGGTCTAGGGTTCAAATCCTGGCCGGGTCATACCAAAGACTAAAAATGGAACCTACTGCCTTTGTGCTTGGTGCTCAGCATAAACAACGGAGTTGGGAAAACAAGCCAGTGAGCCACAACTGGCAAAAAGGCTGTGGTTGTCTCGACTTGAACCAATTGGTTGGAAACTGGGACGTTAAACCTCATCTAACCTAACCTACCTGAACATTGTTAAACTTAGTAACTCTCTAGTTGGACACTGTGACTCTTTCAGTGTAAACAAGATGCTAATACACTTTCAGCGGAAAATGATTTGAAACTAAAGAATACTGTATGTACACTGCAAAAACAAAGGAAAGACCCCCAAAAAGAGGAAAATCCAGGTGTCTGGAATTATCAAACCTAGAAACCTATGACACTAAGACCTGGAAGACTAAGACACTAAGAAAACTTAGACATGGAAAAGCAAGACCTACTGTATCATAAAATGTACAAAACTTAAGGACTCTCACAAATTTTATCATGTAAAACTAACTATTTTTCATACCTGAAATGTCACCTAGAAATAACTGAAATGCATAAATCTTTTGAACAGAACATACACTTCCCCCTCCCCCCACCCAATCAATCCTGTAGTGCAAATAGCTAGAGGAAAAGGAAGAAAACTCCATTTGCAACCCCCTCCCCCACCAACCCTCTCTCCATCATCCTATGGGCAAATTCTTCAGTTTGTTGTACAATACACTGCACTGCAAAATTATGTTGATGAGCATGCACAAAATGACACCCCCCCCCCACAACTTCTCGTTATCCCCCACCCAATTATCTGGCCCCAGCTTCACCACTGCTCCCCAGAGAAACTAGCAAAACTGTTATGGTAATAAGTAGTCAAAGCAGAGGTACATGGCCAACACTGTGAGAGTGAAATTCCAAAAAAAATGTCTGCATAATTACTACCATTCACAATTTGTCACTGATTGCAAAAGATGGAATAAAACATTCCATACCACACAATCACACCCCAATATCCAAGAAATCTAAACCCTGGTTCCAACTCATACAAGTCACAAGGTCTTGTGATAATCCCTCCACACCAACAAGCCGCCAGGAGTACACCCACCTTTCCTTCCCTGCGGCCAACCCATCTGACCCCTGCTGACCTCACAGAGCTGCATACATCCACAACCTCTATTGCCATGACACTGGTTCCATTCATGCAAGAAGTTGCTGAGTGCTGATTCATGGTTGCTCTGTGATACACAGGACAACCATTCACTGTTTTCACTTGATATCTTAACCATAAAAGCTTTTATTTTTCTTGACTTGTCAAACATAATAAAATAATACCTTTGTACTCAGGGTTTTTACATGTTCATCTGCTATTAAAACTGGGAAAAGGAAGATGTTCTAGAACACTATGTCATGCAAAGCTGATCTGAAATTCTCATTACAAAATATTACAATTTGATATTTAATATAGGAATGACAGCTTCTCTCTCCTGTTACCATGGTGACTGCTTTATCACAAAATGCATCATCAAACTTGCATGCAAAAGTGTTTCACAATATCATATATATGTATTTTTTTTTTTAAGATAATTTTTTTTCACTAGCCTCATAAAAAATACAGTACATCTGCGTGGGCAACTGGGTCAAGCAACTGTCGCTACAGATCATCTGCACATGTATACAGTAGTCTACACCCAGATACATTATCTATAGCCAAGACTATCAGCTCTGTGCTGCAGTACTGAAGTAGTTTACCCAGATGTTTGGTGCTATACAATAGTATCATATCAGCAGTAGCCCAAATATTTCCATATTGCTTCTTTGCAGAGGGTATAAAGAAAGGGTGATGGAAAGGATGGGGGAGGGGGAAGGGGGAGGGGGAATGAGAAGGGAAGAAGGGATGGGGACATAGCTACAAATAAAAAGTAATTCACTTTAATTGTAAGGGACCTGAAGCTTAGCCCCCAGTGACTGGTGAGTAGTGGATGAAATGACCTCTGGGTAAAATTACCTAACCCTCTCCCTTTCCTTCCCTTCCCTTCCCTTCTCCCCTCCCCTCCCTTCCCCCAAAGTGCAGGTATTAGGAAAGGGTTTCAAAATAGAATTTTTGCAACTCTTTCAGAAAACCTTTCTACTCTGTATAGGGCTTATGCACCTACTGGCACATGGCAAAGCAGCCCTCCTACCCCAGTGGCAAAAAAGGAACATTTTTCATGAGAGCATTCCTAGGGGTCCCCACTATTTCATGGGGGACTTCAAATACAATACTGGTTTATTTTCTTTGCTCCTGAATTTTCCAGAGGGGACTGCAGAGGTCGGGGAGGGATAAGACTTGGAAGGACTTGATTCCCCAAGCCCACCTTAATTGTGCCACCGCCCATCCCTTTCATGCTCCCTCCCATCCAATCCCCTCACCTTAGTTGTACTACTTGCCACTGCTCATCCCTTTCTTTCCCCCTCCTCTCCCCCTCCCCATAATGTAATGAAATCATAGACAATGCCTAGATACAGTGAAACTGCCAAACTCAGTAACTCTGGACCAATACAGGTAACACACATATGTGATGATCAAAACACAGGCTTATACTGTATGCAGCTACCTCCCGAAAGTGTAGAACAATTACAGTTTACAAGACTGTTCATTTAATAACCCTGCTACAACACAAAAATTGATTTATCAAAAAGGAATTGCTATAGAAGTGACTTAAGATACTTAGTACACAATGTATCCCTGAACAAGTAATACTGTAATGGCTAGTATACTTCCAGCTGCCCCTTTGCACATGGTAAGTTCAGTACACAATTACTTCTCCCAGAATCCCACAACCTGAAAAAAAGGCTCACAGTTATGTACTGTTGCATGCTTATCTTGATACTAATCCTTTACAGAACAACTAAAACCTTTATTTCTTTGTCATCTATCATCTTTCCTTTCTCTTCTGCTATGCTGGAATTTGATTTGTGAAAGTACCTGGCCAAACAGACACATGTGCATGAGTGTTGACTGAAGGTCACAGGCATATGCATTTGTAAACATACTACACACTAATTATAGACTTCACCACAAAACAACCTTATCCTTCTATGACAATAACCCAAACTGAATGGACAGTACTTACCTTCTCCCAACAAATAAAAAGAAAGCTGTTAAAGGTTTTAACAATCCTGTTTTCCAGAGGAATAAATCTCCAACTGTCTTCAGAATAACACACAGTGGGTAAGATCTTGTTAATTCACTTTGTGCACAATACACACAAATGCACCCAACCTGCTAAGCTTGAGTAACCTACCCTGCTAAGCCACACAGACAACAATAGTGTTTACAGTTTCAAACATTGGTGGCAAAATTGCACCTTCACAAAGTGAGGGCAGCATTGCAATTTGAAGTTAACTCAGCACTTTACAATAGGATTCCTATATTCATACACATATACTCTACAAAAGATCACACTGCCCTCTAAATTTTAAGTTACCTACTACAAAATCAAAGATTTCATCAAATGCATCAAAAAGTCTTGTTGACAACTGCTGTAAAACGTCCATAATATAAAAAATACACAAAATAATTTTCTGTATTCCCCCTGGCAACTACAATGGCCAGATTTGTAAATATAATTATTATTAAATTCAACTTATTACGCACCTACTCTAAAAGTAAGTTCAATGTCCTTCACAAAAAGTAAAGAGACTTCAAAACAATTAAAAAAAAAAAAGTAAAACCTGTTCCCAATACAACCGTGGTTAATTTTACATGACTTCTGTAGACCTCCACCCACTGTTATTGCATTAATGATTTTCTGCATTTTCTTAAATCTTGTGACTTACCCACCTTGTTAGGTTTGGGTTAGGCTATGGTGAAAGTGTTACGGATACGAGTTTCGGAACATAGAGACGTCAGAACATAGTGGTGTAACCCTACAACTGTATCATTAGTTTAAGTGAATTACACTTGTATCAATTATTTGGAAGTTCCATTTCAGGTAAAAATTCTTAATCTCACTCTCCCCCCTCATCTTCCCCCTACCCATTTCACTCCCCTTCTCTACCCCCACCCCCTCACCTTCCCCTACCCCTTTCATTCCCCTTCTCTACCCCCACTGCCTGATCCAACATTGGTCCAATGCATGGTGCACCTGTGACTGCCGGTTACTGACCTGTCCATTTGGAAAGAAAACTCCTTTATTTGTTTGAATTTCTGTGAATGCCTGAGACTCCAGTCTGTCATGAGAGTTTAGTTTCTCTGTTGATTTTTTTTTTTTTTTTTTGACCTTTTGTTGTATTTTTTCTGTTTCTATTAGGTTTCAAGGACTGAATGCTCAGGTATCATTGTGCAGATAATTATCACTGCCCATTTTATTGGAATGTTTTAAAAGGATTTGTGGTAATTACAAGTTATTGTTATTTTGTCCTTAGCAGTGATTTCCCATGATTTGTGGGAACAGTCCAGAGGTGTAGCATCGTTTTGCCTCTTACATCTCTCAGAAGCCTATCAAATAATGGACAAGATGTTTAAGAGGAATGTCAGTTGTAGAGAAAAGAAAAGCCTTTGTAGATAAGAGAAAGACTTGTTTGCTACAAGCTGTTCAAGTGTGAAACATTCCTTGTATTGATTCTGTTCAGTGGATGTGTTTTGTAGAGCTCTGTCTGATACAGTGGTCAAAATAATTCTGTTGAAGTGCTACTAAATCTGATGAGATTTGTAAAAGAAAGAATAGGTTGTAAGTACTACATCAGACTCTCAACAAATTATAGCTCTCTAGGTGTCTGTTGCAGGAAGGGATTACATGCAGTTGTTGTTTGTGTATCATGGACACTTGAGGCTTTATATGTAAAGTGGGACCTTCTCCCATGGTGTCCTTAAAAGTACAACTGTGCTTTATAAACAGACTTTAGAGTTACTAATGGTTGTATATGTACCACTGTGAAACACTCCCTGTAGGTATGTAGTGACTTGGATCACTTTTGACCTGTCTGTACCAGAGGTCGAATCTCGGCCCTTTGGCTAGGATCATGTGCAGTATCTGTTCTTTTCAGCCAGTCTAGAATGGAGCCACACATGAAAGACCCATTATGTAGAAGTCTGAAGACTCAAGGTCATATGTCTTAGTGTCCCCTGGGGACATAGTACATAGCTCCTTTGGGGAGCAGAACTCCTTTCAAGAGTAACATGTAGTTTTCACCTTTCAGTTCTTTGCCAGAGAGTCGAGGGGACTTTGGAAAAACTTATGAGAAAAATGAACACATTGACAGTGACTCAGAAGTTATTGGCCTTCCCATACTAAATTACTGCCTCTAGCCCAATAAATTCTGATATTTTGATTATGAGCTTATTTGTATCTAAAATAATTTTTAATTATTTATGACAGATGCTACTTGAAATTTTGAATGGCACTAGTTATAACCAGTCATGCTGTCCTGAAGAAACCCTTAAACAGGAGACTACTGTAAATTAATTGATCATCTGTTTTTAAAATGATTGATGTTAGCTCATATTTACCTTCCTTTAATATCTGTCATATATAGTTGTATTTATGTATGTTCATCCAAAAACACAAACCCGCAAAAAGTTAATTCCCTAAGGTTCAAAATTATACTGTTGGTGCCATGTAATCACCCATGATTGCTAGAGCATTACATGAATAATCAAGTCCCTGGGAACTCTGGCTACATCAAGTGACATAATATTATATAATTTGGTTACAGCAGTTGGGAAAACTTTCATAGACAAATCATAGTGAAATGACCATGTGATTCCAACAGGGTAAGGCTGAGCCATAAAACCTCATCTAACTCTTAACTCCAATGGGGATGGGGCTATGTAAAGTGTATTACACACACATGTGGGTTTCCACTGGAGTACCTAATCCCTAGACTGAAGGCATTATGAATGGGACTTCAAAGTCTGCTTGACCAAACATCCACTAGACTGAAAAAATTGAAGTACAATCTGGCAGACCTGTCTACTGGACCCTGTTTTAGACCAAAGGCCCACTAGACTGAAGGGCCACTTGACTGAACATTTTCTATGTGGATTGCTGTTGAGTAAGGGCTGAAGTTAGGTTAGGACCACTGAACTTTGGAGAGGCGAGTTTCTGAACCATGGGGATGCACTTCGAACTTTGGGGACGTCACCAGATCTTAACTTTCGGGACTTTGGGAAATTTTCGAATTTCTTCTGAACTTAAGGGGACTTCAAACTAAACATAAGGGATGCAACAGTGAACCTGGGGGACATGTCAAAAATAGGCAAAGTCCAGACTCGAGACTAAGTCCGAATTTTTAATTTATATTAGCAAAATGTACTTCTCAAGATTGCATCGCCATGCCCTTTGGGTTAATGAATACTTCTGCTTGCGGTCACTTTAACATGCATGGATTTACAATTTTAGTGAAGCAATTGTCACACCTTCAGTCTCGTGGACGGTAACCCTGCTTTGCATATCTCCCTGTGTACTTTGTCAGTTTCATTACAGCTCGGTACTGTACTCACAATGTGTTTCATATCAGCTGGACAAAAGGCTGTGGCCAGCTCAACTTGAACCAATTGGTTGGAAACTGGGCCGTTAAACCTTATCTAACTACCTAACCATATCAGCCTTCCAAACACATTTAAACTGTACTCACATACAAGCCTTCAAAATACATTTACAGCATTCCAACTTCCAATGATTAACTTTGTTCTATGGACATGTAGCTGTGCCCAATCATTATAGCTTGAGACCTACAACCATTCTCATAGTGTACATCTCAACTTTTTTTCTCTCAGGTCATCATACCCGGCCAATATACGGTACCCATACCCACACCTTCAAGGGAAAGTGCAGTTGCCCCGGATTTGAATTATTTACCCCATCGTCC
This sequence comes from Holothuria leucospilota, assembly GCA_029531755.1. NCBI lineage: Eukaryota > Metazoa > Echinodermata > Holothuroidea > Aspidochirotida > Holothuriidae > Holothuria > Holothuria leucospilota. The sequence goes on along the minus strand of CM055972.1, from coordinate 29,163,773 downwards.
TAATTTAAAATGGCTACTTTTAATCATGTGACAACATTTTTGTTGCTTATTTGTTAAATTTATTTACAGAACAACTAGTTGGTTTACCTTTAGTATTCAATGTTTACTACAGGAACATAATGAAAAATATTTGTGAGCCAAATAAGAGGAGATCTGTAAGATATTAAGCAGATTTCTGAAGATAAACTTGAGTGACTGTTTTCTCCCTTTAAGGGAAATATTGCATTTCAAATGCACCAAAATGGCACACTATACCTTTAATTGTTATTAAACTGTTCACTCTCACCAATAAACTCCAGTAATAGCTTTGCCTCATCAAAGTGTTATGCATTAAATGAGTAATGGAAGTTGCATCATTTGAATTTTTGAAAGTTTGGGCCAACAAATTATTTTTGAGCAACAAATGACAGGATTTCTTTCTATGAGAAAACTTATTTCTTGAAAAGAAAGCTACCATACAGCCTTATTTTGAATTGTCTATCATACTGAATCTATAAATATTGGTTCTGAAAATATGAAAATTTTCTGTTAAACAAACACAATATTTCCCTTTGATGTACACCCATATTCACACAGGCTGGAATTTAACTAGCCTCAGGCCCTCTACCCTTCTTCAAGGTTCAGGCAAATGGCCTGCAAAGGAATTTCTAACAGGGAGGGGTACAAGAGATTGCTTTCAAGGGTATCTCAGCAGCTCCCTAGAAAAAGTAAAATTAAACAAGTTGACAAGACTTAAATTATCTACCTTCAACCAAACAAAAAATCTAATAAGCCCCAGGGGAATTATTTCATCTCACCCCTACTGGCAGTACACAATTATCAACACAATTTGATGCAATGTTCCGTAATTCTGTGCAAATATTTGCCCAAAATACCTCCTTAATTTTATTGACTTTGAAATCACGTCACGGTTGGAATGCAATACCCAGCTGGGCGATCTGAGATGTTCTTGGATCTTTGTCGGCAAGATGTGGTTTGGCTGAGTCGGCTGAGTTTCTAAGTGCATAAACACAGATTCCATTAAAGATTACGGTCTCAGTTTCTTTATCATAACACAGGCACAGAGAGGAGTTCCTTCAGGCAGCCACAAGAAAGTTAATATGTTAGATGTCAGAATTTAAAATGACAAATGAGTGTGCCCAAAACAGCCACCACTTGACCTATTTTGTTTAGCTATTTTTGGATATTATGAGGGAAAAAATATGCTTCTGCAGTGGCAGAAATGTATTCATAACGAGTTTGTGTCGTGAAGTCTTAAAAAACGATTGGCAATTACTGTTGACATTCACAAATATTGCACTTTGTTGTTATACCACCAAAGAATTTCTGAAGTGCTACTGAGGACGTGAAAAATTTTGCCCTGTTACTTTTATGCCAAACCCATCCCTCTGGTACATCCTTACATTTTAAATTGGTCAATATTTAAATCTACTACAAACATCAGTCACATGCGTATACAGATATCTTTGTACTATCTTGATCAGATAAAAAGGACTGCACTTGGTGATTCATCGTCAAGTTCAAAAATCATTAACAATTATTCTTCAACACAGCATTCCCGGCCCCCCCCCCCCTAGTCTGCAGTTTACTAACCTCGCATTTGGGTCACTTTGGGGCTTCCCACATACAGTCAAGAATATATGCCATTGCAAAATTGGGCTAGACCTCATCTTAAACTGACTGGGGATGTGGATGAGGTTGGGTGTCTCGTTGGGGTAGTCTTTTCTCTTCTTTTGACCACTTTTTTTCTGTTTTTGATCACTTGTTTTTTGGCTACAGTTGAAGCAGTTTGTTTGTTTGCTTGTTTTGTTCTTCTCTATCTTTATAGGGAGAGCACGTTCTCAAGCCCTCTGGGGTTTTTGTGTACTTCCTTTTGCTATGTATGTACATAAATTCCTATGTAAAAGTCATATTCTTGGTTTGTATATATGTAAAGAGGAAAAAACAATAAACGACACGAAACAAAACTGGTCTCCATTTTTGCGCAGTTACAAATACTCTTCAAACATTGATGCATATGGATCCTAGTATATGTTTAGGATACCTTCATTTTAAGGATACTCACATTAAATGCTCAAAACATGTCCAAATGCAATGATTTTACCAGTAATACTGTTTTGTTTTTTTCAACATTCTAAAAAGCTGCTAAATCTTGTTACTAGGATGTTCACACAATTGTATGCAAAGCAGCATGCAGTGTTCATGTTCAATTGTGACATAGTCAAATGCTATGGATAGGTTCATACACGTGCATATATGCATATGTAACAATTACTGCAGCAACGCATGTTACTCTCACAATAACATGCGGTCAAAAATTGGATGATACTTCATAGCCTAGGCCTAGTTCAGGAAACAAAGTGTACATGGGAACTAGACCTACAGGTTCCCTAGGCTATGCCCCCCCCCCTCCATAATAGTGTAATCCAGCCCCCTAACCCTTCCATGACACAGCCACTTTTTCAAACATGTACAAAATTTTGAAAATTCTGAGGAATGTTCAAACATGACAGAAGGGGATGGGAGGGGGCTCTGGATGTGTACTGGAATAAACTGGGTCACTCTATATTTTCTTTTTTCTTCTCTTTTTTTCTTTGCAGTGTTACAGGAAGTGGAAGTTACTTTTTTCTTTGTTTTTGCTTTTTTAACTGCAGATTTGATCCATCAAGGTAAACTTTGTAAAAGAAGACCTGTCAATAAAAAATAAAACTATTAAAAATTATGCCATGAACTTTTCTTCAATAATTAAAATACCACGTACATTTATTTGGAATAATATACGTACCCCTCAGGCCTGATTTTTAAGGAAATTTTCAGGTTGCCCATCGGACAACCTAAAACTAAATTTAGGTTGTCCGAAATAGTTTTTGGTTGTCCGAATGAAAGTGACGAACAAGAGATGAACAATTCTATTTCCTGTCTCTGCCATAGAAAACAAACATTTACTTTAAATTCTGCACTTTTTCATATTTATTGGCATGGTACAATGATGAATGGTAGCCAATACCATTGTCTCACTGCCACTTCTTAAGGGGATTTTTATGACATACTTTCCTGCTGATGTAGGGAACTATTCAGTTACAAATAAAATCTACTCGTCCATCGGACAAGTTCAAAGAGAGAAAGTGGTTGTCCGATGCAAATTTTACCCGTCACGGATGATCGGACAAGTGCTAAATTTCAGCCCTGGCCCCTCTTTCCAAAAATGTTGCATCCAATTGAACTGAACCAACTACCATTAATGGAAACAGGTTCCGGCCATACAGCACACATAGCAATGTATTATTCATTCAACGTTCTGTCACCAACAACCACAGACAAAAGTGCAAAGAGCAGCTAACTCTTCTAAAATGCTCTTTCTGCAGAAAATAAACCTACTTACAAAAAGAAATAGCACCCTCTATTTTATATTGTTTAAAGTCACCTTCTTTGTCCTGGTCAACAATACTAAATTAATGACTACCCTACCTAAAGGCATAAAACTTCTCTGACCAAAAAAAAAAAAGCAGTTAAAGGACCAAAAGAGAAATATGGGAGTTAAATTTTCTGCACCTGCAGTAAAGTTGTTGAATTAGTAACATTTTAATAGATATTCCAAAAAAAATTTTGCAAAACCTTGAGGGATGCAATTACACACTGAGTATAAGAAAAGAGAGTGCCTTTAAACTTATTCCCATGTCTGTTAATGGTTTTTCTTGGTAGGAAGCCACTTTCCACTTGTAGTGTAATATTCAGAATTTAATCACTTAAACAACCAAAGCAATTAGCAACTTCTGCGATACAGCCTTCAAGGGAACGCTGATGGCTGCTGCAGTCGTTACTATATCCCCTTAATTCCCACAAGAGACAGAAATATGATCTATTTTGAAAATGTTTGTCTTCTTGATGTTGGGTTCATATATTTTTGAAATTCTTGAAAAACATGATGAAGAAAATTGGCACCAGGATTTTAATTGGAAATGCTGTACCTCATACACAGCTAATAGTCATATACAATCTGTCACCTTCACTGCAGGCAAGCAATCTTTACTGCATCACGTTTTCTCCAGTCTTGTGGACATTAACAGTCACTATGGAATTGACTTTCTTGTAACCGGCAGTAACCTTACCTTGTGTGTTTTTGTAATTCCACCACAGAGGTTTATATTAGAAAAGTCTAATAATTCTGTCCAGGAATTAAGTAGCTATCGATCTGCACTGATGTCGTATTCAAACATAACTTCAAAATCACTGTTTGCAATCCCTGCTCTGCAAATCCCTCCAGAAATGTCCTCAATGGTGCAGGGCATTTAATTGGTTTGATCATTAGGACATGCTGCAGTGGAAGAGGAACACTTGAGAGACAAAATGGAAACAAGAGGCCAAGTACTGACCAAAGGGGGAGCTAGGCAACTGAATCTCCAGGTTATTGCAAGAACAGACAAGCAAGAAGACTTCAATCTGTAGGAGACTTTATGGACTCCTACTTAAAATTGCTGTTGCCATGGAAATTAAGTGACTTTTAAAGAGGCAAAACTCTAGTCAGTGAATTATTCTTAGGGCACAAGCACCTATCATTGCAGAAAGAAAGCACCTGGGAAACGGGTAATTTATGCAGTGTTAGCTTGTAACACAGCAAATGTATATGCCTGCAGCTCAAAGCTATTCCTGCAGAATGTCCTGCGATATCTGTCGGTTGTTTCTCAACCTGGGCTCTGCAAACCAAGAAGGGGTCTGTGAAGTTTATTTGGGGGTCTGTGGATAGAGAAAGGTGGGGATCCAAGTGTCTAGAGGATAACTTTGTGGCTAAAAGTTTGCCATTTCTGCTTGTCTTCCAAAGCAAACAGGAGCCTACACAAGAATGGATAAAAAACTATTGTAGTTAAGATTTCTTTTTTACAACTATCCAAACTTTTACATCATTTAAATTGCTTTGATCTATAAACTATTTTTTGAAGAAAAATTGAAGATAATACAAGCACTGAAAATAGATTAAAATTAAAACTGCCAATTAAAAGATAGATTTTAGTCTACTTATTTCAAGTGATTATGCTAAAATACCGGGCATATGAACAGACATTGTGAACCATCTATCAAATCCAAATCCTTCCATTGATAAACCACTTCACAATCTGTCCTGAAAATGCAGTCACCTCAACTTGAATGAGTAGACTCTGGTATCATGAATGGATCATGAATGGCTCTTTTTTGATCATGTGACAATATACTGCTTACTAAAAAGTTAAATTTGTAACTGCTTGGCTTACCTTAGAGGCTCTCTAACCCCACCCCAGACAGTATAAAATGTTCCCTGCTAAGTTTACTTCTAGCCCCTCCTAACACCTCCAAGACAGCACCATAGTAGCCTGCACTGAGTTTCAATTGCTCAAGGCCATACTGACACACAACTGTGTGTGAACTAATAACAGGCCGGGGAACACAAGTGACCAGGCAACACAAGTGACCATGCAAATCACCTCACTGACCCGGCAACCAGAGTGAAGCTGCTGCTCGAATGAATGCACAGCCACCAATTGTATTTAGAACTATAAGGCAATGCCTTAATATGTTTGGGGGATGCCAAATCCCTTTTAAGTGTGTTGACAACATTAAGAGAAATATGGGAAAGAGGGATTTGTGAGAATAAAGTGATGCTTCAAACTCAATTTGGAGTGACTTCATTCCCTCAATTTTGCAATCTTCCTTTTTCAGACAGGCAATTATGTATAATGTTAAACTGGCGCAGTAATATTAAGCATCTGGAAAACGATGACTTAAGTCACGAACAAACCACACAGGGTTGCAAACTGGCAAAAAGCTAACAGCTTGAACACTTGAGTCTATACTGAAAGCATGGCAATAGAGGAATGAACTAGGAATAGAGCTGAAACGGCAATAACACCGGTCTCTGCTAAGAGTCTGCCAGATAGGTATTGTTAGGCAATAAGGGGAAATACGTAAACAGGAGGTACCGAGAAGCGTAATAAACTTACTACCCTGAGTTACTGTACTTATCCATTACCTGAATCCCCCCCCCCCCGTCCCCCACTCACTGATCCTGTGCATGCACTGTCAGATAAAGGTGCGTCATTGCACATTTGAAATGTGCACACTGAGGCATCACTTCTGTTGGTTCTGTGACTGATGTCTCATGTGAATTAAAGTGTCGCACCCATAAGTCTATCGCAGGGGTGCAGTTTTGAAGGATAGGCCTAATTTTAAAGGGCTTATTGAGTTGGTTCACGAAATTCATGATTTTTTGTCACACCTGTTGTGTTTTACTCACATCTTAATGGTAAATGGTCAAACTAAGAGATCTGCACATCTGACACACAACTGAAACAGTAATGATAGGGTAATTTAAATGATTAAAATGATTTCTTACAAATTCGTGACCAGACACTTTTTACCATTCGGTATTAATCATATAGCAATCACAGTTCAAAGAAAACCAATGTGAGGATGGATTGACAGGCTTGCAACTCTTCTTACCAACAGCTGTTGTGATCATGGCCTCAGTTGTATATGTGTTGTATATTCAAGAGAGGCTGCTTGGACAAGCATAGTGAATTACAAGCTCTTAAGACCATGATGAAAACTACAATTTTTCACAATTTTGGTCACTATAGGAAAGTGATACATGAGCAATGAGGCTAATTAGAAGCATTGGCATGCAATGATTCCCTTCAAACTCATCACAAAATAATCGATATCAGCTCAATGAGCCCCTTTAAGTCTCTGCAGTCTGACAATATCCATACAAGACTGTACTGTCAGTGTAACAGCTGGTCCATGATGACTCCCAGGGTTTGCAATCATATGTGACTGACAACTGAAGTGCAATGACTCGCCCCACATCACTGGAGACTGACAGTACTGGTAAAGTGATGTGAGTCACACCTGTCATTTGTCACTGACCAATCTCTTCAGTGACTGATCATGCCTGAGATAGTGGAGTAAGTCATTCAGTTGATAAAGTGCATTACTTCATATTAATCTATAATGAAAAGGAATTGCAAAGAAGCGGAGATATATATAGGATTTACCCAGACCCAGATCTTTGCCAAAAAAAATAATAATAAATAGATGCATTCTCTTAAAAGAGAATGCATCTATGGTTATAACTAGTATACCTAATTCAGAGAACAAACATAAAATTTAAAGGTACAGTTAATAAATATTTGTTCTTAAGTTTTCTTGATCATACGAATTCTTCCTATTTCATAATCCAAAAATAATTATTCCATTAAAAGACACCAACAGGAAAAACTGTCCAACCCAGAAGCACTTACTTTAAATATCTCTGAAATGTACACAAATTGCTAGCATCAGTACAGGGCCATTGCATGGAGCTGCAGGTGGGAGGAGGGCATGGGGGGAACTGCAATGCCTCCCCCCCCCCCCCCAATAATATTCAGTTTGAACTTGAAGTTTTCTTGTGAAATAATAATTAGCCATCCCTGAAAAGGGTAAAAGATTTACTCAAAAAATCCCAGAGTCCAAAAGCTACTGAAAAGGTCTCAGCCTCCTCCAGCCCTCTTCCCCCCCCCCCTCCCCCATCTTCTAAACAGACAATTTCCTACAGCTCTGCAATGCTACAAGACAGACAGCAGGGGCTGTAGGTAGCCATTTAAAACTTCCCTGAAAAACACAAAATGTTAGCATTAGTATACCTTGCCATGGCTGAGCCAAAGGAGAAAATAAACGTAAATAATTGATGCAGATCAGAAAACTGCAAGAAGAATTTTCAGATTGGCATCTGCTGTACATACAACAGAACACAGAAGATAAGAATGCCACACCTTAATAGAAGCGCTGTGATTATTTATACAGACTATCTCTTGTGATACTGTCCTACATTGATGGTGTTTTTGAGATATGCAGTTTGACAGTTTCCAAAGATTATGATAAACATGAGAGGCTAGAGAGATGAAAACAAATTAATAGTTGATGCGTACAGAAGTGTGAGTATTCACACACAAGTACAGTACACTAGAACAGTAAGCTTGTATGGGGATAAATTAGTGATTGCTTTACTATGCTGGAACACGTACGTTTCAAGCCTTAGCTTCAGGGGCGTAGCTAGGACGAAATTTTTAGTGTGGCCTAGGTACCAAATGGCAGGTCATGGCATTGATCGCGGTCCTTAATTCACAAATTTTATTAGGACACACACAATTTCTGGGGGAACCTAGCAAACATTGGGGGGCAGCACCACCACCCACGCCCCACCCCCCATAGCTACGCACCTGCTTAGTTTTCTTCTCATAACATTGCTGAGATCACTATGAAATTGCATGCATCTCTTATTCATCCTCAGTATAGAACAATAATGCAAATGCCAATCCCTATTTCTGAGATTGAGAAAATTTTTAGTTGATAAAATTATGATGAGGTGAAGGAGGGTGGGAGGTCATTCTTCTCATTATAAACAACTGCTAAATGAGTTACTGCACACTGTACTCTGCCATCCCAATACAATATGCATCTCTCCTTAATTAACCCCTATTAAACACGCTTCCATGCCCGTATTCCCATCCACATTCACATTACATTGAAAATCAATCATGCCCATACATGCTTGAACCACATTATGTATCCTGGCTGTGTTACCATCAGGCACATTATCATGTGTTAACTGCATTGTTTATAGTGTAACAAACCAACATTACTTTTGATAAAAAGCATAGATTTCATATGGCTACTGCCCCACTTTGCAAACGGCAATTTAAAATCTTACTTTAACCCTAATCATGCAATTGATCTTGCTGTTAAACATTTTTAACTACATCAATAATTAACAAGTGCACCTGTACAAGTAGCCTATACTGTACTGTACATCCAGAAGATAATGGGACACTATTTCAACTGAAACTTGTTATACTGTACTCATACAAGAGTGTTCCAATTTGGAGACTGGGTTTCCAACAAGAAGTTGACATATGTTGCTCTTTCCCTTTATATAGTGTTGCAATTACTGCAGGTAGGTGTCTAATTAAAATCAAATTATCCAAGTGACAAGGTAATAAAGTCCCTCCACACAGAAGACAGGAGCAAGAGACTTAATGAACTTTAAATGTTCATAAATCTAATTATAATCACCAGCTTGGACTGGACTAAGTTTATGTATGACAACATAGCATACTGTACAATAACTGTAGACCTGCCAACTAGAGAGAGTATTGTGATTATGATGTAAAGAGGGCTAACATTACCTCGTAGTGTTTAATACCTTCTGTGACCAACCTAACTTCATTATGTGAAAAGGGGCTACTGCATCACCACAAACAAATTAGGAATATCCCTACATGCCTAAATACTATTGGTGACTGCATTTTGATTGACATTCATCCAAAAATAGCTTCACTCTGGTTGGTCAATGATGACTTGCACATGTATTCAGTTGTGTTCACAATTACGCTCACACACATTTGTGTGTGAATGCAGCCTTCAGCTATTAAAATTCAATGCACTATGGCTTTGTCTGGGAGGTATATATATATATATATATATATATATATATATATATATATATATATATATATATATATATATATATATATATATATATATATATATATATATATATATATATATATATATATATATATATATATATATATATATATATATATATATATATATATATATATATATATAGATATAACGCTAATTCCTATTGTACGGGGAAATCGATATATCGCGGTTTCGTTAAGGCAAAGCAAAAAACAATAAAATACATTAAAAAATATTTCACCCTTTGGAAACCAGATATACAACAACGTTTTTTCAATGGCCCACCATCCGTACGTGTTAAAAGATACGGGTACGTAACTTGGTCAACATTGAAGTAATGGCATGTAAATCATGTGGTGAAACGGACGTTACCATCCGTTTACGTATTCCTATATAAAAAACGTGTGATTTCGCAAAGTCGACCTGATTTTTTCCCCTTTTAGACGATTTCCCCTTTTAGGCACATTTTTTCATACAATATTTCCCCCTAATCCCAAATGAGCAATATATATATATATATATATATATATATATATATATATATATATATATATATATATATATATATATATATATATATATATATCTATGTATCTATGTATATATATATATATATATATATATATATATATAACGCTAATTCCCACCTTAAGGGGAAATTGTTATATCTGCTTGTACATAGGGCGAAAAAATGATAATAAAATACATAAGAAATAAATTCGCCCTAACGTCTAAAAATATAATTAACGTTATTTCAATGGCCAGCCATCCGTTCGTGTTAACAGCTAGGTGTCCGTAAATTTGACAACTTTGAAGTAATGGCATCTAGTTTGTAAATCTAAGAGGGCGCCCTTGTGAGTTTACGGATTCCTATAGAAAAAGTGTGTGGAAACGTTAAGGCGAAACTTATACTTCACCCGAAAATTTTTTTCCCCTTAAGGTCGACTTTTCAACAACAACTTTCCCCCTAAGTGCCGAATTAGAGAAATATATATATATATATATATATATACATACATACATATATCTACATATATATATACATATATATATACATATATATATATATATATATATATATATATATATATATATATATATATATATATATATATATATATAACGGATGGTAACGTCCTTTTCACCACATGATTTACATGCTATTACTTCAATGTTGACCAAGTTACGTACCCGTATCTTTTAACACGTACAGATGGTGGGCCATTGAAAAAGCGTTGTAGTATATCTGGTTTCCAAAAGGGGAAATATTTTTTAATGTATTTTATTGTTTTTTTCTTTGCCTTAACGAAACCGCGATATATCGATTTTATATATATATATATATATATATATATATATATATATATATATATATATATATATATATATATATATATATATATATATACTAGACATGTATTTTGTTAAATTGGATGAGGGGCCAGAAGTAGACTCAGCAGGGAATATCTCACTGTCTGGGATGAGATTTTTGAGCCTTGAAAGGGCACCAAATGTCATCCTAAATAGAAAATTTCCCCCAAGTAAGTCAATACTAAGCCCCTCCTCCAAATTCAAACTGAACACCTTTGATTGCACCTCCTACACAAAGCAAAAAATGGAAGTTGTGCTATTTAAATTACTCAAGGCCATATCCATATGTGCTGTGAATGAGCTATGGTCTGGGTATGCTAATGAGTGATCTGCACAGTCATCAATTGACAGGCCACTCAGAATAATGCTTTTTGAATTTACAGTACTATCCTTTAAAATTCCTTTAAACCACGCACATGCTGACCTCGATGAGTTTTGTGATTGACAAGTGGGCCACGTGCACGTGTATGCGGTCTGCTGTTAATAGTTGAATGGATCTCAATGTTTTGTTTCGTTGTTGATATGTAATGCGTGGCTGAGTTAAGAATGATCGGAAATATAATGAGTTATACAGCGCAGTGCGCACACCGAAAATCTTGTTTACAAAAACTACTGTCTGCATTATTTTATTGCATCTGCAATTTGGCGCTCAAAGTCACTTTTGGTACTGTAACAAGCAGATCAGCACACGAATACATACAGGTAGCTTTTTTCGATACATACAGGTAGCTTTTTTCGATCGAAGTTCCAAATTGCATGAGGCATATCACAATCATTTTATTGATTTCAAGATTTCTTTTATTTCCTGAAGCCACCGGCAATTATCGGTTTACCAAGCTCAAAAAACTTTCTATCCCATAACATTTTAAAATTATAAAAAGCTGCAATATTTTGGCACCTCTCAAAACGCTAACCTCAACGATACGCCCGTGTACAGACGTCACAAAACAGATACGTAATTCAACGAATCAGGGCCAAGCAAAAAGTTAGTATCTCACGGCAGAAGCAATCGTCGTATATAAGCCGAGTTTCACACAGATCAGAAGGTACAGTAGTTCCTTGCGCGGCAGCTTCACACAACAAACGGAAGGTACTTGTGCTGCATGTTATATGTAATTTTGGGCGGGAACTCCCCAAACAAATGTACAGTACATAGATACAGCATGTTGCAACGTGGAAGCTCTCTGGTACATACGGTGTGATGCACTCGTTTCTTCGTGGCATGCAAGCTACAAGTACTGTGCACAGCCTACTGCCACAAGTTTGTTTACATCGTCATTCATTCATACTGAGTACGCCTACTACTGCCTTGTATGGAAATTACTACGTAAACTTCATTGACAAACCCTGATCTTGAAATCGGCGACCCGTTCAACTGTTAATGAAATTTCTAGTGAGATCGTTCAACGACACTAAGCGCCATTTTTAGGAATATATATTGAAGGAATATCACACTCTTCCGCAGGTATACAAGCTATTATCAGTACCGATACCACTTTTGTAATATTCTACACATGGCATTGGGTTAATTTCTAATGTTTTGAAGAATTTTACCGCGAATTTTTTTAGCTCTCAATTTTACTTTAGCTGAGCGGGCCCCTAGTGGAATGTACCGACAAATGCAGTTGGTGTGGTTATTAATGTCAGGCTATGCGAGGAACTGTGCATGCACGTGTCTGTATTTTAAAGGGTTCGCATTGCACAGTTTGTAAGGGGTGGGCTCAGATCGAGATTCTAAACAATATAATTCTTACTAGAGAGTTGTTTCTTTTTTTCACCGAAGAATTTTTGATTGGGGGGGGGGCTGAGCAGTATTAGCAAAAATGATGTGTTGTTGGTTTTGTTAAATTACATCGGTTCACTGATAAAAACAAAATGCCTACGCAGCCAGAAATGAGAAGGGAACCTTGGCTGAAAAGGCTGGCTTGCCGTAACGCAAATGTGCTTATCGGGTCAATAAATATGGTGCCGGGTAGAATCAAAGCCACCTAGACAGGAAAGGGGGCCTTTAGGTTGCGGAAGTTGTCGCAAAATTATTTTTAAGGCCTACCCGCTATTTTGGTTTCACAAGAATATCGCAGATGAAGTCAAAAACTGCATGCAGCGGTTGATACTGTAGGCAAGTTACATGCATGGTAGAAACCGGCGGGAGAAAATGAGAGCTAAATTATTTGTATCCTGCATATACCCAGGACCTACTTTTTTACTATTTGTGTGACAGCAGGGGGCACATCCTTTGTTACTGAGGTTACCTTGGACTTAGCGGGTTTGTACTGTAGGACTAGAATCGGAGATTATTGAGTGGGTTGTTTCAGGTTGTGCAGTGGCAACCCTTGGTCAGTTTACTCATCTCGTGTTAAATATTTTGTTGCACGCAATACACATACGATGACAAACGAACGCATGGGAAAAAAATACACAGTAAAGGCAATAAGAAAATTTATTTTCTTGTTCACTGTGAGACCTCAAACAAGCCCCGCCCTCTCAATGGTTTCGATGAAATGATCGGCGAGATTTTCGATGATTTCACATGTCACTTAAAATGTTAAACACGCTCGATGAGTGCGACAGGTTCGATGAGTTTCGACGAGTTTTGACGAGTTTCGACGAGTTTCGACGAGTTTCAATGAGTCCGACTCGATGGTTTGTCAACTACGACGGGATATTAGTACTGTATGTCAATCAGAGTGCACTTAACCAGTTGTATTTAGAACCATTTAGCTATTCTTTGTTATATACATATGTTACATAACCTTTAAGGTCTTGCTAAAACTGGAAGAATTCTACCTACAGACATAAGCAAAAATTAATTCCTATATAATTTTGCAATCTTCATGCAGGCCAGTATGTAGCCTACACATACTGCACCTATAGGCCTACACGTGCAAGACCATGATGGCGTAAACCATCAAAGTACTCAGAGGTAGTACTTCAGGCTCAAACTGGACAGTGGCACACAATTATGTGAAACACTGTCACAGCTGTAGACAGAGCAGGGCCCACTAGGTCAAAGGTCAGCTAACATGGAGGTCAGTTAAACCAAAGTTCTGCTAGTCAACCAACAAAATAATGCAACCAGCTCATCCTTATGCTAATAAACCATGATCTGTCTAGTGCATATTCAGGCTAATGAACCACTGGGTCTAGACCACAGCTGGCATCTTATAAAGGGAAAATGTAGTCACCCCAATTAGTGGACATGGGTATCCCATTTCATCAATCGTTCTTGAGAATCATGTGACAATATTTTTCTCACTGGGATGTGAAATTCTTAGAGAGAATCTTCTTGATTTACCTTGAATATATGCATAGGCGTATGAGGCGGGGGTCTGGGGGGGCTGCAGCCCTCCCAGAACAGGGAAAATGCTTGTTTCAAGGCACTGACACTTGTATTTTCAGGGCAAGGGGGCAGTACAGTGGGCAGTGGGGCGGGCAAAATGCTTAATACTGCACAACGCATATTGTTGAAAACAAGTATAAACCAAAACTCCTGAAAATAATATCTTTCTTTATAGTTTGGGGGGGGAGGGGAAGAGAACTCATCCATACCCATCCTGAGTGCTATCGTGGTAAAAGGGGAAAATCAGGGCAATTTGCAAAATTTTCAGGGCAAACACCCTCCGCCTCCAACACAAAATATTTAATATCATACAATCCCCTTCCTGCCCCATCAAGCCTGCCTTTTTCACAAGATTTCCCTCTTTCTGTTCCCCTATGGTACCTTTGCCCACCCACAATAAACTTCCCTCTGCCCTCCACCCCCTATAGCCTTGCCCCTCTCTTTTATTGTTGTTACCTCGTCTTCAATACTCACTACTGTACAATGTCCACCTTATGATCTTTCCCCTGCCTTCATCAACCCCTAGCCCCACCTTTCCCCTGATAAGATACCCAACCAACTTCTCCCTTCCATAAACCTTTTCTTGATCTCCCTAATGCCTTATATAACCAGAGACCTTTGACCTCCACAAAAATGATGAGGATCATTTATTCAATATGGGCAATCCACATGCTAAGTCTGAGATTCTTCAAAGTTCCCCTGCTTAAAATATGATGTAAACAAGATTTTGACATTTCAACCTCTAGTGACCACAAATGACCTTTGACCTCCACAAAAACAACTACTCAAATTTAATGGTACTTCCCTATCATTTCTGGCTTTGAAACCACTCAAAATTTGTTAAGCTGTTCCCATCCCAAGATTTACACCTGACAGAGGACAGGACGAGGGAGTGAACAATTCCATGGAAGAGCTGCAAGTAGAGATCTCATTTAGAGGGAGCCAGGGGCAGTGATCCTGGGGGACAAGGGGGACGTGTCCCCCCAATATTTGAGAAATCACCCATTGACTTTGATTTTTCACACAGTAAATTATTTGAAAATGGGTCATGCACCCCCACCAATATTGAGACCATATCGCTGCCCATGGAGGGAGTAAATTAAATTATTAGAACAGACTCTGCAAAATCTATTGGGAAAGTTGTTGTTCCAATCTGTGTGATTCCCCTACTTGAAATATACTGAACATATTGCCAAAAGAGTTGCACACTATGCAAGGAACATAAGTAATCTTGCACGGTTTTATGTGGTCAAACTCCAAAACCACATGGCAACATTCTGCACAAATTATTTACCCTTTATATACTATGCCAACTCCATGAAATAACACGTTTTCTTAGACAAAAATCGGTTTGACTACTTTAATGGATCTTAAAAATCCTTTATGTGGTGACTTTACCTGCATCGTTCGTGACAAAATGTGATGCAATATCATGTAATGCTTTTTCCTCATCCAATTACGTACTTTTATCACCCTCAAAACTAACACACAAAACTGCTAGACACGAACTTATTCCCAATGTGCAATGAAACAAGGAGCTCATATAAACTTATCTGGCAATGCAAGGCTCAGTTAAACTAGGACAAGTCTGAAAAACCTCACCATATGAGAGTAATGATACATCTCTAATATTGTATCAAAGTACTAAAGCATGAAGATAATTCAACGTACTTAAAAATAGAAGACTGCAAAATAAAATGAAATAGAAAATCTGTAGGGAACCCAAAATCGGAAAACACAAGTCATTCATAAAAAGTGTGCTAACGAAACAGAGCCAAATAAGAATTTAATTATTCTACGATTGGTTTCTTTTCTGACTCACAGCAGACGAGGCAAATCTGTAACCATGGCAACTGTGTAGAACTTTCCCATTCTAGACAGTTCACAAGCTGCCCGTGGCTACAAACTCATCAGATCATCCTTACCTCAGAACAAAATGCAACTTAGGAGTAAATTCTGCTCACATTACAAGCAAGAGAGATAAACCTTTGGCATGGAGGGCTTCATTGGTAATTAACCCATCCCAGTGACTCACAATGTGAGGATGCCCGAAGGAACAGGCCTTGGCCTAAAATTTACCTCGAGTTCTGTTATGTCCACTAAACGGGATCAATACAAATCTACTGCTGATGTGCAAATATCAATAGTTTAAATAGGTAGTGGGGAAAATTGCCCAGATTAAAGCTGAAATGGTAAGCTTGATCACAGGAAATTACAACTAGGTGTGAAGAAGATCTATGTCCTTATCAAATTAAAATATGCATGTAAGTCACATTGATGACCTACTGACGAAGTGAGCAGGAATTCCATTTGACAGTTTAATTGTAATGTTATCTGGCTGATGACATCCACGGCAAGTACATGTCCTATATCAATTTCAGTACTTCATGCAAGCAAGGGATACAACCTGCATGTCTGGTATATACATGCACTACTGGCTGTTCATTCTAGCAGGTACTCTGTAAGGGACACAAATCTCAGGAAATCAATGTTATTCCCACAAATATGACAAACACCCCATTGGCAAAGCTGGTGGCTATAATATGAGAATTGTTCTTTCTTAAAAAAAAACTAGTAAGTAGTTTTTAAATTGCTGTCAGATTGAATAAAATTGTTCATAATGTTGGCTGCAGAAACTTCATCTCATTTGGATGGACAAGATAATAAACTGACTTCCACCTAGAAAAGACAAAACAATTTGTAAAATTCAAAGACCTATAAAAAATAAAGCAAAAATGAGCATGTTTTGAGTATTTTTCTTTCCCTCAACCAATTTCACCTGGCACAACTATGTATTAAATGCTTGGAAAGCTTAACATATTAAACTGTTCACTGAAACCTAAACATCTGGCATTTGTATATTAGACTGCACGGCTTGCTAAACTGTGTCCCGAAGAGCAATGAGGTACCATACAACTACCTCTGCTCTGAAGGTATAGTAACTGTTTTTCACAATGGCTGTTACTTGATTGGCAACAACTGAAATGAAATCATGATACTTAGAAAGTGCTACTGAGTAAATATAACATTTTTAATGAATTTCTGTTCCTATGTTTTATTTAATTAGCCTACATGTTAATATTATTTTATATAAATTATATTATATTGTTTATATTACTAAGTTGTAAGGGCACCACATGATTATCTTTTGTAGTTCACATGCTTTCAAACTATATATTTTACAATTCTGCCAATATGATTTTTATATTCAAAGGATATTTTCACATCAAAACCAATGAAAATTCAACAGTGTGATGAATCTTTGTTGGTGTAACTATTCTCTAGGCACCTGAACTCCCCCCCCCCCGGGACTTTCTCTTGTCTCCCCTACCTTTGCTATCATATTTTGGATTTAATCAGTCCCAGTCATTTTTTTTAACTTCTAGCAAGTATCCTATCCATTTCACTATGTATACTACTCTATGCACACTCACTGTTGACTCAAACTTTAATATCACTCTTTTTATGATTTTCCTTGTCTAGATTTGCCCACTTTATACCAGATCTAATGACATTTTCATGGCAGCTGAGCAGATGCAGGGTGTGAAATCCTTCCCATCAGACATTGTTCACACAGACAGCTTATTCCAACATTAAATTGGATCAAGTAAGCATAATTATCTCTCGCAAAAACAAAGTCACGCCTTTACCACAGAAAAGCAAATTCTCAACTTAAAACTTTCACACCTTCGCAGACATGATCAGATCGTCTGCCAGATTGACATCTGCTAATATCAGGGTGAATTTGTTCTTTGCTACCAGTCACTCATTTTTAAATTCGCTGTGCTGGTCGCAGAGCGTCTATATATCGGATAATTCCCTTGTGTACACACTGAGACTTTTGGGCACTTACTCACAACGTAACTTGATCGAGATAGCTTCATCTAACTTTGAATTTGTAACGCCTAGTTAATCACTTCATGGCAAACATAATCCCTGTTAGTGTGATTGGTGATAACACATTCAAGTGCTAAACTATCCGTTTTTGATGCATCAGCCTGTCAGTGGCATGTCTTCAGTTATTCTTAGTAGCAGTATACAGTTTACAAATATGTCACACATGCTGTAAGAAATAGTGAGATATACATATTGGCTTGACAAAAAGATTTAAACCCATTCCCGGAATTTATCTATATTCTTCTTTTACAATGCATGTTTTATGGTCCCAACCTTATTTCATGCCTTAAATCATGTGAAAAGTTTAAAACCCAACCGAAAAACTTCAAACAAGCAAACATAAGTTTTACTAAGACACTGGTTGTCTGTACTTTACAACACATAGTAACATTTATTGTTAGTAAACCTTCTAGGGCTGGTATTTTACAGTGTTTAGAACTGTAGTAGCAACCGGGATGTGCCCATGCCAGGCGGCATGGGGCAGCCCCACCCAGCACTAAAAATCCCCCCAACACTACTGTAATGTCTTGGATCCCTCCCAATTTACAAGGAAATTTCCCAATGGAACATGAAATTCCCCCCCCCCTCCCACCCTCCATTTCTGCTGTGAAATCTTTACCAGGGGGGAATTTAAATCTAGAAATATTCCTACCAGAAAATGTTTTCAGGGGAAATTCCTATTACACCATAATTACACTTTCATCTAGCATGAGCAAACCTCAATATATATTTCAGATAAAATGTTCAAAGTTCTACATGCAGAAAGCATACAGCCCTATCCACAGACTCCTCCCTCAAGAGGAGGATTAATGGGCCCAGCACTGAAAAACTCCTAAGCACATCCCCGCAACCACAATCTTTACTTTGGTTGGTAGGTTAACTATAAATTCCGCAGTTTCGCTCAGATATAGCCTTTTTGTACATGTACTGAATATTAGACCAGATGAAAACATCATACTTTGACCAAGCTACAGTAGGAATGAAATCCTTAATATTGGTTCCTAAGCCCCATTGTTCTTAACTTAAATGCCACCCCTACTGTAGCTTGCGTTACCATACACAGCCATGGTCACAGTGGCAGTTATATCAGGGGATGGGAAAACATTACCTTGCCCTTCCACCTATTCCCAATAATTTGATTGAAGGGGATCAAATAGTTACCTTTTACAGTCCCTACCCTGTAAATATTTGGTCAATGACTGTACTACTGTATGTGATTGATTTAACTAACATGAGAGTTGGACCCCACATTCATTTGATTGATCATATGAAAATATTTGAATTAAGTAACATTTTGAAGGCAGTACCAATGGACATTTTACCAAATTGCACCCTGTGATTATACATCTACACACACACACAGATGCACATGCACATAATCTGTTAACATAACATTGCCATTAAAGGTATACTGTACATTATGACTCTTCCATAGACACTTTTCCAAATAGCGATTACAAAGGATTCTGGGACAGAGATTTGATAAGCGTCGCTTTGTCAATGGCACTTCAGGGGTCGAAATTGAATTTACCTTCCGCTGTTCCACGGAACAGTGCTCTTTCCAAAACTACTGTTCCGGAACAGACTTTACTGTTCCAAAGTTTTCATTTTGAAAAAGAGCAAGGCCTTTTTTATTCAGTGAGTCTGTTCTTCAACATGTGCAGAGCGCACATACTGATGTTTATTTTGTCACAGAAAATCTACATGAAATTGTTCTAGTCTTGCCTTCGCTGCAACGTTGCTTCAAAGATCACTTCACACAGTAAGTTAACGGGACAATCTCGCATTTAAAGCGAGACCAAAAAAACACACTTAAGGCACATTGACTTTGGTCACAAGATGACAACAGTCAGAGTTGCTTTGAGTCGTTTTCAGGTTTCGGTGCTTATAGTTGCTTGCTTAGAGGGAATACTAATACAAAACCTAAACACAAATATTAGCCTTTCATGGGGAGGGAATACACATCAATGAACAGTTACCGGTCGTTTGAAATGTACCATGGAAAACATGGCGTGATGTAAGATGACTTTCGATTGCAGGGCAATAATGACAGGCGAGTGACATACTAAAAAGTTTTGCTGTGTTTGGTAGTAAAACTGACAGTACGTGCGCCGTTTCACAGTAGAGGTTTACTGTGCAACATAATAGGGAAATACACAAGCAAGTCTGACTTCAATTTAGCACAGTTGGAATGAGACTGCATTTCATACTAAAATGTAGAGGAATTTTTATATTCACTACAGGTTACTTTATCAGAGATATGCATATGTGCTTCTTGTAAAAAAAAACTGTTCCACGGAACAGTGGCTTATGAAAAGTTACTGTTCCGGCAATAAAAGCACTGTTCTCGGAACAGCGGAACAGCAGCAATTTCGACCCCTGCACTTCACTGTGGCCAAAAAAGACGCGTACCCAAAACTATCCCAGAATCCTTTGTAATCGCTATTTGGAAAGGGGTCTATTGATATCACAGTGGACTACATGTACGCATAGTTATTTCCCCCCCCCCCCCCAGTGATTACACATGACTAACCTCTGCCTATATATTGTACATCATCATGATCTTCCCCTTCCCCCAAATTGCTGCCTTGAGCTACCGTATAGTGCATAGTTATCATCCAGAAAAGTTTATTAACAGAGGTATACTTGCCACGTACAACCTACCAGAAGAAATATTCTTTTCTTGCAGTCAGCAGTCCTTTAGAAATTTTGTGCAGGAAAAAGGGGTGAGAACTTACACTTTATCAAATAACACCTGGCAGCAGGTTTTTTCATCACTGCAAAATAATGCCTCTTCTGATACATACTGTACACTATACATATTGAAAGTCGGCCAATATGGTATACACTGCTGTAAAATGTACTTGGCCAATATGCTCATATTCAACAATTTTCATATTTTATTACTATAAACAGCTGTTCTGATTAATACCATTTTACTTGTTTCACAAACATATCCTCATCTCGTCCCCCCTTCCCCATCTCCATAAATCATCCACTGGTCTACTCGTACCTGTGCATCAACACTCTCTAATAAAACTGTTGGATGTGAATCACTAAATGAGAAGAGCTTTGTCATTATGAGACACTGACTGTGAGTACTACCTAGCAAGTCACAGTCACCGGATTCTGTGAATTAATTCCAAGAAGATTCACAGAAGCGTGACATGTTCTGCTTACTCATTACTTCTCTGTAGATCTACGTACTGTTCCATCCGACTTCTTGCAAATTTATGAAATGAACAGAAAGAATCCTTGTTTCATGTACAGTAGCTTCTGAAGATTAAAGTGAACTAATTTATTGTACATTTATGGCAAACTTCTAGATGCTGTGTAAACATAATACACATGTACACAATAGACAAAAGGGGTTTCCTTTTAACAATGGCAGGAGGGGAGGGCATTTGCAGGTTAAACCTAAAACTTTTTTTTGGTATGCATAGGCCCAGCCTAGATAATTTTTAAGTCATCAAAAGGAAAGCAGTAAATTTTGTACATATTTAGAGGGCAAATTATACAGTTACCACAATCTGAGTTATCATGGCTCCATACTTAAATGCAGTTCTTGGGTTCTCTACCATCTACCATCTTGACAATTTTCCCTGGAAAACTTTACCCAGACAACTTTCCCACACCATTTCCCCTAAACAGTTTCCATCCTGGGCAATACCCAATGACTGGACATCCTTCATACAACTCTCTCCTCTTGGAAATTTGGTATTCTCCAGGTAGGAATTGTCCAAGGTGGGAATTGCATGGTTGGCAATTGTCCCAGAGGAAGCTGTTCCAGGGGAAATGTCCGTGAAAGAGCAGTCCCAGGGGAGGGGGGAGTTGTGCGGTTACCCTTTTTGTACATATGTTGTTCATTTTAATCACATACACAGTATTTTTGTGACTGTATATATTCAAGCAAGGTTATTCCTTTGCTTACCTTTTAATGTGACACATAAGTTACATTCTGAAATATAATAACATATTACTTTACAGGGAATTAACAAGAGATTTACTAAGATCAACCTGAAGTTTCAAATCGAGGGCTTTGTGGCTGCCTGTGCCCATAAGATTAAAGCAGATGGATGGTATTTCTGTGAGGTAGTCAAAGAGTGAATGCAACATACTGAAGCCATAGTTAAAGGGCCTCGAGGTTGGGCTGGTCGATGAAAGGTCAGGAATAGGGTCTGGCCATGCTAAAATTTGAACACCCTTTCATGTAAAGTTGTATGCACCAACAGGCTTTCACAATTATAATACCAATTAACTGAAATATTAAGTTAAAACTTCTTAATTCACTGAAATACCAGGGTCAAACTAAATCCATGCGCACTTTGCATAGTGCTTGGCAGAGTAAGGTCTGAATTATACCTGACCAATGTCCATGCACTTGAAGAGGAGGGGGGGGGGAGCATGAGAAGGCATTTTAATGCAGCCAATACCTTTGCACCCTCCTCACCCCCTACCTTGCCCTCCCAGTCTGCTACACAGTCAAAGGCATTGTCTGGTGGCATTTTGTAGGGGTCTTGTATGAAAGACAAAAAATTTTCATTACATGTCATCCAAACCCCATACCAAAACTCCATTCCTAACTCAAGATATCCCTTCTTAAAGATTGGTTACTTTTAATAAGAAATACCTCCAAGTTTCCTCAAGGTCACAGAACATGATGCAAAGTGGGCAAATTGCCTCAGATTCCTTTTGTTATTCTTTGTAATTGGCTACCTTGTTTGTCCTTGAAATTTGATACCGTTGGAATGATTAGATGTTTTTCCGTGTAGATATAGTGAAAAACTTTTCCATACTTATGGTACAGCAAATAAAATTATGGAATATTCAATGTAGTGATGTCAACATTATAAAGAAATACAAAAGCTACATCAAATCAATTTGCCCAGATGACATCACAGATTTCCCATCATGCACAGCGGAAACTAAAAATGTAGCATTTCTTCAAAAATTCGTATCTTCCAAATGCAAGATGTTATTGAGATGGGGTTTTCAATGCCTAACACAGAAAATTTTGCTGCTTTTTTTAAAAGCATCAAATTTGGTCACCAGACCATACTTTCAACAGGAGCAATGAGCATGCACTCACAGCTTTCTGCCCCCATCATTTCTGCTTTTGACATTACTGTTGAAAAGGCATGACCCTACACCACCTTTTACGGTGTCAGAAGGCTGGATAGACAGCTTTGAATCTGCACTTGTAACATTTCTATTCTATACATGTTCTGCCTGTAAAACACTAATGCTCAGTTTGCTATAGCCAGAGAGCTACATGTACGTGTTTTTGGATAAATTAGCAGATCTTTGTCATAAATCTGTCATGCAATGTTTCAAGTTGAATTAGCCTAGAACATGAAAGCTCAATACTATGTGTACAGATTCTCATTTCAATTATAGGAGTATAAAAGAGGCAGGTAAGGGCCAGAAGGAGGTGGGGCATCTCCATTTCATCATGATGTCTCTTTCAAATACAGAAGATGCAAACTGGTTCAGGGGTTTCACTGAAACCTTCCATTTATTGCTTTATAAACATCGTTATCTATTCTCACAGGTGAATTCATGGACTACATGTTGCACAGAAGATACAATGAATCACTGTCCATAAAGTGACAAGACAATCTATCACTTCTACAGCAGTTATATTTTGTTTTCTTTTTATCCTTTTGATGCCTTTCACTGGCAGTATTCCAAACCCAACAGACACAGGAAAAAACTGACAACAATACAGTTCCCCTTTTTCTTTAAGTTCTATTTATCTGTTTTTTGTTTTGGGTTTTATTTATTTATTTATTTTTTTTGTTCTTTTTTTTTTTATTTTTTTTCCCTTGGGGTGATTTTCTCAAGTCCTTTTTGCTTCTTCTTTTCTATTTTAGTTGCAATTATATTCTCAAAATTTCTTGACTTCCAATACCAAAAAAACCTTCCCTCACAATTTTTTTTCACCTTGTATAAATAATCAAAAGTGTTCTTTGTAAATAGTGGAGGTGCAAGGCCATGTCAAAAGGATTTTAATTTTCTGAACCTTTCTTGAGGGGAATGCAATCAGCGATGTCACAAAGCAACAAAATTGTGTTTTCAGAGCTTCTCCAAATCTCACGTTCTGTCTGGGTTTATAAAACTACAAGAAAAAGCAAACAATACTACAATGGAATGAACAGTCTAAGATATGGCACATCATTAATATTTGTGTTTATCTACAATGGAAAGTGACATTTGGGGTGCAGCAAAGACCCTGGGACAATATAACCATTCATAAACATTATTGTAATAACTAACAAACACCAATGGCAGTGGCAAAATACCCATTAGGATGAATAAGCTCAAAAGCTGGGGACCTAGAATGGTCAGCGGGCACACCAGATGGGAAACCTCTCAAAATAAAAGTAAGATCAGAACTGTAGGTTGGGGCAGGTCTGCCTAGAGGGCCAGAATGTAGTTTTATCTCAGCCATGAAAGGGCTGATTACAGAGAAGACTTTACAATGGACCTTAGGCTCAACATCTGAAGGGCATTCCTAAAAACCTACAGTTACAAAATGGGCAAATGTACTCCTTCAAGTTAAAAAGAGTCTAATATAATTTAACAAGGTAATCATATCCCCTCCTACACTGTTTTCCTCCCCCTTCCTGACAAATAAATTGATTTATTCATCACTTTAAAAGCTGTAATAGTCCTTTGTCCAGGCTGCAGTATACAAGGAATAGAAAAGAGGGTTCAGGCTGGATAGGGAGTAACTTGCAGGCAAAGATAAGGAAAAAGACATTTTCAAAACCTCAACTAAGGTTTCCTTATTGATATGATTGCAAATATGAAATGGATATGGAACCAAAATGACTTACAGTTTTCTGCTC
Source organism: Holothuria leucospilota (assembly GCA_029531755.1). Lineage (NCBI taxonomy): Eukaryota > Metazoa > Echinodermata > Holothuroidea > Aspidochirotida > Holothuriidae > Holothuria > Holothuria leucospilota. The sequence goes on along the minus strand of CM055972.1, from coordinate 29,138,819 downwards.
TTGCGGTGTGTACTGTATAACCCCATGTATCGATGACGCCCTGACATTGTGACCCCCTGACTTGCCCTGGGCTGCCATGTTTCCAGCTGTTTTCTGAAGAAAAAAAAATAAACAAAATTATGTGAAGCAATTTAAGAAAGGAATTACCAAGCTGGATGAAGGAAACAAATTAAGACTCACAATTCTTACTGAAACTTAGAAATCTTTCTGTGTTTCTATCTGTGTGGCCCCATGCCATGTCCCACAGAAGTAGCTTGTTGGGTAAGGTAATGCTTCACTGCCAATAAGGTAAGGTTCATTTCCTTAAAGGCAATAGGCAGTCACCCCAAAATTTTCTTTGAAAAATCAGCAAACTCTTGCAAATCTCCTCTTATTGCATTACAAGCACCTCTGAAGACGTTTTGAACATAACTATTACAAACAATAGGTAAAACAAGGCGAAATTCTCCTTGAATTCCACAATTCACTAACAAAAATACTGTCACATGATCAAAATAGACCATTCATGAACTAGAGTGACAGGATACACTCACTCTGTTTGGGATGACTGCCTACTGCCTTTAATGTCAACTACAACTGATGACTAACCAGATATTTCAGATGACATTTTTGAAAAGAAGCAAACTGACAGTAAGCATGTCCAACATTATTTTTGAAGAACATTAACTATAGATCAACCGAGATACAACTGCCCTTCATTTGCCTCAACAGCAAAGCAAAAAGGGATTTGTCAATAGGAAATAGACACATTCTATGTGAACTTACTTTGTCAAATGTAACTTTGATGCTTCAAGAGATGAGATAAGAGAAAAATGCATTAGGTTGAATGTTTGGAGCCACCTCCCATGGCCACCCTTTCCCCAGTAGTGTAACAAGGAAGTAAGGGGCAATCACTGTACTCAGAAGCCCTTCGGCGACCAAGTTGGCACCCTCTATAAATTGCTGAGATAATCAACAATCAAGCCAACAGACGTAACCCACTTGGGATCATGTTTTACCACCCCAAGCCTACAAAGCTGCAGCACTTATGCTGTAGTCCCTTTGCTTTAAAAATGATAGTCCAAAGTAGATCGAGTGCATAAATGCACTAATCCAGTGAGTCCAACAGTAGGATAGAAACACAGGCCTGTCTCATGGGTATGTGTGCACAGGGACAAGAGAGTTTGAAATTACCATTACAGGAGATCATGTGTGGTACAGTATACTTTGAGAGAGCTCTAGGAGGAAGGGGCATGGGAAATATTTGGGGCCCTGCTGAGTGAAATCACTTACCAAACTCCTCTTGCCCCCAGTCATTCCCAATATCTAACAAAATGCATTTTGCCTATTTCAAGGACTCTAGATTCAAAATTGTGCAAGGTTTTCCATTTTTTCTTCTTATATTTGTATTCCAACAATGCTGGTCTTGTAATACATTTTTCATCCTTCAGTGCAAGGCCTTTTATTGAAAAATTGGGGGGGGGGGCACATGTCCCCCTGTGCTCCCCGCCCCGTGGGTATGTGCCTGCATCTGACAGGGTAGTGCTGCCCTTTGCAATTTCTTCTGTACCCATTTGAACCACCCTCCCCCACCCTTCCCCCCACCCCTACCCCTGCTTCCCTCCATCTTTGAAAACCTTGGTTCTACCATCATAGGAGGAAGAGGACCAAAAACTACTGAGTACAGTGGGGTTCTCTCTTCACAAGGATATAAACTAATGCTGTCTGCCTTAGAAGGGGACTACAGGAAACTAGGAATCTTCACAGTCAGAGGAATGCAAAATGTGATAGCAAGTTTAATACCCAAGGCTGTCTTACACATCATACAATTTCACCTTCACTGAGTGCACATTCAATGATAGACAACTACGGATGACTTACCTTACTGTTTAGAAAAACCTCCTTAGAAATTCCTTGCCTCTGAACATAAATACACACATCTGCATGAATGTTATTGCAATATAATTTGCTTGTGATAAAGAAGAGCTGATGGCCTCATCTTGTTAATTATGCTTGTAAGAGGCTAACATAAATCCAATGAAGAGACCTTCGCTAGAGTATTGCAATATCCACACAGGTGTTGAGACAATTATACCACACAGGCAGGAGAAGTCATTGAATTGATACAGTACTAAAACCACACAGGAATGTGATATCTTTGAAGGCGGAATGAAAAAAAGGCAAATCCAGTGAATACACACCCTTTATTTCCTGTAAGAAAGTCACATGTACTAAATCCAATCTTGAAATAAGAACCACTGGGATCCTACTGTATGGTTAGATGTAAAAAATATTCCAAATTATGAATCCCTGACAGAGAGGATAAGGTTTGTCCACAGATGTTTGTATGTTTTGTCCAATTTTCCAAAAGTTGTGATTGATTTCAATGACAGTTCCTGAAAATGTTATCTACATTCTGTGGCTTCCCAAGAGATGAGGCGCATGTGAAGGGCCAGGAACGAATCCAGGACGGGAATATTCATAATGAATCCTATGCACTTAGACAGCAGTGTGCTGGTTGCCACACGAAGCTTTCATATTACAAATTTATTGCACGAGACTGGGAAAGTGCAAAATGCAAGTAGGGAGGAACATACTGTATGGTTAATACCTGGAGGTTTATCTGCAGAGAATAATAAATATTACCATTATGCCATAAAATTATGCTGACATACTAGAGAGAAGATTTGCGGTCTCAATAATGGTTTATATTGAGAAGTAGTCTTGCATATGGCAGCTGCTTCATGATCTCTGTGAAGACATAGTACATCTTTTGTTTTTCTGTTTGTGGGAAATGAAGGAAACATTTCTTTCATTTTATCTCACTGTTCTACTATCAATTAAAAAAAAAATTGAATTAAAATTTGTTTTTTTAACTTACAATGATGATTTCAGACCTATAGTTCAGACCTTCATTCAGATCTCTGTGAGGGTACAGTCATCATTTTTCTGTTATATTGAAAATTTATATTTAAGCTCACTGTAATTATTCACTTTTAAGTTTAGTATTCATTTTACCGTACCTTTATCAATCAGTAATTATATCTTTAAGAACTAATTTCAATTTATATCATGGCAGTTTTTCCCTGCCTCACAAAGCTCACTGGACCATTCAGTTTGGAAGTACATGGAGATATATAAGCTACAATTGCTAAATTTTGTAAATTTTGATTCCATTCTGTCAACGTAGTCTAAAACTCAAGTTTTATTTGACATACTGTCTTAACGTTTGTGTATTCAGGGTTGGGAGTAGGGGTTGGGTGCAGGGGTTGTGAGTGAGTTGGGAGTGGGACTGGGCATTGGGGTTGCCGGGGGGAGGTTGTGGAGATTAGTAATGCCTGCAATAGTGGCAGACAAACGTGTCAATACATCTGTGAAACCACACAGATTTAAAATACTGATACAGTAACTTACTGTCAACTGACATTACATTGGTAAAAAAAATTCTTTCTGATAGAGAACTACCAGCTATAAACAAAATTCTTAATTTTGTGGAATAAAGGAGGTCCTGCATTGACCAACATAGCCTATTTAAAATATCCCACTACATCTCTATAAATAATTGATGACTACACTTTGACATAATTCAAACTAGCACCAATCTGATTGGTTTAATGGTGAGGTGTGCAGTCAGTGGTGTGTACCCATTGCATAGCAGGCAGCACCTACACAGAAGTGTGAGGATATGGCCTTGAGCAATTTAAAATCAGTACAGGCTACTGAAGTTTCAACATGGAAGTGCACCATGCCAAGTGTGTTCCTTTAAAATTGGAGGAGGGGGTAGACTAGAAGTAAACACAGGGTGCATCTTTGCTGTCTGGGGCAAGGTTGTGGACCCCAAGTTCCTCATTTTAATTTGGCAGCTAGGGTACACTGTCTCTACATAAAAATAATTTTCATCTTAACCATGAAGCTGCAGTACAATTCATATTTTTTCTAAAATTTGGACCAAAATCATGGTTGAAGGGAATAAAACTACAAAGCTGTCTGCAGGTTTCCACTCTGCATGCCTTAAAAAAATGGCAATACCAACTTTCCTGAGCTTTCTCATTATACTGATTTTGCGAGATGAGTATAGGCTTTTCTACCCTAAACAAATAGGCTGTTATACCCCACTGTGGTGAAGTACACTAAACAGTACAAGATGCTTGTATCATATACTAACTATACCATCTAGATGCCTGGCCCTTTTACCTCATGGAGGTTATTTGGGACACTCAGAACACATTCACCAGCCAGTGTTGATATCCTCTCTAACTCAACAAGTTCAACCATGAGAACACTAATTTTCTGTTAGGTATTATTAAAATGTGTGCAGTGTCTTTTAAAGTGCCTCTTTTGCACCTGTAGTAGGTCCACAATGAAGAGTATGTGGAATTTCATAGAAAAAAGTCTAGATAACACGAAAACTACCTAAACAGCAGTGGTTCCATTCAATACAGTAAATGCATTGGTGCAAGCTAACCTCCCTCCCCATAAGAATCTTTTGAGCCTTGGGACTGGCCCCCTCCTGCTCCCATGCTATGTCTTCCAATATATACCATCCTGTGATCAAGAGGTAAAGTTTTCCCTAGTTCTGGGCTGAACATGAAATTACCTTTGGTATCAACATATGATAAATTATGTTGTTCATTGATACCACAGGTAATTTCATGTTACACCCAGCCAGTATTATTGTCAATAATACTGGCTGGGTGTACCTTCTTCTATCCCTTGGGAATACTGGTATCAGAAAATGGTTCTTAAGTTCTAAGGAGGTATAATGACACAGCAGGCTAGCTGTTACATTCCTTGGCAATAGTAGCACCAGGGTCAACAGTAAAGAGGGCAGGGGATTGTGGTGGAAAGCAGTGGCATAACTCGTATGTGCTCTGGGAGGGGGTCAAACCCAGGCTAGGGGGACACCCGGCGAGTTCGCTCTCAGGCTGCTGCATCATTAGCACATTTGTCATTTGGTCTGGGGGCACCCAACCCATTCTTGCCCCTGGGCACCCTGCACCAAAGTTATGCTACTGATGGAAAGATTAATTCTGCAGTTGTACACAAAACTACAATGTGGAATGTGAGTGGCATGCTGTAACTCACTAATTTATGTACAGTCTTTAATAGCATCACTCATTGATGGCAGCTGCAAGGTGCTATTATGGAGTAATCACAACAAGGTGTGTAACTGAAATGAAGGGATGAGCCAGATGGTAGGGGTGGGGGGGGGAATACTATGGGACAATGTAAATAGGGTGCATTCCTCCCCCTCTCCAGGCCCCTATCCTTTTTCCCCTGATACGCTGTTACTGTTCTTGTAAATAAGCTGTCTATACATGTCAGTACTATAAATAGAAAAGTCAGCCAGGCTGTCTGAGCATCCTACAGTCTTGCATTTTGTAGCTGTCCTAGGTAGCTCTGTGCACAATCTGTCTTCTCATCTCACCTATTCCTATAAAAGCCTCACACTGTCAGTCTCAGTACAAACAGAAGATAATAACATCAGGTCAGGCTAGTTCATGACAACTTTGACTGCCACCTTGAGGTGTCTCTTATATAGTTAGGACCCCTGCCAACTCATGATATTTCAAAATAGCTTGAAAATCAGGGGCATACCATTGATTTACCCAAAACCACTGAGGTTGAAATTTCAGCATATCTTGACAAAAATGTTTTCCAAGATTAAATTGTTACAGTTACACTGCAGTCCTCTCCCATCTAGATACTTGACTCTTATGCCCTTTAATTTTGTTTTCGCAGAAATTTATGGCATAATGGAACATAGGCCTACTAGTATGGGGTGATGACCAACCTTACACAGGCTGGACAAAGACTTTTCAATTTAATACTGAACCTGCTGCAGAAGGGGTAGCATATACTCACTCCTTCTGACTTCACAACCTACTTTTGTAGGCCTAACTTCTCCCAAAATGTGCATGAAACTTCATTAGCATATTAAATAATAGATACAATTTGTTGTTCCGACAGACAAAATAAACTACCCCCACCCCCCCCCCCCCAAGTTTGCCTGAAGGCATGGTTGTTATAGTCTATACTAATATGACCATGCTCACATTGTGTGTCATGGTGTTCACTGTGTTAAAGCACCATGTCAGTACCCTACACATTTCCAAGCAGCTAAATTATGACTATTGACAGAATACAAAAATTATGTCAACATTAAATGTTTTCATCTATTGAGAGAATACAAAAATTATGTCAACATTAAATGTATTCATCGATTGAAAGAATACAAAAATTATGTCAACATTAAATGTATTCATCTCAGTGCCATCAGCATGACCTACTTGACTGTATACTGGGAAGGTGATGACGACACAGAAAAGTAGGAAGCAATTTAATGCTTGATTCTATCTGGTGACTGACTGAATCCATTATGTAAACCTAACTTACAGAGGCTCTGAAAGGCCACATACTTTGTTTTTTTTAGTTCTCTAATTCCATGTTTTAGAGAATTTTAGTGCTCAAGTGCCATATGTACTTGCATGTGTGTGTGTGTTTTGTGTGTGAGGGAGCGTTTGTAATGGGCGCCTATTGGGGACACACACTGGTCCTTGAGACGTGAACTGGGGACATGATGAAAATCGGGGATATCCCCGATTTTAGTACCACTTCAGATGTGCCTTTGGGAGTCAAAGTAGCACGCCCTCTGCTTATCATACAGTTTCAAGCAAGTTCCACAGTTCACCTGCTCACCGCACGTTCGTGTGTAAAATCTGGGTAATTTTAGCTTTGATTAAATGCCATACACTCTCTTGTGAAATTATCCCCGGTTTCTGTGTGTGGAAAACACGCCCCTTTTTCACACACGACCATGCGCTGAGCAGGTGAACTGGGGATATTTCAATAGAGAGTAATTATCCCCGGTTCCCTAACTTTCGCAGTGTGTGAAATATGCTCCCCATTTCCATAGCTGGCGGTCCAAGTAGATAGAAACATAAATTGAGTTATTTCAACGCGGGATATCTACAGCTATGATGTAGCCGTTGCAATTCTAATGACGTTTTGGCTCTAGCGCCCCCAGAAAGTGTATCCCCACTTCATGTCTCAAAATCCAGTATCCCCAGTAGGCGCCCTGAACAGGTATGTGTGGGTGTGTGTGTGTGTAGGTGTGGGTGTCAAATTTTGTACTCTTTTTCTTTAAGCTTCATACATTGTTCAGATGAAACAAACAGAGCTGGACATATTTCATTTGAAGCATCAACTTCAGGAAGTTAGTTGTCTTTAGATTTTTCCAGGCTTTTTGGTTTCTTCTTTGCTTCATAATATTTGTAAATGTTTTTCATGTGAAATCATAATTTTCCATGTTTTCCATTTTCTTCCTCCTTTCTGCTTTTGCTTTTTGTTGTTGCTTTTTGTTGTCTTTCTGTTCTTTTTCTTTTTCCTTTTCTTTTTCTTTTTTTTTCATTTCTTTTCTTTTTTTTTTTCATGTATTTCTGGTTGATTTACCCTACCCTAACAGCAACCCTGATTGAACCTTACATTCTGTAACACCATGTTGACACTAGTGTTGAAAGCATTATCTGTATTCACTATTGGTATCAGCCGATTTTCCCCATTTTCATCCTGTATCGGTATCGGCAAAATTTACCTCAAATGCCGATATTACCTAACTTATCATGCCATACATCATGAAAATGGTACATTATTTGAGCATTTTTAAAAGCAAGATCCAATATTTTACATCATCAAGAAGAAAGGACACTTCACTGTGGTGCCCTATAGCCTACGGTTAGTTGCAAAATGCTTATATATTTCCCAAATATCAGTATCGGATCCGTATCAGCCGATAGTGAGAACTGAAATATTGGTATTGGTAATGTCAGCTACTTGCAATATAGATACAACACTAGTTGACACTAGCTAGATGGAAGCCGAAGCATTTACAAGGAAGGCCTGGCTTTACTTTAGGTATCTACTACGCTAATTTATTAGACTGTATATCCTCTACCGTACACATAGCTAGCCATACATGCTGCTCTAGGATACATGCCCCAAGCTGGGTTGCCAGACTTTCTATGAGGTAACCAGCCACATTTAGCATTTAATACTGTCCAATAATGCCAAATGTACATTTATTGGCATTTACAATCCAATTAGTCAAAAATCATGGATATGTTGTGCCAAAGAAAAACCAGCTTTTGTGACCACTGACCAAGTTAAGTAGCTCATTCATTTATGCTGCTAGTGAGAAATCAAGGGCACTAAGTATGCCTTTTACTACAGTTTTCATGAGAAATACTGCACAGAACCATGTATTTTAAAGGAACAGTAGTAGTCCAATATAAACACACAAATTAAGGGCAAAGAAATGCTGCTTGACATTGCTTTTCAAATTTTGCATGCCTGGACACCATGACTATCTCAGAAACACTGAATTTAGTATTTTGGCATTTAAAATGCCAATACAACAACCCAAATGCCTCAAGGTACTTTAGTTTGTATATAATTACATCAAGTGTGGCCTCCAACATAGCATACAATCATCAGTACTCAGCTAAGATTTATCATGCTCGGTGATGTTAGCAGGATTTCAATAGTGGGGAGGGCCTGGAGCAAGCAAAAATTGAAAATAGGGGCTGGGTATAAAGGCTTTGAAAATATGGAGAAATTTCCCACATGCCCCCTTAACTCACCTCCCCCCCCCCTTCCCCTTAGTAGTGCTGCTGATCATACTTTACAACAATATGATTGTGAGGGTCTCCTTAATATAAAAATTCAAAATGCCATTTACTAAGTGCCCTCTGTTTGATTTTTAGCTTTAATTCTAGATTATGGTGATACTTGTCTAGATACTTGAAGAGGAATGCTACTGTAACTTTTGGGACTACATTCTACAAGGCTTTATTGATTCTCATTTATTCAACATGGTGACAACATGAAGAAAGTTGCTTCCTCAGCGTCCCTGCCCTACCTGAAATATAGCCTGACCTCAACAGTTTTTGCTTAAAATAGGTTTTTAGCATAACAGTAAATCTGGTCAATTTCAAAGTGAAAAATTATACCTATTCTTTCCAAATAATCATGGATGTACTTATTATACATTTGGTTGACATTTCAACATTGAAAAACAAATTTGGAAGAAAGTTTTGATTATAGCTGATGCATAAACATTACCAGACTAATAAGGATAGGACTGGGCCTATTTTTACCTATACTTTTATGCATACTAGTTTTTTACCAAAATAAAAACACCCTACCTTGACAAAACTGAAATGACTACATGCAAGTGTGTGATTTTTTTTTAACATGACCTAAGGGCTAATATTAAGTCTTCTTCAGCCACAAATTGAAAATTTACTCATCCAGCAAAGGCTTACTTTCAAGTTAAAATTCAAAAGGGTTCCTGCACATTTCTAAAATGATGAAACATTCATGACTATTCCACAACTTTCCTAAACGACAGGATTTTAAAATATTTAATGACATTTGGGTTAAGGACATTATTACGGTGATAAACTGAAGCACATTCCAAAGTTACTGAAATATCCAGGACTTAAATTTTGTTTCAATATACCCAGTTTTCAAATGAACCCAGACCGTTGAAAAAGTAGGATAAAAGTAGGATAAAAATTCACATATGACAAAAGTAGGATTTTGTGGACCAAAAGTAAGATAAAACTAGGACTTTTATAGGCAATACTCATAATCAATACTCATCATATTTGATGGTAGCATGTGGCTCTAGTACTTTTCAATGGTAATCTTACTGTACCATTTTCTGCATTTCTTCTGAGGCCAAAAAGAGTATACAGTAGGAAAAAGAAGGATTAAGTAGGATTTTCAAGAAGAAAGTAGAAGGAAGGTTGAAAATGTAGGAAATAGCAGGATAAGGATTCACTTGAAAGCCTGATATTCTGAGAACATTTTGGATACAGTATGTGGATGGAATCAGTTGCATGTGTGTGAGTTATTTCTACCAACCTTTCACAACTTTAAAAACCTAGCCGTTTGTAAAATTTCAAGACTTTGGGAATTTTGTTTTAATGCTTGACTTTTGCTGCCCTGGAAATTGCATTAAAAAAGTCAAACTATTATTATATAAACTGAAACATTAAAAACTCAAAACTAAAAAATTATATTGGATACATTTTAATGATATTTCAACAATTGAACATAAATATCAAATTACTGCACTTTTATACTAATATTTATACAACATACAGGGACTGAAGTAAGGCTTAAGACAAATATCTTATTATTACATAGTATTAAGGTAAACCTCATCCAACATTTGTATGCAAAAAACTGCTGCCATAAGGTTCAACAGGATATAAGAAGCCATTATTTTGCAACCAAAAAATTTCTGAGGGTGAACTGAAAATCCTGCAATTTTGGTAAACTGGAATTTATGCTATGCCACAGCCTTTGAAATTTTCTCTAAATCATAAGCCACCTTACTGAAACCCTACCATGGTGTCTCTGAAATCCATTTCCAATTTTCAAATGTTAAATTCACCTCACAAACAAAATGATCCAAAAGACAAAGTAATAATAAAAATATCGATTTGTAAAAACCAAAAATGACATAAACTTGTCAAGATGAGGAACTTGACAATGCGTAAGAAGCGTAAACCACCACCAACGAATAGATTTACACATTTCTATCCTCACAAGGCGCATCCAGAGATATTACCTATTGATTTGTTAGTATTACGGCGTGTTTTCTTCCTCACGGTTCGCAAATATGATGTATCGCATGGCGTGCATAATTAATACATCTACAAAGCACAGAGGAGGAAACAGATATCTTTACGAGAGGAAGCAAGAGATAACGGAGGATGGAATTGACCTGAGGGAGAGTGTATCAGTCATCAATCATGCTCAGAAAAACTGTGACCAGTGATGATAAAAGGTGATGCAGCTACAATGTAGGTGTGAATAAACTTGCAGACTACTGCCAATGTACACAATACAACTTACATTAACCTACTCATGAAAAAAGGCCAGTTCATCATATTTTATTAAGACACCCTTTTAATATTATTTACTAAACATGCAGGAGATTTTAATGACTGATTTGTATCTTATTTTCTTTTTCAGAAAAAAAAAGAAGGATCATGGGAGTAAACTTTCGAAGGTCACAGAAATGTAATCAAACTCCCTCAATTAATGTGTATGCTTTATAAATTGATGAATAGCACTGTTAGTATACTGACCTAAAGATTACCTGTCAATATGTGTGCAGGAGGTGTCAGATTAAAATAACTTTCATTTTATATGTACAGTAGAATATGGAGGTCAGATTTCATATGGTCTAATGGCAGGGTTTATCCAGTGTTTGGGGTCAAGGGCCACTTTCACTTGAGTTTTTTACTTTAAATTTATTGTAGTGGCCAAGAGTTTGTTGAGAAGTTTGTTTTCTGGCTTAATTTTTTGATCTCATCAAATTTTCAGCAGGTCATTTTAGTGGACGTTGCAGGCTGCAAATGACCTGCGATCTGCCACTTGAGAACTAAGGGTCTATGGTATTTTAAAGTATTGTAATGAAAAAACTGGGGGGGGGGGAGTGATGAATTCAGATACCAAGGCTTGTGCTTCCCAGTGACATCAAGTAAAATGAATAAATTCACTGTTGGGACCGACTATCTGTTTCTTGATTAGTACTCCCTTCCAAGACAAAAAATTTTGCAGCTTCAATTGGAGAGTGTTGTGCCTCTCACTCCACATATCTCAGAAACACACTATGCAAAGTATAGTAATGTTCTTTATGAATTATAGGCAATAGGCAGATGCCCCAAAACTGCTTTGAAAAACTCAGCAAACTCTTGCAAATCTCCTCTTATTAGCCTTACAAGTACCTCTATTTGAAGATGTTTTTCAAACTATCTATTTCAAACAAAAGGGAAAGCAAGGAGTTATTCCCCAAGAATTTCACAGTTAAGTTACAAATATATTGTCACATGACCAAAAAATGCCATTCATGAATTAGGATGGTGGGGTATACTACTTCAGACTGGGGTGACTGCACTTTCCCTTTACGGGAAAATAAAAATGAAGGCTAACACATTTTAAAAATTGAAAAATAGTTTGTATTTATAGTATTTGAACATCAAATGTGGCATATCAAATGTTTTGTAAAATAAGCAACGTGGGTGAATCCACTAGTCCACACTGACTCACTGTAAGAGATAGCTATCAATATTCAGGCTACTTTGTTTTAATCTATAAAATTGTCAGAATCTAACTTTCATGTTCCTCTTTTCCTAGAGTAACCAGTCAGCAAAATGTAATTTTTTGCTACTGTACATACATTTTACAAAATTTTAATGTTTCTTTGGAAACAATTTCTTTACGTAACTAAATAAAATCAACACGATCTATTACTCATCTAAACTGTGTCATTCAAGACACTCGGGGCACATCTAACCCAATTTCTTCTTTTCATGCATGACAATAAATACGCCTGAATACATTTTTACATTCCAAAAAGATCATTAGATTTTTGTGCTGATGATAATGTTTAAATGTTACTCAGGTGCAACATTTTTTGACAAGAGAATCTTGATGATTCACTTCCTCATTTGGAAAAACAGTGAAAAGTAGAACGGAGTATTGGGCACACCAACTAGAGCTACCATTTTTGGTTTAATTTGATACAGGCTGCACTGAAAAGACTTGGGTGTAAAAATTGTGCACAGTTCAGATACCCACATAGTGTGCACAGTAGAGTAGCTTCTGACAACTATTGTGCAATACATAAACGGTACCGCTGTAGGCACCTTGGCCACAAATGATCATTTTCAGGACATCATTTGTTAAAATTTGCCATACTTTCCACAATTTGCACATGTATACAAAGTTGGTCATCACTGTAGTTTAAGACACTAACCTGGTACATCACCTGTGTAACCCCTACGTAATACTTAAATCTTCCTGCTTGGAAAAACAGAATGTTCCTTTCCTATTTACAAACGCTTCTGAATTTTCCCTTGAAGAGGAACAAATCCTGCTAGAAACATTATTGAAACATACAAATTTACAACATGTAGGTCAATAACAAGCATGTGAATGACTGAATGGAGTATACACAAATTGAAAGCCTGCAAGATTTTTCAACCAAGAATCAATAAATAATTTGACAATAAGGCAATGATTTTAATACTGAATCATAAATTTTGAGTGAAAATGACATTTTTGTCTCATAATTAATCTTGACTGAGCACCATTCGATTTTTAAGCCCTGGCACATACTGTACCCAACCTGGCTATGTGGCAGAATGCACTACAAAAAGAACCAGAAAGCCAAAAGGCTGACCGATTCTTTCCCTAAAAGAAATATTCTCAAATTCTGCAAAGGTATTAAAATTTCTCTAGCCAATTCTACATCCAAATGAACATATTTAACTAAACGTGAAGGTAATGACAACGATCAACATTTATTCATTGTATTCATAGGATCTGCAGGAAACTTGTTAGTATTGTATTTGTGTGGCAAGTGGTGCATAAAATTAGAGGAATAGCCATTTTAATTTACATATTATCTGCATTCTGGATCATTTATAGCTCCATAAAGTTTTAATAATTTAATACTGCAAAACTGTGTGAACTACAGTATACAGCATGGAAGTTTACTACAGATACGCTCTTTTGGTACATGCTGTGAACAATTCAAAGATTAAGTTCATATTCAGTTCAACTTAATGAAAATTAAGTCCAATGAAAATGAAAGAAATTCCTAAAATCCCCAAAATCTGTTTCTCCATGAAGCCAGACATTGGGTAAAATATTAAATTATGTGATCCAATTGATGATTAACATAATCTTGGGATATCAAGCAAGGTTTACAGAGAAAACTGAAATAAATTTCAACAAGTCAACATTAGGTATTTCAACAAATAAGGATTTGGTCTATACATCCTGTCTAGAGGTACCAAAAGGTATTGCAAGTTTATTTTTTAACACTTTCGAGGCTTAAGTTCACTTTCATGAACAGCAAAGTCTAGAAAGTGCAAATTTGTAATTTATGTCACTCATGGTACATCAACAACGATACTGCAGCAGGAAAGTGCAAGTAGATTCGTGAGTAGGTAGCTGAGAAGGCTTGAAAAAACATTTACTCCAAGACCCCCAAAAGTACAACAAACAAGAACAAATATGTGAATAAAAAAGCTACTTATGATTGAAGAAGATCATGGAACTAATGGTTGGGGTTCAGGAAATGTTGAAAGCACATTCTCTCACTCACCCTCCCTCCCTCCCTCTCTCTCTCTCCATACCTACCTACCTCTCCCTGCCATACTTCCTCCCTTCCTTGATCTACAACCTTGGACAAAACGTGTTGGAACACCCCTGCACCCCGCTACCTCATACAATGTTGGACAGCGATAATGTCAATTGGAGATGCACTGCTCTTATTTGTACACAACATTGTACTGGGGGACGGCGTTTTCGTAAATTGTGCACTGAACTTTATACTGGGGGACAAAGGTTTCGTAAACTGTGCACGACATCATATTGTACATGGTACAATGGTGGTAGGTGTTCCAACAGTTTTGTCCAAGATTGTAGATCCCCCATCATCCTTCACCCTCATGTCAACTGACCCTTGTTTACCATTTATATACATATTTCTTCCTGACACATCTCATTAATACCAAATCAACATCTTTAATACATACACGTACCTTGGTAAGTCATAGTCAGTTAACATACTTAATGTAACAATGTAACGTTTAAAGTTGCGTGCCAACCTATGTTCATCACAAGATATACAACTCGCAGGTGTATGTTTAAAAACTTGACATGTCATTAGAGTGAGCAAACATGCTCTATCTTTGTCGCAATTAAAAAATCCATTTGCTCACAGTGCAACATGTGCATATCACTTCAGTCTCAGCTGGATGACATTTGATCTAGCTTTACAAAGTTTCTTTCTGTGTGGTATTACAAGGTAATGTTACAAGGTTCTTGTATAAATATATAATTAAGGTGAAATTACCTCTGACATTCATGTTAATTTTCATTTCACACCTAAATTTACTATTTTAAACTTACTATCACTTCTATACCCTTGCGGTGTTATAGAAAATTTATGTACAAAGGAAACCTTAAAATGTCTATTTTAAATGTCACCTTCAAGAAAGTTTGCCTGAGGCATAGCACATTAGAAAATTTTGATGCTGAGCTGTGGCTTGTGTGAGACTGCTGGGAGCCTTCACTATTAGAAGTTTACACATTCTCTATATTAAAAAAAACTCTTTTAAGCACAAGGGAATTGCCTTTCTCAAATTATGTGGTAAAATTTACAAAAACTGAGTCAAACAGACATATCCTTCCATAAAACTGATGTGAATGAATTTAGGTCATTACTTGACTCACAAAATCCGAGTCGCTCCTATAACAACATGTTTTAGGGTTAAAATCCATGCAACCATTTTCAGAGTGCTGCAGGATTTCTTAAACTTGCTCACCTTTTAATTCACTGACAAAATTTCATACATGATGTACAGTATTCATTCACCTTTGAATATACCAGTGGCCTTTATAAATTTGAAAGGTGGATGCACCAGACCTCCCACCCTCCCTCCCCTCTCACAGTCATCTTCTCCCTTGTTTCTGGCCTTGAAGGGTAGTTATTTTTCAACACAAAAGGCACAGCATGTACATCCTTCTCACCACATTAGAGTACACAGTAGACCCTAGTTACACAGTCCTAAACAAGTCCAGTTAAGACTTTCTTGGGCTGTAATTTCTTAAACCACCCATTTGCACCCATGAGCAGGCTGAATATGTATCCTCCTTTTGGCTATATTCAAAGATCAGGATACATATCTGTGTCGTGAGCCTTTATTTGTATGTTACATAACAATTTCTTAGTATTACCTTTTGGGTTATTCATCAAGGCTCATTAATCTTGACTTCACTAAGCTGTGATCAAGTGCTACCATTTTGCAGAACTGGATACATCAGTTTAATTGATCATGGACAGATTAACCACTTAGAGCTTATGATCTCAGAAGAAGTAACAAGATTCTTGCTGAATCAAAATAAGGTGGTTAACATGCTATGACCACAAACTAAGAATTTAAATGTTGATGGGAGGCATAACAAACTAAAACATGTTTGAAGGAGGATAGGTGGAACAGTAAACTTAACAAATTTAACTTCTACTGTCTGAAACACAGTTTGATGTACTCAATATGGTCAATAATTTAATTAAAACAGAAGCAATTCAAAACATACTTGCTAAAAACTGCCATCTGCCTAAAAACATGACCAGCCCCCTTTAAGGCCAGGGCATCCAAAGAATGAATTCTTGTTGGGTAGCTTCTAATGTAACATTTCCACTTAAATTTAATGCTTCACATTTAATTTTTTTTTTGTTACTTACCCAACAACTTACCCATTACCCCTTCTTTGCTTACCCAATTTTAAAGTCACCTACCAACAATGTGTCATACACCTGTAACTTCATAATAGACGAGTTGGGAAACTGCGGGCTACAATGCATGCTGGGAAGGAAAGTGTACCACAACAGAGACTGCATGTGCAAGACAGATATTTTGTGTGATCACGCACAATTTTCCAGTGTTAAACTATGGTTCTCTAGACAACAATCACGGATCAAAGAGAATTTTCTTTACAGGAAAAGTTCTTTTAAAGTAAATCTCCTTAATTAGGACCAAAAGGATTGGACAGTATGACGGAAACTTGTGAAAGACAAAAAACAGTTTCTCAAAGCCTTTGTGTCCGTGCGCAGTTATCCTTGGCCTTGATCTGTGGTAGTACAATGGTACAGCAAAATCTAATTTCCCAACTCGTCTATTAAATGGCACTCTTTCCTACGTCCCACATAGAGATTAGATGATTGCAGTAAAGTAAATAAAATGTAATTTTCCCATTTTGCATTTTACTTCTTTGTGATAAGTACATAAATTATCCTGACACAATTTAATGGGTAATACTATGTAAACCCATGTGTGCTTCACTTACCTACAGACTAATTACCAGAGCTCAATCTTAACAGTTGTCCAGTCGCCCATTTGACCAAAATTTGTGACGGACAACCAAAACATGGTGGGTTGGTTGTCCATCGGACAACCAAAGTTCATGCAACTAGTCAAGAGACTGGCTTCTATTGGTTACTGCAAATTTCTTTGTGGACTATTAAATTTTCTTTTGGACAACCAAAAGGGAGACAGGCTGTCTATAAAGTATTCTTAAAAGCGAGGCTTACCCATATTTGCAACGTCACTTGCCACAAGAAAAAAGTCACTTACCACCGGAAAGTGGGTAAGCATTAAATATGAGCCTTGCTGAAACTGAATGAATATGCTTATCTATGTATGGTATTTCTTTTTCAATCATGATAAATTTTCCTTTTGTGTGCGTGTGTGTGCGTATTTGGATTGTTACATAACAGAGCCCCTTTTTACCTACTTTAAATAATACTATGAAGTATTTATAATCTGAATCATCACAAAATAGATACTACTTGTATGGGACATAAAAGGAGATTTACATGAATTAGCAGCATGATGCATTCAACAATTGCATGGTTGGGTACCTCTTAGTGCAAGCGTCAAGGTTGAAAGCTCTTTTAAAAATTATTCATTATTGATGCTAAGTATTATTCATGCTAAGAACCTAGAACTTTGAAATACATAGCAAGCTTAAAAATATTAAACCTATTTAATATTAAGCTCAATCCACCATATAAAAGAAGGCAAGAAAATGATTCATCGCACTGTTAACATCTGCCTGGGTTATAAAATACAATGTTATTTTGTAGCATAATATCTTCAAGATGGTCAATTTTTATAGTGTATTAATTAAAGTCTAAGAGCTACCAGGGATGCAAACACCATAACCATGCAGATGTTTTGCGAATCTGCAACTTAATTGGAAAGTAAGTGATGCATAGCTGGGACAACCACATCCAAGAATAAATAACACTTTGCAGGCCTTCACTGACTTCCACCTGCTGAAGGCATTTTTATGTGACCACTCTCAAATGTAGATTGTGAAAAAGTCATGTTCTTTCTTCAGTTTACTTTTCAGGCTATAGCATAGTGGGCCCAACACTGATGCACTAAAAAATATAACTGTCAATTTTTTCTTAGGAAAATATTTCATACCACCTGAATGTTTCTTTATATTTGCTGTATCACAGAGACAATATGCTGCCATGGATTTATTATGTCATCTTACAAAAAAACTGACCAAATTCAGACCATAGGTTTCTGTTGTTATAGCAAGTTGTATGGGGACCCTAAATGGACACACCTGTGTTTAAGCCTGCTGTATGTGTTCATTAATGATCTGTCGTCTTGATCATTAGGGTTCTGCAAACACATTTGTTGTTCATCTTAGTAAAGGTGCAGGAAAGCAGCTTTCCATCTGATTAACAAACAAACCTTTGAGTTGAGCAAATTTTTTTCAACTTTGCACATAAGATTTTAAGCCTTAAACCTTAACTGTAAGTTACCCACTCAATTTTTGGGTGATGGAAGCCTGATCAATAGTGACAAAATTGACATACCGTACAAGCTTCAAATATCAGAAGACCAGTATAAATACTTTGTTCTCCTCAAAAATTTTAAAAAAACATTGTCACTTCAGCAAAAAATTAAATACTAGTGAAAGCATGCCTGCCACAAAATCTTTATGTGTAGCAATTACTGAAAAAAGTGAACTAAGAGAGATGCAAAGCTTGAGCCAGTTTACATTAATTTTGATATTACAGTGTAGACCATGCATCAAACATAATGGCACAGATGTTATTGTACAACAAACACAGTGGTAATAAATGTTCCCCAACATCAGACAGAGGTATTAATTTTTCTGATTTTGAGATTGTCCTATTTTTCAAAAATGAATTTTACTCGTGTTGCACCTGAAAACCGTCTGAAATGACATGCAGTCGATATGCAATTCTGTTTTCACATTAGTGAAGGTTCAAGCTCACTTGTATCTCATGCTATAACTGCTTTGATAACAAATTGTGTAGGCGCATCAGTTTACAGGCCAAATCAATTTAAGTGGCTAAACTATACTGTGCAAACTTCTTTGAGGTAGCAGAAGGGTTTGTTCTGCACCAATATATTTCATGTCACTTGCAATTGGGTTAAAATCATTCACAAGGTAGTGTAAAGGGTTTTGTTCTTCATGAGGCACGCACTCCTTTTCCTCCCAATGGCACGTTTCAAATTAAATACCAATGCTGAGCAGACTGAGCCGGTTGCATGTCACACTGAAGGCCTTTGTAATAAAGCGAGTTCGATAATTCTGATGCATGGAATTATGGGAAGCGCAGGATAAACAAATAGGCTGACACATAGTGGACTGCATTCCCCAGTATTTTCTTGCAGCCCCAATTTTCATGCAGTACATACATATACCATTAAGCCTAAATCTAAGTGTGGCCAACGTAACCGCACAAAAATAGGGGTCTCTTTGCTACTTTATGGCAGATTAAAATACAATTCTTACACCAAAGAGGCAAATTTTTATGCAGTCTACACCTCTGCAAATTTTTATGCAGTCTACACCACAAAACCACATGTAAGAACCCTCCTTATACTTGTGACCGACTGCAGTTGTCAAGTGGTTAGAGCATCCGACTTGCAGCCGGAAGGTCTAGGGTTCAAATCCTGGCCGGGTCATACCAAAGACTTTAAAAATGGAACCTACTGCCTTTGTGCTTGGTGCTCAGCATAAACAATGGAGTAGGGAAAACAAGCCAGTGAGCCACAGCTGGAAAAAAGGCCATGGTCGTCTCGACTTGAACCAACTGGTTGGAAACTGGGACGTTAAACCTCATCTAACCTAACCTATACTTGTGATGGATTGAAAAAGGATGATTTGACAAATTTCTCAATCAATCTCAAATTTTGGAAGACGTGTTGTAGGTACAGGTGTGTTTTGTTTATCCCGATGATTTGGACCATGTGCGCATGTGCACACGAATTACCAAACTAGCTTATTACCAGTATACTTCATTTTTTTACCCAGATGTGCAGCTTAATTGCCTCTCCTCTACTGATGAAAATTTGCATGCATTTGTAAAGACATTGTTCATGTACCTCTCAATAAAATGAGTGAAATATCTAGTAGAAATGTAGTAAATTACCTCTTTATTTAAAATGGAGCAAAATCCTTCTTTTGTTTGATGATTTTTGTTTTATTTTCATAACAGAATACAAACTTACTGTTATACATATTGGTGTATGTCATGTCTTTTTCCATGACCCACTGCTGTTTTTTCGATTCCCAGATTTTTAGGATATTTGGGCTCAGGCATAATTTCAGGACAAACCCTCTGATGAGGTTAACAGAGAATTGGGTTTTACATCTTGAGACTCCGGATGCAAGAAATGGGCTCTGCTTGATCAGTTGATTCACAAACTACTACCACTGGAACCAAACTGCATCCATTTACCAAAGTAGACAAGCGAGTAACCGTCTCTCCTTAGATGTTATCTATCCCATATACGTACTTGAATTTATGTGGATCCCAGCTTACTGCTCTAGACATTTGTAATAAGACAAAACACAGCCAGGAAGTTAAAATGGAAATCGTCCTTCAACCTGTTGCACACCATTTCAATTTACTCCCATCATTCAATAAACAATTTGTGTCATTGCTATTGACCAAAACAAGCATCCACTGACCGATAAGTCTTTGAATAAAAGCAACAGAAAATTTTGGTGTAACACTTTGAAGACACAGTGCCTTTCAGCATAAATATCAAAAAAAATATTTACCAGCTATCTGAAGGGATTACAATTCATGTAATTTAAGTCAAGAGGATGTCAGCAGGCAAACCTGAACTTCATCTTTCTCTGCTTCTTAAAGATAAAATTGTAATTGATGTCTCAGAGGGACCATCTCTCCACTGTTGCTCAAATTAGCTACATTCTTGTCACTTTAGTGATCATGCACTGAAGAAGTAGTACTGCTTGCAAGTTCTGCCCAAACATTTTAGGACTTTTTATTTACTTTATTTCAAGCAAATACAGCTGTTGTATCTCTTCTGAGATCCAATTATTTTTGAAGCAATGTTCTATGGTATTGCTATTATTGCATACATGTATGTTCATGTATACATCTGTCCAGCAAACCCTCCTCCCCCTCCCCTTACCCTTTTTCTCCCCTCGCCCTTCCCCTCCCTACTCACACCTTTACCCAAACTACAATATTCCACAATGAATTCCACAAATAATTCATATGAATCCTTTGAAAGATGTATCTTTGTTTCGTGTTACTCCCTTCAAATTATTCTGATATCTGAAAGCTTTAGAAGTCTTCACCATCAATCAAGAGTAACAACTGCACAAGAGATGTACGGTACCCCTTTAATGAGCTTTCAGCAGAGTCATAAAATGTGTCCTTAGACCTTAAGTGCACTTCCCTCTGTCTACATATTAAAATCTTTCAGCAATACCTTCTGCATGAATGTTGAAGTACACTTTATGCCATGCTCATCTAAGGAAGATGGCTACACATTAAAGGTTACATCACCACCAACTAATAAGGAAGATTTATATCTATCCTCAAAATCGGTGCAAAAAACAATTTTGAGCTCAAGAGATTTTTGTCTTATTTTTGCTCATAAATTGATTCATGTTTTAAAAAAGCCTTGGCTATCTCTTTATCATAAAAAGGCCTCAAACTTTCGTTGACAAAACAAGCCTTGCAAGATTTCATTAGATTAGAAAGTAGCAGGGAAGAATTCTTTCAATATTCTGTCTGGCCTTCTCTGCTGGGAGGCACAGGCATCCAACAGAGAAAGATGAGCAAAGTGCAATGCGCTAAGAATGTTTACTTTCTGCTTGCAACGTCTGCTGAGGTCAGGAGTGTTTTTAAATAATGTGTATTTTTTTTTTTTTTTTTTTTTTTTTTTTTTTTTGCAAACTGAATTAATATATACTGCCACTTTTATCTTTTGCCATACTCTTTTTTTGGTTGCTTGTAGTCTCACTGTACTGTTTCTATCACTCATGGTAAGAATTTCATACCAATTGTTGTGATTTACAGCCCTATTTATTTGGTCCTGACTGCTATGTTTACATTTAAAAGAAAGACTGCTCTACTACATCAATCAATTGCATTACAAGTGCCTGAGCTGGCATTAGAGTTTGGGGACCATCAGCCACCAGGACACTGCCCCTCACCACATACCCTAAACTCACTTTCCAAAGCCTGTGACATTGCTCTTAACAAACTCCTATTCACGCAAATACAGGGGACATTCAAATTCAAACTTAATTCACAAAACTGGCTCTGTTGGTTAAGTAGACCTATCAGTGTCTGAGATTTGCTTCCCATTGTCATGCAGCTGTTTTGAAAATTGTATGGGACATGTCTTCAGACTTGAACCAAATTACATGAAACTTTGCATTATGTTTAATTTACCTCTCTTTTTCAACAATCTGTGCTGAATTACAAAGACCAACTAAAGCTATAAGCTGAATACCCATTTACATTTTAGTTATAGTGTAATATTTACACACAAGTGAGACAATATCCTTGGTTATAATGTAATACTTTTATGCAATTTCCACCAAATTTTGTACTTTCCCTTCTTTAGCTTATATGCAAGTTACATGAACTCTTTTTCCCAAATTTTCAGTCCGATTTGTTTTTCTGTACACTTTCCCAAAGGAGGAGCTCTGTTTGCATTGATCATGTGCATCACCAATATGATGCATACATTAAATTTACAATGTGAAATGTTATACCATACTGTACCCATGCTATCCTACCTTACAATACTGAACCTATACTTAACCATATGATACCATACAAGTCTATGCTGTACAATACAATACCATACAGTACCATACAGTACATTACAGTTCAGTACAGTACAGCACAATTTTAAGACAATTCCATCAAACTCCTCTCAGCATAGTTAGCACAAAATAATATATGTAACAAGTTTCCATTTGATGTTACTACCATACAAACCATGGAAAGTTACCATTCACCATCAAGTCAAATTCCTAAGACATAATCCAAAATAAACTATAGGTAGAGGCTGTAGCTTAATATTTCATTCATTCAAAATTAAAAATCCTGCATATAAATTCAAAAAAAAAGCAAAAAGCATACTTTGATTGAAGACCAAGTCCACATAAATTCATTTAAAAAATAATTACTTTGCCTAGTCTGTCTGCCTCCTACTATGATAGCAATATCAGAGAGACAAAGGAAGCTCAAGTAATTTCTGTTCTCATTAATTACTTAAATATGCCAAAGGGCGCATGCTATTAAGATCCCTTGAGATTATCAGTGAAGCTTGAAATTTTTTCCTTTCATAAAAATTTAAAGTTACACCTAAACATATACCCTGGAAAGATACACAAGTTGGGAAAGTATAGCAGCCAATGTGTTTAGAACAACATTTTAAATTTTCACAAGTATTACATTTTATAAATCATCACATCACAGGCCTGTCACATTAACTTAAGTGAAAATATAGGACTCTCAAGGTATTTTTTATTCTTACATCATTGACACAGAACTTGACCCCACCTTTGAGAAATTTTAAGTTTAATTTTATGCCATACTTCTCTTAAGATTTATCATAACTTTTACATGTTGTGTGCATTTTTTTCTTTCTCATGTTCATCCTTCACAAGGGTGATGGAGGTGGATGGTGCCATCCTACCCAACATCTCCTACTGGGGAAAAAACCAAGTATCTTAAATGAAGACACAGAATTCCATCGGTCGATTTTAAATGTCTGCTAATTTTAGATGACATTGACTCATTCAAGGAGGGTTTTTCACATAAGAGACAGCCTATCTGTATTTAAATGCAGTATGCCTCTACTGACACCTTATAACATATCATTCAAATGCTATTTGCTGTTTAGTACTTTTATCCATGTAAACTACGTACCATGCATACATACCCCCTCCCTTTCTCTTCCCTCTTTCGGACTGTTTTGAAATTCTGCATGACAAATTTATCTCATTACAGCTGCCATTTCTTCCACTTCCCATTTCATTACTTTCATTACTAATGCCCTAGGCTGGACAGCTATGACCCTAATAATATCATACAATACAACTAGTGACATCGCACTGACACAAACTACTTTGGAAAATGCATCTAACCCACTACCATACATCTTGCAAATGCATAACGGTCATGTTATATAACAGGTTGTGTGACTTGCATTTGAATGAAACCAATAACATGGATGCAAGTAGGTACTGTACAGTGTTGTTGCCTGTAAACTGAGTGGAAGTGAAACCTTGTGTGGTGACAAAAAAGGGCCTTAGATAAGGCTGTGATGGTTAGTCTAAAATCAGCAACCGGTTTCTTTGGTCACTGAAACCGGTTTTTGAATCAAAACTGGTTTTTCAAAAAGTACAATGGCCTTACAAATATACCTTGCACGAGGTCTAGCAACAATACTGGACATTGTATAATGTTGACCTTGGTCGACGGAAGTACATGCCTTCGCAGGTACGTAACAAGTATATCTGGTTGTGATTGCCCAGTTCAAGTTTATTTGTTACAGATAATGAGCAATAGTAAATTTTGAAAGGGAAGTCAAAACCTTGATCGGTGATAGACCGGTTTTTTTGAAAACTGGTTTTTCGATTGTGTGAAAAGTTCAAAACTGAATCAAATCAAAACCGGTTGTTGAATCAAAACCAGTTTTCTTAACAACTGGTTTTTCAGTTGTGCGAAAAGTTCAAAACCGAATCAAATCAAAACCGGTTGTCGAATCAAAACCGGTTTTGTGAACAGCCTTAGCCTTAGACAATGGGGTTTGTAACGGAGTAATACAGCAGCAGAAGACAAGGCATGGTTGAAAAAGTAGGTTCTTTAGCAAAACCAAATCAGCATGTGACAGTGTGGCACTCTGAGGCCTGTGAACAATGACATAACCAACCTGATGGGTCCAATAAGTTTGAATTGTACTGCGGTTGTGGTTGTTGTTGTTGTTGTGGTTGTTGTTGTTGTGGTTGTTGTTGTGGTTGTGGTTGTGGTTGTTGTTGTTGTTGTTGTTGTTGTTGTGGTTGTGGTTGTGGTTGTTGTTGTTGTTGTTGTTGTTGTTGTTGTTGTTGTTGTTGAATAAAAGGGAAAGGGAACTGTTTACATGTAAAATACCCGTGTAAGTGGTGTAAATTTTGCAACCCTTAGGTTTAAATATATACACAAAAGGGGTCTCAAACATTACGCTGTCTAAAATAACCTTTCGTTGGACATGTAAATTAAATTCATGCATCTTCTGAAAAGCTTAATTTAATCAAAGCTCCTTTGCCAACCACATTCCTCAGGCATACTGATCTACTTCTAAAGATAATCCAACAGAAAATTCAAACATGATTAGAGGTGAAACACCTGATTATGAAAGCCTCACCACTATCCCTAGATCAAACCCAAACATAAATCTTGTAACATAGGCATACCGTATAATTGGGGAGACACTTCAAAGGGGGAAGCACTGGGTGTATGCTCTGAAAATTCTCCTGGTTGGCCAACGATCATTGGAATGAATTTTCCCCTGACAATAAAGTGCCCTGAAATTGACATGGTTTGCCCTGAATTTGATATTTTGTTTTGTTGTGCCTCACATGCCTATGTCTAGTCATATTTACCTTCTTCATCTGTCTTCCACTTTCTGATTTTCAAATCCAAAAAATATTGTAATAATCCTTGGATGAAGGCACTTGTGAACAATGTATCCAAAAGGTAATCCACACTTTCCGTTAAAAGTGTACGCTTGTAATGATCACACTTTTTCCCCTTACAATCTCACTCTGAGGTTAAACTAAATCACAATGTTCTAAAATATTTGAACAGCTATAGATATTATCGATGTTGTCAGAAAAGTGCAATGTTGGCTTGGAGCTATACCTTTGCATCCGACTTTGACTCAAAATATTTTCCCAAACAGTCGACTCAAGATATTTTCCCAAAACAGAGGATTAATTTGCCACAGAAATCCAAACAGCAGAGAGTTCATTAATTACTTCCTCAGTCGGCATCCAATGAACAATTTCAATGTCACATCACCCATGCTGAAAAATCCATTTTGAAAGAGAGCTTTTGGCTTCCATCTAATTAAGAGTGTTGCAACTGTATGCTCCAGGTGAAAGTAGACTTACAATGCTTTCTTGGCTCTCCACTCTGATTATTATCAGATTGCTTGAAGAAAATAGGCATCTGAAGGCAATCCCATCCTGTAATTATCTTACCATAGGTGAAATCTTCATAATCATGTAATAACTTCATAGATGAACTGTGACATTATACAATTCATATACAAAATTGCCATAGAATTGACTATAATTTCATCAAAGCTGAACTATATAAACTGATAATTTCTTAAAAGAGAAGTTTGTACAGCTACCTAACAATTCTTATACATCTTTGCTTTAGATGTGCAATCTTGCAGTAGCTCTTTCTTCCTATTCATAATCAAGATCTAATAACACCTTCCCCTCAATCACCCCTCATGCTTAGAGCCTACTTTGCATCCTTAACCTTTAACCAAGCAGGCATCTACTGCAGAAAGCGCTTTTAAAAAGGGGAGCAATTCAATGCAATGGAAGTTAGGAGTGTTTATGTCGTCAGTTTGGCATTTCTACCCTCGCTCTCTGTCAAGTGAGAGTGCTTGATAAACGTTATTAACATGTGGACAAGCCTAGAGGGAGTTCATGGAATTGTCGAACGTCTACCACTCGGATGCCGTGAGGCAGAGCACCCAGATACTTGTTATGAAGGACTAAAAGCCCATAAATTACAAAGGGTAGACAGGATTGAACTTCTTGATCAAGAAAAATTAAAACAAGTCAAGCTTATAAGGAATAATCTTCAATCACTTGTAAAGAGCTGATATTAGTCAGTTCTACATTAAATAAGTACCTTCCACACAGAATAGAGCTGGCATCTGGTGTGCAAAGGTAGGGTCTGACTTTAACTTTCTATCCTTTCCGTGCTCAACATAATTTGATGGTGTGAGAAAAATATTTATAGTAACTACAAGGCTGCTTCTTTTTAAGCATGGTTTGATAACTTAATTTTCGGAGTTTGACTGGCCAGTACTTATCAATACATTATCAGAACTTCTCAATGCCTCTAATAAAGGTTGCATATCAACCACATCTGCAGCAGTGTTGGCACAAGGTCTCATAATTTGAGGGGGGAATTTCCCCCTCCAAAATATTCTGGAGGGCAGATTTTGGTTCGGGGGGGGGCGGGTAGCTTCATAAGTAGCAACATTAAAAAGTCAACTTTTCCCAACTTGCAGGATTCTGAGGATTGGTGAGGAAAGTGTGAGAATCGGGCGATCTTGCTTCCTAATGCAAACACTGGGTCTGCAGCATTTGTTCAGCTTACATTGGAGTCATCATTACACTACAAGGAGATTATTCAATACTTGATGGCATATTCTACGGTTAGTTTGACCCATCGGTTTGAACATTAGATCAATCTGCTTCTAAGTAACAGTGAAACAAAATTTAGAAGTGGCAGTACCCCATCACTAAACCACGTCTCTTATACCTTGAGATATAGGCTGCTCTAAGTACATGTAAGCCTGCAGCCAATGGATGCAGGCACAACAGGTCACATGCTTCTCAAATATTTTTAATCAGTAAACTAGCTTTTACTATAAGGAAAAAACAGGAAGAAATGGAATACGGTACAAATTTAGCGAAAAAGATGAGAAGTATTACACCATTTGGTGACTGAATAGACCCCAAAATGAGTTAAAACCTTTCACCTTTCACCCTTCTACCAAGATAAGGGTGATCAACCTGTGATCATGTGCCTCCTCGTGTTGCTTGCTTATACAGGATTGATGATAATCCTAGCTGGTGCCTTGTAATTCCAACAAAAGCCATTACATGGTGCATTCCCATTAGGGCCCTTTATACGCAGACATTGTATGCAGACATAATGAGTCTGGTCACATGACTCCCGAGTAAAGCTGTTTTATTCAGGGATGATTATCAACAAAGCTAACTGAGTTGTACACTTAATGATGTACTTCAGATCCTTAGAGCATGTGTCACCTTCCAAAGCTTCTAATTTCCTTTTTTAACCCAGAGAAAAATATAAACAGTAAACAACAGGCTTGATGGTGAATCCAATCCAAGGGACTTCCTTCAGACTTGGAATATTTTGTCTGTACACCCCAAAATATTTTTTCCATAAATGCCAAAGTATTTGGCACTCATAATCACCATGGCTTACAGCTTACTACCACCGTACCACAGTGTAGCTCCCACAACACCGATTCAGCCTATCCATTTGGACTTGGAAATAATTTTGTCCATAAATCCCAGAATATACTTTTTCCACATATCCCAAAATATTTGTCATAAATCCCCGATGGGCCATTTTCAAATAGCTCATGACTTGATCTCAATCAAGATCAAATCTACAAATCCACTCCAAAGGGTAACACCACATATTACCCTGTATTCTACAATTACTCGAAATTGTTTGAGGTTTAAGACTACAAATGACTTTTTCAAAAGTCCCCGTGACTCTCTGGCGAAACTGAAAGCCAAGTGGCAAAACCAAACCATTTGAATGCAATGAAGAAACATCTCCAAGATCTACACAGTACTTCCCAGAGATGTATGTATTACTATGAAACATAAAGTACTTATAATGCAGATGATTTAATGGTCTGTGGACATTCATGCCATGAAAATGCCCATAAGCCTACAATCCTGAGTAGCCCCCACAGCCCAGGGGAAAATCTTATTAGTGACAGTCACTAACTTTCACATTCTGTGGTTTTAGTCCAGCGAGTTGTATCTTCACAACCATGCTCAATCCGGACATATGATCCGGCCAAGCCCTAGTAGCCACTGGAACTACTTATTAAGCACGACAAGTCATTATTCGCTTGACCAGGATCAAAATAGGGCGATCAGATCCGGATCTGATCTGCGTTTACACTACAAATTTGATCTTGAGCAGTGGATCTGACCCCGCGCAGGCGATCAGATCCGGATCTAGTGTAAATGCACCCTTTGTTATGATGCAAGCCTGGTTAACTGTGGTCAGCTTCTACAAGAATTTTACTAAGAGGACTTTCATGTCATGTTTAATGTGATACCTCCCTATTTGGTGTAAAAAGCATCAAAAATGTTAAAAACAGCCACAATCCCCATTAAAATCCATCAAATACTGACCATTTTATAACATAATTAATGTTTTTCACTTACATATAAACATATAAACACTTACAATAAACATGAGCTATTTATGTAAAACTGTGATGTGCAGTGAGGGACCCATCAAATAGGTGTTATTGCTTAAAGGGAAATACTGCATTTGAAAAAATACCACGACGTGACTCTAATTCCGATTGTGGTCTTTTACCCTTTCCAAACATGGAACACAAATAACTTGCAGCAGATCAACACTAATCTCACGAAATATGGAAAGAAAGAAGGAGCAGTTTTTGTATCTAACCGGCTCATTATAGAACGATAAGCCTCGCCCTCACTATGCAACGTTCGTACTGCTGCATATTCATTTAGGAAGAGTGGTCATGTCAGGACATATACGCACCCATTAAGCAATACGTTTGACCTTGCTTACCGTAATTCCAATGACTCTGCTCCCAACAAACAACCGTGCCACAGTTTCTGTAACACCCCGTGCTGTACGTTGGAATTCAAAACTCACACATGGAGACACAGCATCATCTCCCTGGTTCAAAGTGAGTGTGCGTTATAGGTCGTTACAGGAGAGTCACTACAAACGTGTTAATTTATTTGCAAAAGACTTGTAGGCCCGCATTTTTCTTTTGTTTTGGACAAGTGGCAACCACTGGCATCACAGGTTCGTAAAATTTTCATTTTGTACCATTGTGTCGAAGCACCAACAGTCGCTTTTACATCCGGCTGTTTCGAGAGTAAATCAAACCTGCTAAGCGTGACCGGACAACTCCCACCCGGACAATTCCCACTCGGACAACTCCCACCCGGACAATTCCCACCCGGACAATTCCCCCCGGATAATTGCCAACCCGGACAATTCCCACCCGGGCAATTCCCACCCGGACAATTCCCACTCCGGACAATTGCCAACCCGGACAATTCCCACCCGGATAATTCCCACCCGGACAATTGCCAATCCGGACAGTTGCCAACCCGGACAATTCCCACCCGGACAATTCCCACCCGGACAATCCCCACTCCGGACAATTGCCAACCGGGACAATTCCCACCCGGATAATTCCCATCCAGGACAATTCCCACCTTCACAATTCCACATCCCAAATGGCTCCCAACCATGGCAATTGCCCCTAACAATGCCCAGGACAATTCCCCGAATAAAATTGCACTAGACTGTGTGATCTAAAGTGCAGGCTGAAGGTTATTTAGGTCTTTATTTAGGTATTTATTTTAGTCTAGCAAGAATGGTTTGAACTGCTTTTAATATCAAATTTTGTTGTTTCACACTTTAATGTTATATCTGAAATCGGGCAAAATTATACAACATTTTGACAGAAATTAAAAATGACAAACAAATATACCTTAAATGCCCTCAGAAGGGATTGGGTAAAGACACTCTTTAAAGTGTTAGATTGCTTTGCCTAACTCAGGCGCGTACGCAGAAGACGGGTTGGGTTCTAGTGTTCAGACAAACCCTTCCCTTTGAAATCGAACCACATTTCGAACTACATGGGTGGTTAGTCTTATATTTTCCCTATCCTTAGCAGTACTGTCTGCAAATGTAACATAGGCTTATACCAAATGGACATTTGTTCTTGTTTTATCATAGTAAGTATAATTACGCCATACTGAGTACTAAAATCGCTCGCTTCGTACGCGATATTATCGACCTGGGTTCTTTCGATGTAGAAAGTTACCGTACGTTATACTTCTGTACATCTCTTCTTGTACACCTAGGCCTATGAAGGTCGTAGCCTGCAGGGTCACTGGGGAGGCTGCCTCCTGAATTTTTACACCCTAACTGAAAGTGGTTTACTTGAAAAGTGATGAAAAATTGTTATTTGAAAGTCTTCAGAACGTGGGAAATCACATAGGCCTATAAGGTATTTTTTCCTGAATTTTACCTCCATCACAGACAGACTCTTATGTACGGTCCCGTCCTTACGAATGACTAACCCTACTTCAAAATATTGGATCAGCTCGACTGATAATGGATGTTGATGCCCAAACTACATCATGCACTGGATAGTGCAAACACCTGTATTCAGGCTAAAAACTTGTAGCCGTGTCTCACAATCTGGAAGAAAATTCCAATCAGGGCTAATAAGCGTATTTGGGTTGACTATCAGGGGCGTCACTACCGGGGTGTGGGAGTGCTAAACCCCCAATAAACTAGCAAAGTTCGATCTGTCGGAAAAATTTTGAGGTCCCTCGGGGAAAAAAATGACACTTTCTTTTGCAATTTATTTACATGGACAGAAATAAATCTTTTAAGGCTACAGAAATAACGGAAAATTTTACGAGCACAAAGTCTTACTTAATGTGAGTTATTGTCGGATGGATATATCCCTTTGGATAAACTTTTAACCAGAGAGAGGTAACCCCTCGCAGATATAACTGTGTTGGGGAACTGTTTTGTTTGTCGGGAAATTACTATATATTTTTAGGAAATTTACCACAAGCCGAGGGTTGTATGTCAGTGATCCCTACTACACACACTATTCGAGAAGCCATTGCTTTTGACGAAATCCAGACTGTCGGGAAAATAGTAATATAGTATTTAGTTAATTGCATAATTGTCTGCCATGAAATTGTCACCTTGCCCGACACTGTAGTTATATAAAAGTCATTTGGAATGTGAGTCAACTCAGCCTGACTGATCGTCGGGGATAGGTTGTAGGTATTCCTGGTCAGTTGCATTGTGTAGCAGTCTGTAGGTTACCCACGCAACTCAATGTCGGCATTGATATCAGTCTATCTACTTTTCATCAATCACGAGGGCGAGAACGTTCACTTTCTGCAACCGTGATCTGATTTCGCAAACCCTCCTTTGTTGACCAATTCATAAAAAATGGGTGACAGTTGGGTCGATGACAGTTGCAAATACCACTACTTCACTCAACTGCGACGCGAACCCCCCCCCCCTCCTCGACTCAACTACGAATATCAAACAGTTTGATATCAAAAGGGACCGAAAGTTGGGTAGAAAACCAAATTTTCTAACACACTTGACCGACCCATCTGCCACGCGACTGGTTTCCGCCGTCCGGTTATAGTCGGGTCGATGCAGTGTGGGTTGGCTTTCTACTTAGTCAAATCGTGAAGTCAGAGCACTTTTGTGTTTGCCGTAAACACCTGAAAGTGCGTACACTTTGTATTGCGGTTTGCGAAGGAGGCTCGCTTTCCTATACTCCTTTTGTAGATGCAATGCCTAAAACGTTTGTAAAATCCCTTAAAATCCTATTTTTCAGCACGCTCGCGCGCATCCTTCATCCGCTAATTTATTGTCCAATTAATAATTCAAGTAAGACGGAACGTGCGTTGGATTATTGCAAAACTCCGTGCAACCTCCGTGATTGCCAGTCCTAGCTGCCAACTCTCAAATTTGCTGCATCACTAAAGAAATGTAATGGAATGGCTATTATGAAACAAAAGCACTTAATGCAATTTTTAGGTCCGTCCAGTGCGTATTTTGTGCAATTTGTAGATAGGTAATTGCTTTGTAAAATGAAGACAAACATTACTAATGTCATCAAAAGTGTTATTTTCAGGCGCATTTATATGTACTCTTGTATGTATTAAGACTTCCCATACAAAAAAAGTGAGTACAGTTATTGGCAAAACTCTGTGGAAACTCCATGACCCTCCCCACTGTATGACCCTGCCCACCGTAGGAACTCTATGACCCACCCCAGCACTGCAATCCCGCTGCAGCTTGAAGAAGTCGACCAGCGGTTAGTCCGAATTCTGCTGTTTTGATAAAGATGTAGACAAATTGTTATTTTATGGCCTGTTTAGTGGGTACTCGATGACTTTTGTAGACAGCAAAATGCTTTATTCTAGTGCCCACAATCCTTCTAATACTTCAGAGCTTCGGGGGACTTCGCCCTCTGGACCTCCACAGAGGGACCAGGGCCGTCGCGACCGGGGGTGGGGTGTGTGACCCCAAAGTTCGTCAGAGCAACAATAGTCGGAAAATCTGAATGCCAGTTGGAATTTTTGATATCTCAGGGTAGCACACTTTTCCGACTGAGCCTATGTCAACTTTGCTTATATTTTCCAACTAGATCAAGTGGGAATTGTACCCAACGTTATTTTCCTCAAGTAAAATCGAATCATCATGACTGTCCTTTTTCACGGAATATTTGTGTATGTGTGTGATGGATCTATTATAATCATTTTCTATCACAAATGTTTCTTAAACTATCAGAATTTTCCCAAAACAATTGCAACTATGAAAATTTGCCGCACACTTCAAACCTTACCACAATGTTGTTCTCATTATCAATATCTTCCAATAACAACTCCCGGAGAATCACAGCAGCGGAAGTTGCAAGCTGTTTGCGAATTACTAGGTAAAAGACTGGCGCTTTCTGAGTGGCATGCAGGTTTGTTGGGCAATTGAAAGTGTCTCGATGCAGATTCTGAATGCAGGTTTTGTCATGGAAATCTTATTTAATGAAAAATTTCGGCCCGCTTAGCGCGCATGCATCACTACTTGCACTCATGCCATGACCATTATTAAGATGAATGTACCAGGCGTGTTTTTACGAGGGGCTGGGGTTTCCTAGCTCCCAAAAATTGCGCAAAATTTTGAATAGACTAGTAGAGGTGAAACCATAGATATATTCAGAAAATATTCCGAATGGCTGTTTATCAGGCCTGTACCCAGTAAGTTGTGTAGCGAAGTTCTTTCTATAACTTCAAAAAGTTTTCCAGCACTACACGCGATTTCATCTTTACTTCTATCTAGTGGTAACGCCCGCTATTTCAAACATATTGGATATATTCAACGTTTCCACAAATATTGTTCTTCCGTGTAGGCGTGATTCTCGAGATACACGAAAATGTTGCGAAGTTCTGTCCTCTTTTTTCTAACTTTGGAATATTCTTTTTTCAGCCTTACAATCGTGGCAAACATATTTTGTAGGAATAAAGATTTTTCAGTTTCGTAGAGGAGCCTTAATGGGTAAGATAGAGGATGTTGTCCCCGACGACTACCGTGCAGTCTCCCCAACAAATCTCTTAGTTTTGCTCTTAAGTAGGGCAAATTTTTCAATAATGAAACAAGAATGTGAAACCTTTCAATAAAACCCCGAATTTGTCGACGCACCTTATATTTCGAGTTCGGCAACCCATTGCATCTTTCAGGGCTTACCGTAGCTGGCCTCCAGTCAGGGCACTTGGCCCTAATACCGGCAAATCAAAGCACAACCTGGCTGAGACTGCATGCAGGCTTTTCCTTTTGGCATTGAAGCATACCCCAAATTTCGGCGCGCTTTGAGCGCGATCCTCACAATCCACGTTGTATCACTTATGAACATTATACGCACAAAAGCACAAGTAAACTTTTCTAGCATAAACTAGATGTACTCTTATGCTGAATCATCCCCGGGGTTTTATGGTAGCCCATGACAGCATGGTCCCCTCACCATCCGAAAAGCACTCAACTCTTCATCTACGCTTGCGGATCTGAAGCAGCACCATCAGACCCTTGTTCCGTTCACTTGTGAGACTTTCTACAAATTGCCGCCAGGGAGGGGGAACTTTTTGCGCACTTAGTGTGCACGTTCATAAGGAGGCCCGATTTCTTAAGGTATGATCCTTGTAGGACTTGAAATATCAACCCATGTGGTTCCCGCAAACTGCTGTCATCTGTTGGCACCACTAGCTACAAACATAGCCTCCTTCCGTGCCCACTTTTGCGGTACCGGAGTCCCCTATGTCAGAATTCCTGACCACGGGCCTTCTCTTTATCCGGTTTTACCAGGGTTAATGGCAACATAGCCCCTTCCCCCTCCCATTATATCCCTACAACCTCGCCTGAATTATACATGGAACTATTCTGGTCACAAAACGTTCCGAAAAACAAAGATACATCTCCAAACATCTGTAGGATCTCACATCAATATGGGATCTCTCAATCTAATTTGTAGCAGATGTGGAAGGTCTAAAGTACGTTGTTGCCGTTATACATTTTTCGAAAATTTTCAAGGACCTCTTTGGGCGCAGCCATTATCGATATAGATGGTGATTGTTAATGCACTTTCGACGAAAAAGCATTCTGAAACGCGCTTCTTAGTCATTTACCCTTTTTGCTATACCTATCAGGGAAGACTAATATCCCTTCCTGCACCTACTCTCCCTCCCGCCCATTTCCCATTGCTGGAAGCATTTCATCCGGATTTTTGTTCAAAATTAGTAAAAATACGAAAGATGTATATTGCTTGACGTCTTACTCTATACTATCATTTGGATGTCAGGTAATAAGCATTATGTCATTGCCCCATTTTATTGATTCCTTGCCGAA
The DNA here is from genome assembly GCA_029531755.1 of Holothuria leucospilota. NCBI lineage: Eukaryota > Metazoa > Echinodermata > Holothuroidea > Aspidochirotida > Holothuriidae > Holothuria > Holothuria leucospilota. The sequence continues at coordinate 29,103,415 of CM055972.1, read as the reverse complement.
GGCAGGCAAGGAATCCATGCGATGGTGATCTCGTGTGTGTTTGTATGTGTGTGAATGTGACGCTTAGCTTGTAAACACGATATCTCCAGTTAGCAATGGCCGACACTTTTCATATTTGGTATACAGATTTGCATGTTGAGAGGAAGAACCCTATTGTTTTTGGCTGAGGTCAAATGCATTTAAAAACACGATATTTCGATTCAGGGGTGTTGGATACTTGCAATACTTGTAAATTTGAGGGATAAGCCTCGGTGCAACAAAGCATCCCCATTCGGCAAGGCATCACTAAGCCTTTTGGCCTTTTGGCATAATTGATCCTGAGCTTCCAGGAGGCCCTATACAGGTATCTGTCAGCCTTTTATAATGCACAATGAAGGAAAGAAAAAGTTCCGTAATAGTCCAAGAAAGTTTCTGTTGACTCCATACACGCTGCCCAGTTAGAAACTAGCCAATGGGGGGGGGGAGGGGGGCTTCAGGAGGTTTGTTGACAACGTATTCTTCTCTTAGACAGCATTATTCTCTGCCTTTATCTAACCAAAAAATTAAAATTAACTAAATTATGCACATTTTCCAGCTATACTGTATATTATCAGCTCCAGAATTACCCCAAAGATAACACCATTTTGCATCTAAGCAACCTTAAATTAACAACAAATTTCTTAAAGGGGAGGGGGAATAAAAGGAGGTGGTGTACACCTCCCTCTTAAAAATTTTTAAAAAGTTAGGTGTCCTTACATGCAATCTGGTGCCACGTATGCTACCTTTTGAAGTAAAATTTATGTTAATGAATTTACGTATTTTAAGCACCAAAATGAAAATCGGCATCAGTGAGGGGGGGGGGGGTGGGGGTGGTGGGAGGGATGGCCCAATTGATTCCTGAATACGCCACCGGTTGTCAACAAACCTCCTGAAGCCACCCTTTTGGCTACTTTACTGTTTCTGTTAGGGGAAGTTTTTACGCAAAAATACGGTCGTGGAGTCCACAGAAACATTCTTGAACTATTACGAAAATTTTCCTTTGCTTCATTTTTCCATTATAAAGGGTATCTAAAGGCTGGCAGACACCAGAATAGGGCCGTCTGAAAGCTCTGGATTAATTATATGTATCAGGTATAGGCCTACCCCACTCTCCTCTTCGTCTTTTTTCTTCGCTTCCTCCTTTCTTCTCTTGTGTTTTCTTCTTTTCTTCTTTTCCCTCTTCGTTCTATTTTCCCCTTTTCTTGCAAATCATAGGGGGCGATAGCCCTCCCTGCCCACCGTGGTACCGCCCCTGCCTAGCCATAACACAGATAAATAAAAACAGGCCCACCACGGTCAAATTGACATTGCCTAATGTTAAACTGCGTTAAACTGCGTTTTTTGCTTATCTTGTCCTCCCGTTATACTTAAATTTTACATCTTGTACTTTTTGCAAAGATTTCCTCAAAACGAGGGTTACTAGTTAACCGTTCTTGACACATCTATCTTGTCGGAAATGAAACCCTCTTTTGTCTGGAAAAGGCCCAACATCCACCCACTCATCGATCCTTAGGGACGTCCCTGTTGACACTTTTGTGGTTGACACAAAAATTATTAGTTTAGGCGTTAAATTTAGTCTACATACCGAACAATTTAATTTCAATTTACATCAAAATGTTGCAGAAAATATCACCAAACTGCACGTAAGCACTTATAATTACGAAGAAGTTTTCAAAGGGGAAGGACATACATCTTTTTATAGGCGGGGTTACGGGGTACAAGGAGGGGAACTCCCCCCGCCCCGCTTTTGCAGAGCTTAGAAATAATAAAATAATAGAGAAAAAACATGAGCGAAAAGAAGCGAGATCAGAGAAATTATAAGAGGATTTTCAATAGCCTATTATGTTAAAAAATTGCAATGTTCAATGAAAGAAAACAATATCAAATACCATAAAAATGCTAATAAGATTTTTCTTGCCTCGCTTTGCGCGTATCCCCAGAAGAAACTGACTGAATACAATTGAAAATTTTGTTTCTTGCCGTAAAATTTCTTTCAAAACGTGGTCGTCGCCTACGCTTCACCCTACTGTGACTTGGAGTTCTGAAATAAGGGTCACTGAAAGTGCTTATGTACGTCATTAAATGCACCGTGGTCCTTGCAAACAAAACCCCAAACCCAATCATGTATGGGGAATCGCTGATCTCGATAATTTTTTTTTCGGCGTGCCTCCGATGAGCCTTATACAAATCGATGACTCGTTAGTACTTCTAAGCTGCTGTGGGAAGGAAACCTTTGGTGAAATTGCCTCGTTAGTATTATAAGGTGTAGGACAGCTTGACTAAATTGCTAATCCCAAAATCTTGCTATCCATCTCTCGCTGTTCACTTCCCCATCCTGAGAAAATTGACTGAGGGCAGAACTACCTTAAATTTGGGATCACCGTAAGAAAAATATTTCATCAGAATTTCATGTTACACCTGGGGGAAGCAGGATTTTTCCAAGAGTGGTCCAGAATAATCGCAAAAGCAGCCATATTTAAGAAAACTTACTTGGGGAGGACCCACAGTCCCCACCCTCCGGCTCCGTGACTTCAGCACTAGCGGTTAAAGTCTTCGCCAGCCACAAGTTCCCAAAATGCAGCTCCAATGAAAATGACTTCCCTGGCACTTTAACTACTGATGCCCTTGGCCATGTCCATGTAAAAACTACCCATAAAACATTTCATTAATTCTTAATAAAGTATAATTTAATTCAAAATCGACACTTCCTTATTTTACACACTAATAAAATGTTAAGGGGATTTGTCACAGACCATCGACAAACATAAAACATGGAAGAAAGAATCTTGGAGTTTTTGAAGTGCCAAATTTTTCTGACCTCGGTCCCATCCGTGGCTGGGATAAAGTCGGCATAATCCCATGCGCCGTTCCTCTTAAATCGCTCTGATCAATTTATCTTGGCCTCTGTAAGGAATGAGCCTAAAATGTGATCGGACATTCGCGGCCAAGAATGGGTACAAAATGCGTCTCGGTACTAGATGACTTACGCGATGAGGTGTGAAGAAAAATGTGTATGATACCCTCTTCACAACTGGCGGAAGCGATTCACCCAGCTTGCTTCAGTGTCTCCCGTGGTCTTTGAACATTGACACCGCCATTACCCGCAATGTAACCAGGTCCGTAAACGGGGAGGGAGGTTTCTAGTGCATCGTCAATGGGTTCGTATTTCAAATCAAATCCCCTTTATAATCGAACCCTCTTGTGAACTAGGGGTGTTTCGTCATTACTTATGATTTCTCTCTCCCGCTTGCAATGTAGAAACTGACATGGTTACAAATTGAACACATTTCACATGAATATTAGGACGACATAATAAGCATGATTACACCATTATCCCATAACACCTTTAATATTTCGCGGACTTCGCTCAGAACCATTGGTTAGATTCCCTTCCATGTTCAAAAAGAGATTAGGCTATATATACATAACATTTACTTTCTTTTGCACACCCATTCTCTTAAGTAATGACTGAGCTGGTTCTATCTGATTGAAATTTCCAAAAATGGCCAGTGTGGTTTTATGTTTATTAATATTATAGACCAGTTTGTGATTAACTTGAATGGGTACTCTTCTGTTCATTTTCCACCAGGGTTTTTAAACCTTAACTGTAAATAAAGTCATGAGACCTCCAAATAAGAGGTGTATTTTCAGATGGAAATGAGACCTCCAAATAAGAAGTGTATTTTCAGATGGAACATACAAGGCATAAAAAGTGCCGTTTTGCAGCTTGAAAGATATTTTGGGAAAACGTCCCGACATGTTACTCGCTAACTGGTGGTGCTCTCCAATGAGATATTTTCATGTTTTTTTTTTCGTTTCAAACCACTAACCTTCACTTTTCAACTGAAAAAAATCCTCTGAAAGGACCTGCTTCCTACGACTCTGAAGGGGTTGTGTCACTAGGACGAGCAAACTTTTTCACCTGCGTCCGGCGCATATGCACATTTCGACGATGAAGCTATCTGAGAAAAGTGTATGGCATTCTCTTTGGGGCCAGCCTATGGCCAGCCCCTTGTATTTCCCCTGCAGATGGGGATTTAATGTAACCTGTAGACCCATTTTACCAACACCACATTTCTTTGTTATGGAAGAACAAGCAGCCATCTTGAGGCCCGGAATAAGCGAGGCGCAAATGTGCTTACGTATTCAAATGGTAAATCAGTCGACGTTTGGCAGTGGTGCCACATGTGCGTGTAAAATATACCGCACATACGGTAAAGTGTACAACTGTAGTGTAAGTGCAGTTATGCGGTAGTGTACAAAAGTGTTTGTTCCACTTGTGCCCTAAACAAAGCCACGTTATATTTTGAGGTATATTCTAACCCCCTTTTGAAAAATCCTGCGTACGGGCCTGGTAACCAACATCTCTCACTGCGCTATTATTTAAAGAATTCGAAATGGCCCGTCCTCAAAGTAGCGTGACACGTAGAAAATGATGGGTGTGTGAATTAATCACCCTACCCACTGTACACTGTTAACGAGGAAGCTAGTCCTTTGATCCGTAAAATTGAAGTATATATTAATAAGGATCACTTTTCATTTCATTTCATTTCATTTCACTTGATGGAATAGTTTATCGAAATTCATTAGCCGGATTGTAATAACCTGCACTAAGTCATTAACATTGCATTTTTGCAGTGTGAAATTAAATAAAATATCTTGAAGGGCGTAACAGGAACCATCTTCTCCTATTAAAATATGAAATATCGCAAGAGGTAGCGAGAATTTCCCACAAACCCACCGGGGCTCCGCTTCTAAACCCCATGCGTGCAAACTCACCCTTCGCCATCGTTGTGCATCTGAGCTTGACCATCGTGGCCCACCCCTTTGAAAATTCCTTCTTAGCCTACTCAAGAATTGTGTTGACCTGTATCTTCTCATTCCTAGATTGTAGGTCTACATCTAACTGTGATAACAGTCCGGAGTGGGAATTGCCCGGGTTGGCAATTGTCCGGAGTGGAAATTGTCCGGGTGGGGGTTGTCCGGAGTGGCAATTGTCCGGGTTGGCAGTTGTCCGGGTGGGAATTGTCCTGGTGGGAATTGTCCGGAGTGGGAATTGTCCGGGTTGGCAACTGTCCGGGTGGCAATTGTCCGGGTGGGAATTTTCCGGAGTGGGAATTGTCCGTGTTGGCAATTGTCCAGGTGGGAGTTGTCCGGGTGGGAGTTGTCCGGGTGGGAGTTGTCCGGGTGGGAGTTGTCCGGGTGGGAGTTGTTTGGGTGGGAATTGTCCGGTGGCAATTGTCCAGGTGGCAATTGTCCGGGTGGGAGTTGTCCGGGAACCCCTGCTAAGGCCCAAGGGCTGCAATTTGAATTACGGAATAACTGTAACTTATATAGTATACCAGGGAGGTGATAAGACCACCTACTGTAATGTAATGGTAGTTCCGTTAGGTTGTCAAACAGAAACTCCCTGGTTCAGAAATACAGACATAATGTAGTAATAATTCCCACAAAAGTACTGTACTGTACTTAGTTCGTATTTTCTGAACTTTTTGTACATGCTGTAGAGGGCTTTTGTTATTGTCTGACGTGATGTGATAGAAATGATTGGATTGGTGGATTTCAAATCAGGGGTGATGGAGGTGTGGTTTTGCATGCATAATTGGTTGGGTGAACAAATCTATTAGTTGTTACAGAAAGGTTAATTACTCATTAGTTAGTGCTCAGAGGGTAGAATGTTTTTCTTAGTTACCTCTCTTTCATCCAACAGGACCCGATCGCAAGTAAACAAGGATAGATTCAATAAAAAGCCAGACAAACACAATATTTCCCTTTAACCTTCGTCCCTAGGATAGCTGTAATTTTGGGATACCCTGATGGGTTTATTTTGGAAGTAGCTATTTAGTTCTTTGAAAATATGAACATTGAGCACCAAACCAGAAAGTAACAGATAATTCATGAATAAAGGACTAACAAAAATAATGCAGACTTATGCAACACTCCACACCATATTTTTTGCATATATGCTTGAATCTCAGAAATGGTCCACCTTTGAAGAACGGTAAAAGTTATATTCAAAATAATTTCAACCGATTTTTCATTAGGGGATCTTAATCTAACTTTCTCTCCTGTAAAACAACTGGTTTGGTTACATGTCCACAGACCTTTAACTGTGAACTTTGTCAACTTTAACAAAGTGAATGTCATTCATCTGACCTAATGTATTTTTACATAGCAATGTGTCACTTGAACCCTAAAATGTATGCTGCGAATACATAACTGAATATGAAGAAAGGAAAATTTTCAGACACATATATCTGAAAATTATACTTATTACTCACCCTGTAAAAGGTTTCCCCAATCAATACAATCCAAATGCCACATGCAAGAACACTAAAAATCTTAGTCTTTGCCTACGATAGCTGCAACTACTGTTCAGATGTCTACCAACTGCAAAAGATCCAATGGTAGCATGCTTTAAGGAAGCACTAGTAGCATGAACTACTGATCTCAAGATTCTACTGGTCAAGCAAAATTTTTGATAGGGCTTCATTTAAGTGGCAGGACACAATCTGTTCAAATAAACCTTTGTCCAGCAGACGGTCAAGAGAATAAACAGAGAGCTGTGTAAGACTGCCAAGAGAGCAATGATAAAAGAGATTCAATTAATCACAATCTCCCCTAATGTGACACTCAACAACACTGTCAAGATAAAAAGAGATTAGACTAAGTACCTGGAATGGAGAGTGGTGGCCGCTACTGGAACAGGGGAAGACCCTCTTTGTCCACTTTTTTGCTGAGGATTGAACTCCAGTCTGCTACAAATAAGTCAGATTTGAAGAGAGAATCAGTTAAAGGCAATAGGCAGTAGCCCCAAAATTTTCTTTGAAAAATCAGCAAACTCTTGCAAATTTCCTCTTCTTGCATTAAAAGCACTTCTGAAGACGTTTTGAACATAACTATTACAAACAATAGTAAAGAAAGGCAAACTTCTCCTTGAATTCCACAATTCACTCACAAAAATATTGTCACATGTTCAAAATAGGCCAATCATGAACTAGAGTGACAGGATACACTCACTCTGTTTGGGGTGACTGCCTACTGCCTTTAAACTTAACATAGCTAAGACTGTACAGAGCCTGGTGGGAGAGATACAGACCAAATGTCTGTGTCATAAGTTTTCTATGTTATCAAAAATGATGGAAATCATGGAAATCAGGAGTTGAGCATGAAAAATTCAACATGAAAACGAAACACAAAAAACAGTTACATCCCACAGAATTGAGAGACTGTCAAAGAATTGAAACTTGAATGATATGCAATCCACCACACTAACTGAAATACAAATTTGTTTTACCTTCTAGCCAATATCTGAAACTTTTTCTGATTTTCAGGTGTTATTTTGAAGAAAACAATCACCTCCATAAATTGTATTTCAGGTTTGTGGGTGCACACTAATGACTCTCATAAAGTGTAATGTTGACAAGAATGTACTATGGCAATTTTTCTCATTTTCTCAATACTTTTCACCACCTGTCAATGTCATTTTCAGGGACTCCTTTTGAGGTCAGTAGGGTAAACTCAAACTCAGCATAGTGTTTTCAGACACTGCTATTAATTGACAAATGTCTTCACTTACATGGTAATAACAATCCCTCATGCCAGCTAGTTAAAAATAATTTTTATATTTCACAATTTAAAAAAAAAAACATCAAAGCTACAAACCCACAAACACATGTGCATTACAGGAAAATGGCAAGTTGTAGATAATGTACAAATTTACAGTTCTCGAAGTCTGGGACACTCATTTACATATATGAGAGTTAAGCAACCATAGCAACCATAATTCACAAAATCTATGCAAGTTCAAACTATGCCTTCAAATAGTGACAAGAAGATCAGCGAAATGTGACATGTGCGTGTAGCCCACATTACACACAGATGAGTTCTCAGTGGAATATGGCTATGAGCAGTTTTATAAAACTGCATGACAGCTTGGCCCTTTGGTGTGAGGTACTAAGGACTGTTATTTTTAAACTCAAAGAAGGCCTAACAGTTAACTTAGTAGGTAAAGTGTCAACTGATTGAGAAGAAATTGGAACCATCATAAAAATACAAAATTTTAAAATTCCCATTTTAGAAAATGGTAAAATATTTACTTATGGTATTAAAGGTGATACCAGATATTTTTATAAATTTTGTTCACTTGCTTTTTTAGATGCCTTGTTAATTTGAGTGTATAGTGTCTTTTAAGGTTCTACATTTTCTACCTTTCTAATTTTCAATTTAATTTAAAGAATAGAAAAACCTTACCTAAAAACTTTACTTCAAAGCTATAAAGAATTAAAATAATATGCAACATGAAACACATGCCAAAATTATGTTCTTTGGATAAGCCTGTGGAGACATGGGCATTAAATCAAAGGACTATTAGCATGTCTAACAATATGGGCATTGGAAGGTAATGACTGGACTGAGTTTATATGGACATTTTAGTTTTTGTTGAGCAATTGTTAGGCAAATGGAAATTAAAATTGATTTGCTCAAAGTTGCAGCTTAATAATATTCGTCCAATATTGTTACCCATAATGAACTTTATGTAACAAATTCTGAAAACATATAGTTTTATGGGCTCACAGCTTTTCTCTCAATGCTATAGGTCAAGTATCGTGTCTTGTGTTGGTCCAAGGGTGGGAGAATTTAAGAAAAGTACCCCAAGCCTTTAGTTTCACAATTTTAATTTCTTTGGGGGGGGGGGTGTGTGTAACAAACTGTCCGCCCTGTTTGGCTGTCTGGAAGACAGTTGAATTGTTTGAGAGAAAATTCTCATGTTGCACTGTTTGCCACCTCTCTCCTTCTTTCATAAAATTTGGTTGCCCATCATGACAACTGCTACTTTTCGTTGTACATCACAAAATTTGTTTGTCGCTTGCAACTTGATTACTGTTAAAATCAAGCCCTGCTGCCCTATCTGAAATTAAATAGAATTTTTCACTCAGTGTTTAGAGGGCAGTACTGTTCAAAATAAAGGTTTACAAAAATGTTTCTTATCTAAACTTGGTGGGATGGGGTTTTGACTAATTGGTGTAACTTTGGGATATATTTGCATGCACAGTAATTCTGGCTGTTTGTCTGTTTTAATGTGTTGTTTGAGAGTTGCACTGCCTTTATACTCATTAATCCATAGGACCACAATGGAAATATTGAATTTTCGAAAAATCACTCTACTTTATCCTTGGTAATCACTGTGAGTACTGCATGTTTGTAAGTTTTGCAGTGCTACAATCAATCATTTAATTAATCAAGCAAGCAAGTAATCAAGCAATCAATCAATCATCGTTCCAAAGGGACAAATTTAAATTGAAAAAACTGCACAATGTTGACTCCATCAAAGAAAATACATTGACACAAAGAAAATGCTGCTCGGTACATGTCCATCAAAGGTGTTGGTTGTGTGGGGGTTGTGGTAGCCCACTTTTGTAGCACATAAATTTACATCTCAAGAACTGATAAATGTGTGACAAAGGTAAGGCCTAATGAAGGCCTAAGCCGTTTGTGGTAGCTAACTGTATGCTGCTTCATAACCAATACATTTAGCCTCAATGGCCTTTAACTGATGTTAAGGGTTGATTCTTCATTAGGAAACCACAATGTTACAGTCACCTGCCCGCTAACGGGTTCCCTAAATGAAAGCCCATATGATAAAAAAAAGAAAGGAAGCTTCCTCTTAAGTCTTGCAAATTTATATAACTATACCCTCCCCCCCTCCCCCTGTCATACTTTCAGGCAAGTAAAATAACTAATGGAAAAGAAATGAACATCAAAAAAGGGGCAGAATATAGAAACAAATAACAACTTACTTAAACTTTTCCAACTTAGCAGGCAACAAAATTCAACTCTAGCTATCACCAACACAAAATGATCCTCACACCTTGACAGCCAGGACAACTCTGACTGAAAATCATAAGAATTTACTCATCCCCTGGCCCAAACAATAACAAAATTACAAAATTGCTGCCTAGCTGGGCAGGCGTTAGAACAATATAATATCCCCCTTCCACTGAAACTTCAGGGGAAGCAGTTCAGCAGCATGAAAGGATGCAATGATCAGCTGGAATGGTTTTGTTACTAGTAGTTGATGTGATGAGAATGGTATGGTTAATACTGGTTCCTGGATGATGAAGTGAAGATAGGTTTTGAATATAGGCCTGTACATGAATGATTTCTTTACTCAGACAGCCTAAATCCATGGTTATTTCCTAAGATCAACCTTACCAAGAAATTTGTTTATTCCTTGAGGATCCACTGATTACCACAGAAGAACTTAATAACACTCGGTAACAAAAGATTGGAATCCATAACCACTGAATATCAAAGATGCAAAGCAAACTTGACAAATTTAAATTTTGATTTTGCATTTAATGTCTCTTACTCAGTTTTTAAAATGGTGATCATGTAATTATCCTACCTTTATTTTGCAATCTTACCTTTAAAAGCTAAGTTTTTGTTTAATGTTTAGATATCTTAGTATTTTACATATTAAAGGTTATAAATAAGGGTTTTCACTTTATTTTTGATGAAGTTTGCTCTTATATTCCAGCCTAATTTTATGTTTCTAACTTAATTAGCTACTACTGAGAGCCTCTACTTGGTTTTACATTGTATGATTATACATTTCTTTACAACCTTACCTTTATTTACACTTTCTTTTATGTTATAAAGCCGTCTTAGTCTTTCACAAATTATTTTTAGGATTTCAATTAATGTGCTCTTAAATAACAGCCCTCTTTTGTTTTAAACTTTTAGCTACTCTTTATTGCCTATACTTAGCTCCAAATTTGATGATAACTTTTATAATCTTACCTTTATATGCTAAGTTTCATTTTCTTTCATGTCTGGAGGTCAGCTACTTCTTTCACAAGTTTTTAGGCCTTCAATTGATTTCCTCTAAGACCCCAGCTTGTTCCTTTTCATTTCTTGTTTCTAAAGTAGCTATTTTGAATACTTTATTTTACTTTGTGTTATTTTTAACTTTTATGTTTTGGACTAGGCCTATGCTTTGTTCTAGGTTCTATATTCTCCAAGGATTCGCTATATATCTTCTTACAACTTTATCATTTTGTATTGCTTTATCACTGTTTTGAATTGTTTTGTGTTTTTATACCATTCATTTGATCATTCAAGTGGTATATTATGCAGTGCATAGTGTATGAGGACCTCATGGAAGATTAGCTCAGGCTAAATGCCAGTATGGAAAGTATGGCAATTGCACACCCGAGATTTTTTTTTTTCTAGATTTTTATTGCACACTTGAAAATTCACATTGCACACCTGATTTTTTAAGCCAACAGCCATTGCCTCGTATGACCCTAGGTAGGCCTAGCCTATATGTTATACTGACTTGACTATTGGATGATCGCAAGTCGTGATCATGACGTGCTGATGACTTGATTGAATGATGTATGCAGTGTGGGCCATCACTCGGCCAAGACCCCTGGAGTGAGGCATATTTGGAACTTATGATCCAGTATCGATCCCATACTTTCTACTCTGAATGTTAAGGAGGCCTTCAACAGTTTTGTTAAAATTTCTCCCAAGTATTTATTTCACACTTGACTTTTCGTGTTCACACTTCAAGTGTACATTTGACATCTTGTTGCACACTGCACACTTCAATTTTTTTCACATGCACACCCGAGATCTCAGCAGAAAGTGCCATACTTTCCAATCTGGGCTAAATGAGTTACCCTCAATAAATAAATAAAAATAAGTAAAAAAGTGAAAATGAACAGAATGCATGGTATGGTGAGTTGAAATGTGTGACCTCTGCCAAGGCCTAACTTTGGCCCCTCTTGGCTTCATAAAAATAATTTTAAGAAAAAGTGCACTGAGGCCTATGCTAGCCTTTGTTGATCAAATAGCCTAGGCTAAGTTAACAGTTACTCCCTAGCCTTAGTTAGTTCTTCTCGGATACTGGCAGAGTTTTTCAAAAGAGCATGGCCTGTAAGCCAATGGTAATCTATAGGCCTAGGCCTGGGCCTAACATTAGTTTAGACCCAAGCCTACGGCAATGTTGTTATTCTGCCCATGCCCATTTTATTTTAGGCCAACTTTTTTGTTGTAAGAAACAATTTTCATTCCTTTTCAAATTTTTTTTATTAGCATAGCCTAGCCAAATTTTCTAATTTGAAGGGTTAATCAGGGGTCAAAATTTAATTTTTTTGCTGCTGTTCTAAGGAACAGCTCTTTTTCCAAAATTATTGTTCCGGATCAGATTTTACTGTTCCGGAGCACAGTACCTCGGCAAACGTACAGTTCGTGCACACGTGCAAACTGCAAAGGTGCAAACTACTGTTAACTGTATTCGAGTGGTATGACTGCACGACTTGACCGTAACTTGGGGAGGGTGAATTTTTGCCTGCAGCGGGGATTAGCCAGTGGGATATCCTGATTTTCTTTTGCTTCTTACTGTAATTTTAAGCACAAATTTATTGCCAATAACCTTGCATTGTCCCGAGACCTAGCATTACAGTGTCCCAAAACCTACTGTAGGACTCAAAATTGATGCAGAAGGTACAGCAAGCAAGGCAAGTTGTATTTGAGTGAGAGCAAAAAAGTTCCACGGGAAAGGAATATTTTTGCTTGATTCATCCTTTGCATTGCGGTTTACTGCTATAGCATAGCAATGAGTGGGTACTCCAACATATGAGTGCACATACTGTTGTTATTTTCTCGCAGCAAATTTACGTGAAATCGTTCTAGTCGTATCCTTCGCCATAACCTTGATTCAAGTATCATTCCACACAGTAAGTCAATGGGAAGATCTTGCAAGGAAAAGCAAACACTTAGGACCCATTGACTTTGGTTGCAAGATATCAGCAGTCAGAATTGCTTTTAGTCGTTTCAAGTTTCCATGCTTAGTTGCTAGCGTAGAGGGAATATTAATACAAAACCCCCTAAAAGCACAATAAAGTGGAGGGAATATCAATGAACAGTTAAGAGGTCATTTGGAACATACCACGCAAGACAAGGGGTGATGCAAGATGACCTTCACTTGCAGGGCAATAAATGACATACTGTACTAAACGTTTTTCTGCATTTGGTAATAAAACTTCAGTATGTGCGTTTACACAGTATTGTACCATGCAGCACAGGGAATAACACATGCAAGTGTAACCGACTTTAAAGGGGAAATGCAGTCACCCCAACTTGAAGTAGTGTACATAGTAGACTGTCCTGTTTCATGATTGGCTCTTTAGAGTCATGTGACGAAATTTTTTCTCCTTAAATGTGAAATTTACTAGAAGTAACTGATTGGTTTACCTTGAATATGAAATATTGAAGTCCTAAAATATTATGAAAGATACTTTGAAGAGAAATAAGAAGAAAACTGTGAGATTTAGCTGTTGCTTCAAAATAAGTTTGGGGCGACTGCTCTTGCCCTTTAATTGATAACGGTGGAACGAGATTGCATTTCATACTTATGCCAAAATTAATGGGGATTTTTTATATTCACAGCATCATTACTTTATCAGAGATTAGTATGTGCGTATATTTATATGCACTTTGCTTCCTGTGGAAAAACACTGTTCCACGGTACAGTGGCTTTTGAAAAGTTACTGTTCCAGCACTAAAAACTAAAAGCACTGTTCTCGGAACAGCGAAATAGTGGGAATTTCGACCCCTGGTTAATTCTGAGGGTAGGCCTAAGCCTAGGCTAGGTTAGGCCCATACATTTTTTAAAACATAGCCTAGGCCTAAGCTACTGTAAGTGTAACTTAGGCAAGTTTTTTTAAGCATAGGCATACTTACAGTAGGCTACCTCTAACTTACAACCACTCGTTGGCTACTGACACCCTTACTTCAGGCCTACTAGGCAAGGATATCTTTTCAATTCAGTTTATATTTATTTCTTTGGGTAGCCTTGCCTACCTAACGTTATGTTTGAACTTAGGCTACTTGTTACTGTTTTGGGCTAGGCTAGGCCTAAAGTGTTAAAAATGCAGTAGGCCTAGCCTATGCAAAAGTAAACAATTACATTGCATGCTGTCCTAGCCTAACCGTATATCCCGTTTGCAGAGAACTGTTTTTGTAGGCCTAACGTTAAAGTTAGTACAGAACCAGAACCAGAACCAGAACCAGGCCTAACGTTAGTCCTAGCCTTGGCTCTAGCTAATTTGCCCTTGTCAGTGAAAAGTATAAAAAAGACATTGACCTTTTTACCAGGCTTACTAAGAATTATCTCTCAACTGGTTGAGCTACTTTCCCACCAAAAGGTCTTCCAGCTCCCGTGCACGAGTTTTAGCAGATCTGGTAGTACAGTGGGGATGAATGCCCGGCCGGCCGGTCGGCTGTACCTTTCACCGATTGGTTTAACTTGGTTACCAACCAGTTTTTCCACACTCTAAATTCATTTTACCTCAAAATGGAATTTTAAATTTCCTGAAATCGGCTTGGCATTTCCTGATATTTTCAATAACGCTTCTTTTATGCTGCTTTAATGGCTGATCCAGGATTTCATCGTGTCAAGTCATACGTTATTTCCATACGCCATACGTTATTTCCAGATTTCCCGAAATTTCCCGAAATTATCCCCCTTCCCAAAAATTTCCCGAAGACCTAATATCCCGAATTTTGGGTAATTTCGGGAAAAGTGGAAACACTGTTGCCAACTTACCTGTTCAGTCTGAGTCATGACCACGGACTTCAATACATGGACAGAGGATTGCGCAATCAATACTGTCGCCACCGTTCGAACAAATTTAGGCTGACCAAGATGGCCGCCGGGTTGCCACCATTTGCCCAATTTGACGATGAATCTGCAACATTTCAGACAAAATATCAGTATGAATGGAAGAACAATATCACAGTCCTCCATTCTATTTGATGAATTTGACCTGAGCTTGCATTCTTTCGAAAATATTACAAGTTTTTCACACAATTTGTCGATACTGAGCCACTTGAGCAAGTCCAAACTTTTACACACAAGACAGCCATATTCAGTATTGGTAAGCCTACTCGTGTACGTACACGGTGGAGACAATTTACGCATAGGACGTTAGTGCAATATGCTCTGTCCATGTATATAAGAAGTCCGTGGTCATGACAGATGTGACAGATGCATGCACCTAGTCGATCAAGATCACCCTGACAGTTTACCCACCTCCCATCCCTTCCGCTCCGAAAGTTTCAAACTAAGTTTTTTTGTGTAAAATTTGTGGATAGTAAAATGCCGAAAGAGCGTCTAGATCAGAGATGGAGAAACTCCGGCCGCCTCATTTTTTCCCACGACGTTATGGGCAAATTCTATTTTCAAAACTTTTCAAATTTGTTTCTAAATCATGGATGTAAGGCCAGTGGCGTAGCTAGATATTTTTTGTTGGGGGGGGGGGGGGGCAAAAGACTTCTGACAGATTATTATCTTGAAGTAATGATGTACTATCTAAGCGTAGCGTCACCATAATCTGGCGTGTAGCGCGCGGGAAAAAATTAGATTAAAATATCTCCTTGATTATGCCTTAAAGTGACAATTCCAGGCCTTGTCAGTAACATAACTCTCAAGTTCCAAAAAGCTAGATGCGGGTCCACCTCTGACCTGTCCGCTGATGGACCGCCGGCCTGGGGGAGGCGTATAAGGGGAGGGGCCACCTCCCCTTATGGAAAATTTTGGAATTTCATAGGTGTCTACACGCAAAATGGTAGCACTTTTTTGGCAAATCAGTCAACGTAATTTCATTAATTTGCCACCAAAAATATCTGCACTCACAAGCTCGCAAAATTTAAAGCTTTCCAAATGATAGCGATCATTGGTTGTTTTTTGTTACCTTTAATTTCTGATGCAGCACAGTTCAGGAATTACGTAGCACGTTCGGCGTAAACGACACCGTGCTGCTGCTATAAGTGATACACTAAGGGAAGCGGGCCTGTGTAAAATTCACACCGAAATGGCATCACACACTTTCCAAAATGGGGGTTTTTCTTGAATTAGTTTCTTTCACAAAAATATGTACATATCTTAAAAGGAATTACCACAGGCCCTGATAGTGCAAAGGTAATTACGTATTTTTGCATAGGACTGAGTGGTTATGATAAAGTCGGCTAAATCATTTCGTTCGTTTGTCAGTTCGTTGGGTTGAAATTTCTGAGACAAGCCCTGCCTCTAACCCGCGAAACGGGCATTTGTTTTGGGGTTGTAAGTTGCTTTGCGCGGCTATTAGACTCGATTGCTCCCATTAGAACATTTCCGATACCTGCTATGGAGGTTAGCTATGTTGCTACAATCTACGTAACAAGAGTGCCTTTCGCAAGGCAAGCAGCGGAATGCACCAAGATGTGACATGGTACCGTGATTTGCTAAATTTGTGGTTTAGTTGGGACGTATGATATTTCGGAAGGCAGGGTTTCGTTTTGTGGCTCTATCATGTATTGAAATGCGGGTTTTTCAAAGGGTTGGGTGGGTCAGCGGGTTTGGGTGTTCAATGCGGGCCAAACCCGCGAAATGCGGGTCACTTGGGAGGTATGCAGTTACCATTTCGATGTGTAATTCTGCTTAAAAACATAAGATGTGTTGTAAGTAAACCCCTAAGAATATAATTTTAGCTACTAATTTCCGTTGCAAGAATTTTTAATGAAGGTGGTAAAAATTTCCGATAGAGACTAGAAATTTCCGACAGAGGCCTTCGGAGGCTTTGTGGAGGCGACCGCCCCCTGCCCCTCTCTAGCTACGCCACTGGGTTAGGCGTGGGTCACACTACAGCGATTTCGGATCGGATTACGGTCCGATTTTTTTGAGTTTTAGTTAGAATCTTCTTCATCTGGTCGGAGGGAACCAAAAATTTGCCAACCTGTGTAAATGTTTGATTTGTATCAGAGGACTATGTAAATGAAAGGTAACCTTATTATTTCGTGACGTCACATCGACAGAGAGCTTTTAACGGACTACGCGTTATCTTAGAGAACAGCCCATGATTTCATAATTGCTTCAATAACTTAATAAAACTGAAGCTTTTCTTCTATAAAACCCGCAAAATTAGCTGCGATAAAGTTTTTCAATATGCTTCCAACCCGTTATTTTGGTTATGCCATCCTTCTGTCGACCTGTCACTGCATGTTGTTTCGTTAGCAGTTGGTGCCCTGTCCCTCATCGGGAGCTTCTCCCCCACCCCCATCCTCAGCTGGTTACCAACCACCACGAAGTGGGGTTTCGATAGACT
Source organism: Holothuria leucospilota (assembly GCA_029531755.1). NCBI lineage: Eukaryota > Metazoa > Echinodermata > Holothuroidea > Aspidochirotida > Holothuriidae > Holothuria > Holothuria leucospilota. The sequence continues at coordinate 29,086,244 of CM055972.1, read as the reverse complement.
AGCCAGCTAAGGTATAGCCAATTTGGTGGTGGGCCAACTTGTATAAGGTTGGAATATATATTACTATATTGCACTTGGGTCTTAATTTCCCTTCTCTTTCTTAACAGAGTAACCCACATTATGTTGAAGTTATTAACATATGAACATTGAAATAATCCTTCGCTTTTGCATATCAAAGTAGCCCCCCCCCCCCCATGAAAGGGACAGGGGAGGTATCTGGCCACGTTGATCCTCAACGGTTGTTGAACCCACCCTAAGGGTATGTGTCCGCACGTATAGTATTTTACAGTAGTGACTTTACTAACGTTTTCTCGAGTGAAGTTTGAGTTGACGTAGAAGAGGCCTAATGTATTAATTTATTTATACCAACGAAGTGCCATAGCTATGGGTTGTCGCAAGTACTAATGCACAAACTTTAAGTCATAGTCACCCGGCGGCATAGGGACATGTTTACTTTCGGTGGCGCATAAGTGAAAGACCAAAAGAAAGTACGTTCCTCCTCCAGGGTTACCCTGAGGAGAGAACAGCTTGTGGTCGGTTCGTTTACCTACGGACGTACCGACAAATTATATTCAGCACAACCAACAGGCGAACACCGACGATTGCCACGTATCAGTTTCTACAGAATCGAGCACGTGCAATTATTTTTTTGTGTGCCTCAGTCGGAAAATGACAACATAGTATCTTTAAATTGTGTGATTGCACTTTCCCTGCACAATTTCACTCCCACCGTACAACCAGCCATCCCACCCCCTTTAAACATCTTGGGTATGGTCAATGCTGCTCGTTTCCTGATCAAAAGTTTTAACACAGATAAATATCCCTGGCTTCTCAGTATTTTGTTGTCTGACAGTTGAAGCTGGTATAGCCAACCAAAACTTAATCCTAAATCTCCTTCAATTATTCTTTTGAGAACTTTTATCCAGTCTCAAATGAATGGCATGTGCAGCATTGCGCCGTTCATTAGGAATTTAACGTGGCCGGACGGGATTACCCAATAAATACAGTTCAAGTTTGCATTGCACATGGTACTTGGAAAGGATGGGGCTAGGGGGTTTACAGGTCGAAGAATATTTTCTTTCACGCTATCTTAGACCTAGTGAATAGTGAAAGACCACCCGGACTTCATTCAAAAACTCTGCAACAATGGATCACCGCTAATCCAAAACACGGAATGTTAACAGGGATTAGCTTCCCTTTCATGAGCAATCATGTGTAGGTCTCCTTAGATTGAGAGCTGGGTCAAGTTTTTGTTTCTTTTCTTTCTTTGAGAGACACTCAACGCTTCATTGCCTAGCAACCAAAACTAAACGGCTTTTTCCATCTCACGTACACTTGAACTGGGAGATAGAAAAGCAACTTCCCACGTTGTTTACATGTTATAGACTGGTATAGAAATACACATATTCTGCAAGGCTAGTAAAATCGGGGAACTTGGAGTAGAAAATTGGTTTGAAGGATTCCTAGTTGATGATGGCAAATGTGATAGTTAATTAGATTGTTTCTATTCCCTAGCTCACAAGTATCTTTCATGGTGTTTCACAACACAAATGGATATCACCATTAAAATAGATTGATCTTGCATAGACTTACATAACAATTCATGAACAATGCATCACGATTATCAGTAGTAACGGCTGGCCTGCACTTCGTCCGCAAAGCTTATGATAGGTGTACTCTTAATGAAAAACTAATACAGACAAGGCATGTCCCGCTGATCTCCCCTCTCCCTTTCACGCAGCGATCGCAGTATTTTATAAGTACCAACAATGTACTATACCGTAATTGTCATTGTACATGACCCCCCCCCCCCCTCCCCCATCATGCAATAGATTGTCCCTTTGAAAGACAGCAGCAGAATGTTATAACATATTTTACCGCTAGTTTTGGTCAACATTAAAGGCCTTTGTCACGGTGTGTAGATTATGTAGTTACACAGTATGTAAGCTATAGTTCTGTAGATTAGAGTATGATAGTCTACGATTTTACTGTATTTTACGGCGTGGGCCTAAACAAACCTGTCAACTTACATGACTCATTCAACAGCGTCACAAGTTGCATGGTCCAAAAAGGGCTGTACAAGACTTTTCAACACTCTTGAAGTATCTGTTGTCTCTGACATATTCGTCACAATAATCCATAAACAGTAACCATGTTTACTGAAACAACAAGCATTTCCCTAACTTAAATCCAATATGGTCACAACTAACGACAACTTACGAAAGGATTGAAAGAGCAGGTTCAATGAAGAACCTTGACGGTAGCAATATGTTTGTTTACAACGGTATGCAAATAACTGAACAAGCTCTTGTGATTGGCTAGTTCTTAATGGAGAAAGTGACGTTTCTCTTTCCACTCTTTCAGGTACTAAAATTATTGCCCAAATTGTAGAAAATTAGGAAAAAACAATATGTTTGGTTGAATTCACACAAAAACCTTCAGAGATATTGTAAGGAACTTTTGAATAAAATACAAAGATGCTATATTTAAACATGTTATCCCTTTTCGTCGTGTGAAATTTTGGTGAAAAGAATTATGTGATATGTTTACAATATGCCTGTGAATGACACTATATAATCAAACCAGTTCAGTGCTCGAGACTAAGTACAAGTAGTACATGCCTTAAAAAGCCTCTGTACGTGGTGTGACACTTTGAGGGTCCAGGGGCCGTGTCATTTCCTCCCTCACTGCTTGCCACATACTAGAGTCGTTCACGATGACGATAAGGATCGCTCAGCTCTTACAGGGGGCGTCCTTTCAGATGTGAGCAGAAGCGGACTAAATAGCCTGCGAGCATTGGGTTACTCAGACACTTGACACGGTGGGGTTTCTCGATGACCAGCGTCTATGAATACGTGATTCTAGTCTTTTGATTACATTTCATGTTCCAGTTTACACAATTGGTGGCGCTAGCTCATTTTTATATTGATGTTGCTTCGGTGATAAATGCTCTGTCTGCTAAAAGATACTAGCGCCACCTTTCCATTTTGTTTCTCTTTACTATCCACAAAAGAAAGTAAGACCACTAATGTGAAATTTGATCGCCAATGACCACTACAATAAGGAATATTTTTCTTCGCGTATCTTGCGTGACACAAAATCCCAGCACAGCCCAATTAAAATATTGTCAGCTCCCGTTCGACCCATCTCTTTCACTTCACTACCCCTCGCAACCTGTATCCAGTTGATGATTTTTTGAAGGGATCCCCAGAGAAAAGTCCCGAAAGGCTCTGTGGTATTTACAAATGTTGGGCTTGAGAATGATGTATGTAACTACCTACGCAAACAGCATTGAATGTGCACAGGGAAGACCATAAAAACTGAAATTTGAGTGATTTTCTTAAAACCCTAATTGGGGCCAACAAAGGTCGATTTCATGATGTCGTAAAATTGATAGTACGGAGAATGGATTATAGAATCAGTTGCACAGGGACTTTCACCAATATCACTTATGTTGATCAACATGAAGTAATGTCAAGCTCCGGTATATAAATTGTAGACAAAGAAATGACATTGAGTGGGCACTAAACTGACTCCCCAAATAAGGATTTGATATTGTTTTAATCACAGTCTTCCTCCGTCTGAAAAACAGACGACCGGGCCGTCACACAGAGGGCTTGATGGTAAATTGAAGTGTGAATGGTAGTGAGGGTTTCCCTGGGCTTTGGATTTATATTTTTACCCAAATTGTCCTACATACAGAAAGTAAAAATGGGAGAACTGGCAAGGAGGGTCACACCTGAAACAGCCCCGAAGCAGGGTCACGGTGAAGAAAAGTAGCAGGCTATTGGTTTGCACCTTGCTAGCTGCAGACCTGTGGTTTATACCTGGTAGTTGTTGCGAATGTCCAGCGATGTACTCTTTACCTCGTGAAGTCATTCGGTGGAGATCATCTGCTTGAATTAGTTGAACACTGCAAAGGATTTCACTCGTACTACTTAAAAGGTGCTTCAGCCTGTCCTGTTCCAAACGCATTGCACAGTGCGGTACTTCTTTGGATTCAATATGCTTGTCCAAGAGAGGACCAGTGACATTTTCTTGGCACTCCAATGGACCTTAACCAATAAACAGGTAATACACAAAGGAGATATTAAGTTCTCTTCGTCATCCTAAGATAAAAAACATCTGGGAAGTGACAGTCACGAGTTATCAATCTAGATGTAATGGGCGTAAAGTCGGGTACTACATGGTCACCTCTAACAGTAGGAGAGGTTTTTTAACCACACTAATCGATTACCGCCTGCTTTAATCACAGTCCACATGCAGTTAGGTATTGATCCGCCACGGACTGTTTGCTCTGTCTGAGGTGGACAGGGCATATAATGTATTCCCCTGAAAAGCATTCTGAGAGAAAACTTCCCATTGCTATATGGAATGTGTGGACCATAATTTCAATCACGTTGACACCGAACATTGCCAGCTCAGAAAATCTACACTTATTGACCATGAATAAGAACGGCTTAAAATCGATAGTGCAGCATTGCAGGAAACAAGACTTATTGAACTTGGAAGTATATCACAGAAAAGAACTTCACCTTTTTCTAGAGAAGAGAGAAAGATGGCGCAAAACGGGAACAAGAAATTGCTCAAATACTACTTCTTCAGTATTTACACCCTCCTGCAGAGGGCAATTAACGCATGATTGAGCTCAAACCCAATACCAACATGGGAAAGGTGAGACTGTGTACACTCCAATATTGCAAGCACCTGCTGAGGTAACGGACATTCTTTATGATCAATTGGATCAAAGTATTAAAACCGTTCCAATAAAAGAACATCTACTCATCCTTGGTGACTTTAATGGTCGTGTAGGGGCAAACTTTCCCTAATGGGCTCTTCACATTGGAAAGTTTGATGTAGGCAAGATCAATGACAACGGTCGCCAACTACTTGAACTTTGTGTAAACCACCATCTTTGGATCACCAAGAATGGATTACCACGAATGATATGATGTCACCCTATATCAAAACACTGGCATCAAATCTAGCATATTCTTACCCGAAAGACATTCTTAGACAAAATCAACATAACCTGCAGCTGTCATATATATAGTGCAGACTGTGATACAGATTATGTATCACTTATGACCACAGTGACTGTAATGTTTCAGACCTAAATTATATCACCATGTAAAAACAAAAGGAACTGCTAGAATCAACAAAACAAACACCAAATATATTTAGAGACAAGTAGCTTTTCAGTCTGACTTCAACAAAAACTTTCTACAAGCAAATTTCACCCCTGGTGATTTTCAAGAACTCCAGGAAAGCCTGAGCAAAAACCATCTACGATGCTGCTTAACATAACATTTGATAAGCAAACATCAAATTCTCAGGATTGGTATGAAGATTGTGCAGGAGAGCTTGATCCACTCTGAAACTCTGAGATACAAGCATTCCTAGAACAAGAGTAATGACCAAGGAAAAGCAAACTTGATAAGCTAGGGAAAGCGAGGAATCCATTCAAAGATAAGGCAAGATAGTGTGCAAACCAGTAGTGGGTAAAATTTTGTAGTCAGATTCAAGAAGCATCCAATTCAGGAAACAACAGGGGAATGTATGATGGTATCATGAAAGCAACTGTTCGTCAACAACAAAGTCATCCGCAATCAACTCAAAAGATGGGAAAGTCTTGCTAGATACACAAGATCAACTGAATCGATGGGCGGACTACTACTACTATATGAACTGTATTCTAATAATGAACTCATCTGACAATCGACTATTGACCATATTTCCACTTTTGAAATACTGAATGAGCGGATGAGTTTGAAAAGAAGCCTAGAATAGTAGAACTTGAAAAAGCCACGGGCAGGGAAAGCTGTATAAGATAACAATATTACACCTGAGATCATCAAATACTCTCAGGCAACTTTTTACAACCTTGCTTCTGACATGCTGACATGTTAACATGCAGGCTACATCCCTCCAAAGCATGCGCAACTGCAAGATAGATAGTTACCCTGTACAAAAACAAAGGGTCAAGAAGGAATTTTAGTAGCTACAGAGGTATTCCTCTTCTTTGCAAAATGGTATGAAAACTCTTTGCAAGAATTATCCAATTTCACCTTATAGTTATTGCTGACAGGGTGTACTCCGATTCGCAATGTGGGTTTAGAGCAAGCCGCTCCACCATTGATGTGATCTTCTCACTATATGCGAGATGATAGAGACGTGTCGTGAGCAGAAGATTCTTCTTCATATTGCTTTTATTGATCTCACGTAAGCTCTCTACAACAATAACCGTGATGTTCTATTTGCTGCTAAAGTAGGATGCCCCCAGCACTACTGAAGATCATAAGATCGTTTCATGAAAACCATCTTGGTAAGGTATTCTTCAATAGTGGAATCTCTGATATTTTTAAGATTCTAAGTGGAGTAAAGCAAGGAGATGTAGTACAGTAGTAGTAGCACAAGACTTATTTGGAATCTGTTTCGCTGTTGGGCTGAGAGAAATCTTTATTGCTATTGAGTCAAGTGACTGCGGCTTACTTTTTAACGAATTTGGGGGGGGGATACCGATGTCAGCAGATTACTGGAAATGACACTCCCTAGGCCTTTCGATTCGCCGCTAGACTTTTATGTCCTTCGCAAGTTAGAAATTTTCATTTCCCTAAAGTGGACATTTCAGACACATTCAAGTCCGCAAACGTATTTGGTAGGAGAGAAATAAATGTTGACATTGACCTGTTAACTCTGCTTTATTCGTTGTTATTGTTTGCTGAACAGGAAATCGATGATAGTTTATGCACAAGACGTCCATATAGAGATCCATGAGAGAGGATTTATAGGTAAGTCCAGAGAAGTAGTGCAAAAATAATTTTGGGAGCCCATGAGATGTTGTAACTAGGTGAAGGTATAAGAGAAGTTCAACAACCATATTTCATCATTTTTGTCCACATATCTCTACCTCACACAAGTAGAGTTTGTATGACTTGGAAGAACATCCTCTTTCCCCTTCAACCATGCTAGTGGGGTAAATATAGCTTTAGCTATATATTTGAAACAGTTAACTTCTCATACTAACTTAGCATGTGGAGGGTCTTCAAATGCATTTCAGACAAAATCATATGGCAGCCTTGACAAAATTGGGGGTGGGTATCCGGCCCGACCTTAATGGACACGACTCCTCTGAGCAAATCCCGATTTGTGTTAAAATGCAACAAACGGGCGTAGTGCATTAATCGTAATGTCAATAATCAAACGCAAATGCGCACTTGGGCATTCTGATGGTAGCCGTAGTATAAAATGTATATATGCTGAAATAAATCAGGGCTAATGGTCTTCCCAGGAATATGTAACAAACACTATAGGATGCTTATTCCTGAGATTTGGCAGCCACGATACTTACACAAAGAAACATTTTATGAAATAGTATTATAACTAGCATATGTAGTGTACCACCCTGTAATTTTTATAGGCCCATCATTCTAGGGGGCATGGGCGTGGTCAAAGGAAAATATTCGCCCTGAGAAAAATTATAGGAACAAAATTTACTATTATTCTTCATGTCTTAACATATCTCGTCCTTGGAAAAATCTCGCCCCGTGGGAGCAATTCTGGCCCTTCTCAACATTTTGTCTACTAACAGACCTACGGGCATGGATTTTGGAATATGCTTGCCAGAATATGATCACATACGGCATTGTTCATAATGGCAAATACGGGAGGTGTTGGGTCCTCCCCTAAGAAAATTTTGGAATTAAAGACTGATAGATGTGATTTTATTGCTTATGGAAATTAAAGTATGTGCTCAAAACATTTCATAGTACCGTTTCTTATTTTTAAGTGTCAAGTGACTAGTCATTGACCGTAAGATCATTGGGGTCAAAATGAACTATTCAAAAAGAAGAGACTGTTCTTCTATCGGCATCCAGTAATCCTTTCACAATCACACCCATCCCCATTTCTCTTTCTCAATTCACCTCAAGGTTGTGGGGACCTTCTTTGAGAAGCACTGATCTATTTGCGAATCGTCACCGGGCGCGGTTCTAGATCGAGACTTTTGGGGGGGGGCTGGGGGGGGCTTGAAAGGGAAGAATCATAAAATTTTCTCTCAAATATGTAAATCGGCCACGTGCACGCTGAAACCAATGATAATAAAAACAGTACCATAACCAGGGACGGCGCAAGGTTATTTTGATAGGGGACATGGGTTGAGTGATCGCCGTCCTGGGGGAGGGGTCTAAGGGGAGGGGTGTCCCCTTCCTCTGAGAAATTTTTGCTAATTTAAGGTTGCTAAGATGCAAAATGGTGCGTTCTTTGGGTAATTTTTTGACTATATGACTGGAAAATTTTCATAACTTTGTGAATTCTAATTTTTGGTTGGGGGAAAGAGGGCCTTCTTAGGGGAGAGGTCTAAGGGGAAGGGTGTTCCCCTCCCTTTGAGAAATTTTTGCTAATTTAAGGTTGCTAAGATGCAAAATGGTGCGTTCTTTGGGTAATTTTTTGACTATATGACTGGAAAATTTTCATAACTTTGTGAATTCTAATTTTTGGTTGGGGGAAAGAGGGCCTTCTTAGGGGAGAGGTCTAAGGGGAAGGGTGTTCCTCTCCCTCTGAGAAATTTTTGCTAATTTAAGGTTGCTAAGATGCAAAATGGTGCCGTCTTTGGGTTATTTTTTGACTGATATATATGGCTGGAAAATGTTCATAATTTTGTGAATTCTAATTTTTGGTTGGGGAAAGAGGGCGGTCCTAGGGGAGAGGTCTAAAGGGAGGGGTGTTCCCCTCTCCTGTGAGAAATTTTGGTTACTTTAAGGTTGCTAAGATGCAAAATGGTGCGGTCTTCGGGACAGTTTTGACTGATATATGGCTGGAAAATGTTCATAACTTCGTGAATTCTAATTATTGGTTGGGTAAAAGAGGGCTGTTCTAGGCGATAGGTCTAAGGGGAGGGTCCCCCTCCCCTTTTGAGAAATTTTGGTTACTTGAAGGTTGCTTAGATGCAAGAAATGGTGTTTTCTTTGGGATATTTTTGGACCCGATCATATGGCTTCAAAACATTCTTAATATTTTTGGTTAGGTGAAAGAGGAGCCTTTTTTGCCTAAGGGTATGTATCAACAAACCTCCTGAAGTCCCCTTTTGGACACATTACTGCCTTCTAGTCGGGGAAAGTTTTACGCAAAAATACGTGCGTGGAGTCCACAGAAATATTCTCGAACTATTAAGAAAATTTGCCTTGCTTCATTTGTGCATTATAAAATCGTATCTATAAAGGCTGGTAGAAACCGGAATATGGCCTCTTGGAAGCTCTGGATTAACTATATGGATCAGATATAGGCCTACCCCGCCCTCCTCTTTTCTTCTCCTTTCCGTCTTCTTTTCCTACTCTTTTTCTCTTTTCCTGCAAATTACAGGGGGGATAGGCCTCCCTTCCCCCTCAGTGGTACCGCCCCTGACCATGACATAGATGTAACGTATGTACAGGCATATATATATTTTTTTTATTTGGAAGAATGTAGCAAACGTTACCGAGAGATACGAGCAACTGGACCTGTTCACATTAATGGGAATAACGATTCGGCCTGTAGATTTGACTTAAAAGGACTGCTAGTATAGCTTGACGAGATCAGAGACGAAATGACTCGTTTTGAACTTCCAACAGATGATTAATCCGTTAACTTGATTTACATGCGTACATACTATCATAGATGTTACTTATGTTACTTATCTGACCAAACTTCCATTGTATGAAATCGTGAACCTAATATGTGATTTCGAGACGCAGACGACAGTTTCCCTTGACAAACTAAACACACTGGACCAAGATGTGTACAATTGTATTGGGCAATTTTGTTTTTCTCAGTTCAAGCAAATATAGCATAACACAACCTCTGAAAATTTTTTTTTGGGGGGGGGGGGCTTGAGCCCCCAAAGCCCCCCGTAAAACCGCGCCTGATCGTCACAATAGCTTAGTTTATAACGCTTAGAAATTTTGAGCTAACAGTATCTCCTATATCGTCGAAAATGAACCTTCCTACTAATATAAAGGATGATAATGACTTATATTGATTACTTTGTTAATTATGGTATAAAATGACACGCATAGTCCTTCAAAGCACTCATGTGACCATGCACTAGTATTAATACTCTAGGGTAGCCTACGACAAGTTACCATGCATTGCTACCCATATCGAATGCCTCATTAACGAGTTAACAGTTTCATTGGTACATATTATCAGTAATATCAAACTCACGAAATTTCCTACACATACTGCACTAAAGATTAGAGAATGAAGATTCGTGCAGCAGTCTATATATTCTGCTAGATAGAAATCAGGTCATGATTTCTGTTTTAACTCAGTCAGAAGCATAATATGAAAGCTAAGGTAAAAGATCTTAGTCTATGGAAATTTCCGGCGGCCCTCTAGAAGAGAAAATATCGGGGGGCCCGTAACCTACATGTCGCTTCGATTATTGGGTATTTTTCATGATTATTTTGGTTATTATCATAATATTGACATTGAATTGGCATTCATTTTGCTTTTTCCGCCATCTTAGTTGACCCAAATTCCAAAAAAAAAATATATATATATTGAAAAATAAGTTTGGATTATTTATCACAAAATGTGGCCAGATGTTACGAACAACTGTGTCAACAGTATTTTTAATGATTATTTTTCACATTATTCTGATAGTTATATTGGCCGCCTTTTTGTTGTTTCAACCATCATGGTTAAGTTGGGGTCCTCTCTAAAATACCAGAAACTTTCATGCTTTGAATTTTATGTAAAATCTTGAATAAAGATATTTAGTATTTTTAATCGAAATATACTTTTGATGATTATTTTCTGTCATATGAACTTTTTCTTTGAATTTTTAAATTATTTTCTTATTTTATGCGGGTAATTTTTATTGTGTTGTTTTTACTTCATCGGTGGTTTTCCGCCATATTGGCTGGCAAGTATTCTTGTATCAAGGATTGTAAAAATTCAGCTATAATTTAAAAACGTTAATTTACATAATTTTAAATCGGAATTGTTGAAATTTACAAAGGTTTTACACAATTTTTGGAAATACTTCATTCATTTCGCGGCCTTTTTGCTTTTCCGCCATCTTGGTTAACATAAAACTCGCCAAAACAGTCCCAAAAATGAAGTTTTAAGTTTTTGTCAAAATTTAAGACCAAGTGTTAAGAAAGGATGTCTCAAAAATATTTTTAAGAATATTTTCTTCATTATTATTTAATACAAAATATTCATAAGTTTTGCCGCCATTTTGTTTTTGGCAGGCATTTTGAATGAGTGAGACCCAAAATTTTACTGTTACCACTTAATTTCATGTTCAGGGGACCAGTTTCCAAAAAAATTGGGTCAGAGAGTTTTGGAGGTATGTCCATGAAGTGACTCTGGCCCATGGCCTGTAAATGATTAAGACTGCTTTCCTCTTAGTCTTCCGTCATGTCCAGGTCCGTGGTATTGAAACGTTATACAGCAGGGTTGCACAGGTGAGGACAGGGTTCTCATTACAACGAAGACATGGCGGGCACAGCCCAAGGACGGATCCAGCCTCTAGCTCATGGGGGCAGTTTGAAAAGGGGGCGCGAGCAAGTGGTAGTTTTACTTAATTTCTTAGGAATCAGGTGGGGCGCATTTTTCTTTTATTTGGGGCGTCAGATTGGTCATGGTGGGCAAATGCCCCCAGCTGCCCTCCCCTAGATCCGCCCTTGGCACAACCCATGCCTGTCGGTCTAGCACAATGTTGGGGAAGATGTGAAATTACTGAGGAGCCTCTATACAGTGTAGCCATAATGTGCCTTTATTTTATTAAACGTTCTCAATATGTTCTCATTCCTCAAGAAATTTTGCTAAGTCCCTTTTGAAATACCTCATTCCATGCTTTTTTTTTTGTGACGATTAACTATTCCAATGAATTTATGTTGATCTCATCTCCTTCACAAGGACTATAAAACTATAGGGGTCAACTCTCAGACTGCCATTTCTGAAATGAAGGCATCTGAAACTGCAGGTGGGAATTTATCTGTTCGGTAAAAAGAGACAATTATTGATGGAATGTTCCTTTACTTGGAGAGTTGACAAAAAAATAAAAAAAAACCATACCACTCACTAATAGATTTGAGTTCGAAACTGAGAGCAGTGTCAGTCTCAGATACGCATTTACCAGCCACAAGCAAAGCTGAATCATCAGCATACAATAATAGCTTACATTTTGCGGAAGAAACAATATCATTAACATATATCAGGAACAGAAGCGGCCCAAGTATGGACCCCTGAGGGACACCACAATAATAACTCTCTTATATGAGAAAAGACCATTCAGATCAACAGATTCAGACCTATCAGTCAGGTATGATGTAAACCATTTTGTAAAGAAGTAGGTGGTACTATACACTATCCTGTAAGTGAAAATGTTTTGCCGTTGACCACAACACATAGCTTAATTCAGGCTTCAGATTGCATCCTTTTGAAAAAGTTTGCTGGGGTAAGAGTATTATTTTCAGGTGTATCGTCTGAAAGTGAGTTAATGGACAAAGTTTGGTGAGAAAATATTGTCCTTTGAGTGCCTGACATTATGGCTGAGGGATGTGAAAAATTTGTAGGCTACACAGTGCACAAGGGCTGTGATGGAGGTGTGTAACTGAAACACACAGCCCAGTCTGGAATCTTGAGGTTGCACCCTGGATACGCCGGACATGTCCGGCGTACAACCTGGATTTTTGGCATACCTTTTGGTGTACAAATCTGATTTCAGGCATTCGCCAACACAAATCACTACCCTTGATTTGCGTACAAAAGCTACAAACTGGCGTGAGTCAGAATATCCGTTTATGGATGTCTGGCGTACAAAAAAGTGGTATTCCAGTCTGGCACACAGCACTCTTCAAGGGCTAGTTCTAACGTAGTCCTCAGTAAAGGCCCGTGTATAGCCGGTCGCCGATAGCTCCCTATACACGGTCCTTACTCCGACTCATTGAAAACCTGGGGTCTTCGACCAGCACAGTGCTGGTCGAAATTGATTTTCTTCTTATTGCAAATTTAGGACCTAAAGTCTTAATAAACTACCATACCATAACATAAAAATTTGAAATAAAATAATCATCTGCTGCTTCTTAACAATTTACTGTAGCGCTCGAAATATTTGTTGACATCGGAATGCGGAGCGCGTAACATTGTGACGTCACACACAACATTTTGATTACTGTAGTTCCTATGCCTACACATGGCAACTGCCTCTGCAGGCATTCTATACTGACGTAACGACGTAGCTCATTAGCATACTGTTGTAAACAAAGTTCCAAAGTCACACAGTAAATTTTACTGAGCGAAAAAGATGCTGATTTCATTTCATATTTTTGGCACTTTCCGGAAATTCTCGGTGATCCAGAACAGCTGCAGTACTCTTGTAAGATCTGGAGAAGAAAATTCCTGGTTGTAAATTAGGATTTTTCTTTCAGAATTTGCTGTGAGAAGACAGAAAATTTCAACCATTACACAGACGGCCGATCCCCCCACTATTTTCAATGGTCGGTGTAAGGACTGTGTATAGAGAGCTGTAGGCGAACGACCACAGTCCTTTACTGAGGACTAGTTCTATCGCTGCCTTGCAAGCTCTTGCTTCGAAGAAGATTCAAACTAGTTGGTGTCTATGTTGCCTCTTCTTCTTCTTCTTCTTCTTTCGGATCACGGTGACACATCCAAAGGACATTACTACACCGCACATGCGTCAGGGGTGCCCTAATTTGCCCTAATAAAATTGGTAATATATTGAACAGGATCTCTATGACTATCTAAACTATCAATCAAAGCAGCAGGAAGGTTATTCCAATCTTTCAGAGTACTAGGAAGAAAACTAAATTTATAACAATTAGACCGACAGTAGAGTTGACAAAAATGGAGGTTGTGCATCCCACGAGTTTTCCGAGTTGGATGACTGAGTTTGTCCATGGGAATATTAGCCTTACCAAAAAAACCTTTCGAGAAGAGAATGAGTCTGTTTTGCTTGCGACGATCAGCTAGCGTGGGGAGATCAAGGTCCTTCAAAATAGATGTCATCGACCCAGGCTCGCGAGAAAATTCGGAGCTTACAAAACGAGCCGATCTCTTCTGGATGCTCTCTAGCTTATAGATCTTGTAAATAAGACTGATGTGGGTCCCATACGCAACAAGCATACTCCAAAACAGGCCGAAGGAGACCCTTGTAGGCAGCTAACTTCACATCGCGAGAGCAAAATGATAAATTTCTATAAAGTATGCCCAAAATCTTATTACCCTTATTGCAGATAGACTGAATGTGCTTATCCCAGTTTAAGTCGTTAGAAATCGTGACACCTAGGTACTTTATTGAGTCAACCTTAACTAACTTCACATCGTTCAAGACATAATCGAAGTTGACCGGATTTTTTTTTCTAGCGAGAGTAATGATGTTGCACTTAGAGGGCTGGAATCTCATGCCCCAAGTCTTGGCCCAAAGACCTAGATTATGTATGTCATTCTGGAGCAAACAACAATCATTAACATTCTCTATGACCCGATAACAGACACAGTCATCAGCAAAAAGTCTAATATTAGAGGAGGCAGCATTTACAATGTCGTTAATATGAACAAGGAAAAGAATGGGTCCTAGGACAGATCCTTGAGGAACACCAGAGACAACATCATCAAAAGGGGACCGAGTACCATTAACTACAACAGCTTGCTTATGATCAGAGAGAAAGTCGTCGACCCACCGAAGAACCTGTTTGGAAACACCAAGGCTAAACAGTTTGGTTTTTAGCAGTTCATGAGGCACGGTGTCAAAGGCCTTTTCAAAGTCCAAGATGAAGACATCAACCTGCTTTTGTGAGTCCAGGGCCGAAGCCCAGTCTTCGACGACTGATGCTAGTTGGGTATCACAACTATGCGACTTTCTAAAAGCATGCTGCTTTGTTGAAAGTGTATTGTTTGCCTCAAAGAAGTCCATCAAGTTGGAACTTATAATATGCTCTAACAATTTACAGCAAATAGAAGTGAGCGAAACAGGCCGGTAATTACTAGGGAGAGAACTGTCATTTTTTTTGTAAACAGGGCAGACGTTTGCCATCTTCCAATCAGCCGGTATTCTTCCGCTTGTAAGGGATTGCTGATACAAGTGACTTAACATAGGAGCAAAGTCAGAGGCAATTTCACTAAGGACCCAAGGATGAATGTTATCAGGTCCAACGGCTTTGTTTTTATTCAAGCCCTTTAACAGTTTTTCAACTCCATGAGTAGATATGGTAATATCAGCCATTCTGCTACAAGCTGGTCTGCAGAAAGGGATAACACTAAACAAAGTCTTGGTAAATACACTTGTGAACTGAGCATTGAAAGCACAGGCCTTATCCAGATCAGTAATACTAATAGCTAATTTGCTATTCGTCTTGAGAGGGGGGATGCCAAATTTATATTGCCTGAATTTATATTGGCAATTGCTTCTAACACACTTTATGGGCGACCCATGGGCCTAACATTAATAATAGTATAAATGCTGCGTCGGCAGACTACGTTAGGCCTAGCAGGCTAGGCCTACTTAGCCTACACATTAACGTTTGATGTTGCCTGATGTGACTTTACGTACGTTAGGCTACAAACAGTAGGAACAGAATAACATTCACCTAGCCTGGGCCTAAGGTTAACATTGTAACTCTAGCTAAATCAATTTCTAAGTGATCCTCTAATAACTTAAAGTTGCTTCAAAATAGGTGACGCTTTTTCAAAACATAAACAACACGTCCTACCCTTAGACACATTTGCACACAACCAAAAAGCTACTTCAAGCGACGGTCCAACTTCACAAGTTCACGATAAGCACGGACCCTATGTTCGGTTTCGAAGTACGCTTCGGTAACCAAGAAGATGAATAGAGTTTGAGTTTCCACTATTCCTTATCCAATTTCCTTCAATGGGTGCAAACAATTTCCTACAAATTTTAACCAGATCTTCCCTAAACTTTATTTTTAAACGCTTATATTCAATTAACACTCTACTTAAAAGGATTTATCTTAATACATTTAATTTTTTTTTTAATTTTAAGAACATTCTAGGGGGACTCAAGAATTCTTGAAATTCCCTTAAAATCAGCAAATTTCCTTTTAAGTAGAAGTACTGAGTTTCATCGATCATAAATTTTATGACATATGTGACGTAATGTTAGCCTTCAAGAGTACGGTTCAGGGAGGAGATTCGGGGTGGTATACTCCAGGCGGCGGACGGTATGCACAAAGCTGAGCAGGATATCTTACCCTCTAATGAGAAGGATCTGATGTACATAGTTCAAAATGTAATTGCTCTGTTCTGAAAAGGGACATCAAATGATCAGTGGCTTCTTTCCGAAGTAGGGGCGGGAACATATATATGTGGGATGCGGGCACTACGTTCCGCTGGAGGGGCACAACCAACATGACCGACTGAACGGCGCCAAAGGCTTCATAGTGACGCGAATCGCTCCCCTGTTGGCCGTGGTGTATAGGGGGATCGCCGTAAGGCCTGAGTAGTATAGTACGTGGTGATGGCACAGGGACAACGCCCCGTCTGTCACGGCAGTCCAGGGCCGAGTCATGCTGAGACTCTAGGGTATTTACAAAACTTTTACCATTAGAATGAAGCATTTACTGTATCCTGATCTCCAGATGGCATTGGATGCGCACTTAGCCGACCACAAAAATCACAATTTGACCATTTGTTTTGCCTAACTCGGATTAACGATATATACCGACGGTAATGATCGGGTGCGGGGGGGGGGGGGGCGATGGATCATTTTAAGGTTTGCATTGGGCTTTAGAACGATAAACTCACTCATGACAAATACTTATCTGGTAGCCACTCAGGGGAACCAATGAGCGTCAACGGCTTCTCAAAATCCCCACTCTCAAGTCAAAAGTGTGGGGCCATATGTTCTCCGTACCCCACCTGCTGAAGCCCATTGTGGAATCCCTCACATTGGATCATCGAAGGTGCATTAATATCGGCCGATCCGGGTTCTCGCAGAAAAAAAGGAAGTCATTGTATGTTTTGGGTGCCTTAAAATTTTGATAATGATGACTTATTTCTTGCATTTTAAGAAGAAATAGGGTGGCTATATAGTGCCCGACGAGACAAACCCAAGGCACACGCTAAGCGCCACCGGGGAAAAAATGGTACACCGTGTATTCAAGAAGTTTCCGTGCAAGCAGTTATACACTTTATGGAAGTATCACCACTTTATGGCCCCTGCATGGTTTGGTGCTTGGCTCCACCTTGGCGAGCTAGGACTAGGCGAACAATCTTCCCCTTGCACTGTTTTTGAGGCACCGATTTTTAAAATAAACCGACATTAGCCTATCAGATGAAACTATTTAATTATCCTCATTGGCAGATCCAGGCGGGGCGCAACAGGCGCGCCTCTCCTATTGGCCGTCATGCGTGAATAAAACGTTGAGGCAAAAAAAAGAAAATGCTTCAAAATGTGTCAAATATAGCACCATTTTGCATATCAGCTCTCTTCCAGAAGCAAAAATTTTGCGAAGGGGAGGGGTACATCCGCTCCCCTTATACCCCTACCCTAGGACAGTGATCAATCAAACCTTGCGCCCCTCTATTGAAAATTCCTGGAATACGCCCCTGATCCTCATACTACGTTATTGGGTGGGCGTTGAAAAGGCAACAAAAATTGCAGTCTTAACCGTTTTCGAAGCAGGGAGCTGCCACTCCCTGTTCGAACATAAAATTGAACTAACGGATCCTAAGCTATGTGGGAATTGTACATTCTCAGCATTTATTGAAATAAGTACCAACTAACTGTTTCCCCTTTTTGACTGGGTGGAGGTAGGGATAAGGATAGGGGGTCGTCTAATGGAAGGGGTTCATTTCAGTTACACTGCACGAATTAGTTAATTGAAGGGTATAATGTCAAGAAACCGGGTCAACCGTACATATAGTTAATCCCGCTCATATATACGTTAGCAGATGAGGGACTTCCGTAAACATATGAACTTCGTACTCTTCCACCACAGGTTTCATCAGACGGAATTAACAATTTGTGACAATATAGAAAAGGCGTTTAAGGAATAGTTTTCTGTGAGGGCTTGTGTGAGGTGTGTTTGCGACTGATCGAGTGATGGATCTATTTTAATCATTTTTTATCACACATCCTCGCAAACTATCAAAATTTTCGCCCGCTCCATTGTTTTCTTAAATACCATTTCACTTGAAACGCATTCGGTCAGAGGTACTGGTACGGGTTTTACAACAATTCGCCACGGTTTACGTTCCATACCTAATGGTCATTATTTAAGACGATAATGCACGGAATAACTCTAGCGAAAACCACTTTACGAAAACTTTGAGTCCAACTTCAGGCTTACATCAAGAGGCGATTATGTGGCAATCTAATACTATGGACAAAATTTGATGTATTATTTTAAGTATATTATTCATTACACTTTCTTATTTCAAGGTCATTAAGTGCATTTGCAGAGAATAAACATTATGAAATATGCTTATAGTTTCATAAACTTTATTTCAGGCTCTTTCACCTGATGACGAGATTCATATAATATACGTACATACAATCATAATAAAAAAGAAAGAGACTGTGGGGTGATTACAGAAAGCTTGCGAAAGCTTGTAAAGGTAAACACCCCGAGAGAACACAAAGTAAGACTACATGTAGACCACATAAAGAACACAACACTGGAAAAAACACAAGAACACAAGAAAATTAAAAAGAACTAAAGGAGAAAAGGCAAATACTATAGGTATGTGACATTACTGCAGATGAATAAAATACTCTTTAAGCTTACGTTTAAAAGTATAAATGGATCTACTATCTTTTACATCTTCGGGGAGTGAGTTCCAAAGCTTGACACCAAGATATCGAACATCACAATGGGAAGAATGGAGTCTACATAGTGGGGTGGAGAGATCACGCGAGTAGCGCGTATCGTGGGAGTGATAATCAGCACGGAAATGAAAGTAGTCTTTAAAAATCAAAGGGCAATTGTCGTGAAGCCAATTATACATAAAGATATTCGTGTAGTATCGGTTGAGATTATAAATAGAAAGAGTTCGTAACTTTACAAACAAAGGGTTGGAATGATAGAGACGATGGGTCCCCCTTATTGATAGAGACCCCTTATTGATCCTCTACCAAGGGTGGGGCCAGCTGATAGAGACGATGGGTCCCCCTTATTGATAGAGACCCCTTATTGATCCTCTACCAAGGGTGGGGCCAGCTGGGGGGGGGGGGCAGGCGGACCATGGCTCCCCGTCTGGCTCCCGTCGGGGAAATTTTCCAATTTCGTCGGAGAGCCTTAAATCTGTACTATAAAATATGTAATCCCAATGACCTTCAGTCGGCCCAACGATCTGCTTGATTTTGCTCATAGGAAAGGCACATTCTTCAATGAAGACCCCAAATTTTCCAATTTTCCTTAAAAAAAACAATTTCTCAAATTTTCTTCCATAAAAATTTAAATATTTCAAAGTTTCTTAAAAAAAAAAAAATCTCAAATTTTCAAATTTGTGTAATAAAGCCAAATAATTTTTGGAGCACTCGCGGGCCATAATTTTGTGTTTTTTATCCTTTTGTCAACTCATCGCCTTTTGGAGGCTTTGGGTTGCTGCCCCCCCCCCCCCCGTCGGGAGCTTTCCCCCTGTCGGACAAATCCTGGGGCCACCCCTGTCCTCTACCCCTTTTGCATATCTTTACTACTCCCGTTTGGTAATTGGAAACACTTCATTTGGATTCTTGTTCAAAACTAGAAAAACTAAGATTTTTTGATATGTAGGGTGTGATGTTCTCCTGCATGTTCTGTCATTTGGCACTTTGGATGTAGTTAAAAGCGTCGTACGAACGTCGATCATCATGTTGTACTTACCCCACAGCTTCCAGGAGGCCATAAGTTTGTTTCATGCCATCAGAACTGAAGGATGCCATGTCATAGCAAAAATATCACTACATAATGGTTAGTTCTTAACATGTAATCACTTCAAGGATTTGCCAAAGATTGCACCATTTTTTGTCTTAGCCTCCCTAAACGACAAAAAGTATCTCGAGTGGGACATCCCCTCCCTTTGTAATCTCCCCAAAACCGGCACCATCGCACTAGGTGTCAAATGAAGGGTACACCCCGGTTGCAAAGTATCGTAGACACGCATATACACGCCTTACACCGAGTCTGTGGTCACATGGGGTGGGGTGATGACATCATCTTCTGTGGCTCCCTCCCCCATCCTCAAACCCCGGCGGGGCCACTCAACCACAAGATATATAGGGAATATGAGGGAGATGAGATTTGCAACTCTATAGGTAGCTTTTTACAGCCCATGGTGGTCATCTCGGAGAATTGGAAACCCGGTCTTTTTTGTGTGTTTTGTGACCTGAAGCCCTAATAACAAAGTCATGAAAACGTCCTCAGCTTAGTCATTTCATACTCAATTTAGGAACACTTCTTACCTCCAAATAAACAGGAGTGGCCCCATGATATACCTGAAATGAAAGCTAGCTTTTTCAACCGAGGCTCAGTTCCGAATACGGTAGGGTGCATGGTTATAATAATATTTGATTAATCTAAACCTCATACAAGTATGACGTAATTTATTTGCGCTGTAGGGGGAATAGTTTCCGAAACGGGGACGGCCGGGCGGGGACTAAAATCTTTACAACAATGGTCCCGAATAAGTTATGTTTATGGTTACCGGACAGCATTTGAATATTCAAGACCAAATATCTGTGTGAAGTCATAGCCTGACTGTCACAGCATACTTTTAAAATGAGCAAACTTGAAGTACTAAGTTTAGTGCTGGTTAAGAATTTGTTAGTAAAATTTGACTTAGTTATAGATTTGCACAGTCCACCAAACTTGTTTTTAAGGGAAACATAGAAGAATCTCAATGACGCCAAAAATAGATCAACCGTTGACAGCCTGAACGGCGGCTGACTTTTAAGGAGGATAACGTGCATTTTATCGTATCCGCTGGCCTCTTCTACAATAGGTTTACCCAGGGCTTACATACATCATTTTAAGGGGATGTGGATTGATTGTGGAACCGTGGGATTGTGGGATTGTGGAATTGACTGCTACCCCGCCTTTTTTGGCGGAGTAGCAGGGACGAAACGTTGGCGACCTTAATGATGCAGGGTGTTATTTGCGTGACAATTACATCTGCATTCAAGTATCAGAGGTGAAATGTGAGGGGGGAGGGGGGGGGGGCAAGTAACTGAACAGGGCTAATTTAACGGTGCCAAAGACGACGTTACAGCGAGAGCACTCACCCGAAGGCGTAAGCACGCTTTAGGGCCCCTGAATCGGTTCAAGAGAAACGGTCTCATGGTGGGTAAGAGGGCAAAGCCTTGGAAGCCCTGAAATATTACCAAAATGATGGACAGTACTTAGAATGGAGTAGGCTATATCTGTCTTCAAATGACATTCAAAGCGCAGTTAACAGACTAAAAGTACAAATTTGACATTTTGCCCTCTGGATAATGCCGGCCTACTTCAGACTAACGACCAATCGGTTTCATGATACAGGGGACTGTGGGCTTGTAGAATGGCTGATATGAAGCCTCCCATGTTGCCCCAAATGGTTCTTTTTGTGCCCTACGAATTCACCAACAATCTTTATTTTAAAATCTTGGAAATTTGAACAGATCGAAAGTTTCCTTCAAAAACCGATGGGGGCAGGAACTATCCCTGCTGCCCCAGCTGCCTACGACCATAATGTTAAGGCTAAATACCGACCCATCATTCACCTCTTTCCCTCCTTTTGCTCCTCCCTGTTCCCATAAAAAAATATCGAATGAATGTCTGCACTTCAGTCTCTATAGCGTCTAGCTTGCATTAAATTCAAGGAAAAGGTCATAGAAGGCGTTCTCGACTGGGAGGGGGCTGAACGTTTTTTCGGACCTCCGGCCTGGGAAAGAGGTCTAAGGGGATGGGCTGAACGTTGTTTCGGACGGCCGGCCTGGGAGAGGAGTCTAAGGGGAAGGTGAGGAGGTGTCCCCCTCCTTTTCAGGAGACACGGAATACCGATAATTGGTCAAACACTACTTATGTGACCACACAGCCACGTAAACTAATGACACATTGACTAGCAAGTTCCAAAAGGTTTACCTATGTTCCAAAATTTACATGGACAAAACTGGTAATTTGTTCATAGGGTCGGGAGACGTCGACACCAGCAAATTAGTTAAAGACCCAAGCGACTCATTTGCTTGTAGTAATCCTATACGATTGCTATGAGTCTACTTAAGATGTTACCACTGTTGTTTACATTCGAGATACTTTTTTATTTTCATCCCTGCCAATTTGTTTTTTTTTTTTTTTTTTTTTTTTTTTTTTTTTTTTTTTTTTTTTTGGTGTTTTGTTTTTGTTTTTGTTTTTGTTTTTTTTTTTGGTACTTTTAAGTTTCTGCTCTTCTATTCTTTGTAATTACTGACCAATGTAATTTGAGAGTTGGTCGGACCTTTTTCATTGTTTTGTCAGGTTGTAATACCCTATACTTCATAAAATGTTACGGACGTTATTTCAGTGTGCTTGACTATGAGTCCCAATATTTTTTCTAAAGAAAATGAAACTTAGTGGTAGTGCCCAAAAGCCTATGGTTTACGCTCATTTTTCAAATAACGGTATCGAATCAGTATCAACCGATACTGCGAATTGAAAGTGATTGTTTGATGCGTTCTGCTTGGTCTTCTATCTCATTGGTCGGTACTATCGGTAATGTCGGCTACTTTCAATATCGGTGCAGAAGTAACTTAATGCCGACCAATGAGATAGAAGACCAAGCAGAACGCATCAAGTAATCACTTTCTCCCAATTTACTTTGATATTTGATTTCTATGTAAATTACAAAAGAAAATTAGTATAAAATATGTAACAATGAACTTTACCGACTTATCGAATCGGTTAACATCATTATTTTAATTAGGTTATAAAGGTTCTCCTTTTTTCAAAACCAGATATCAAACGTTTTCAATAGATAAAGAAATGTGTGTACTATGAGAAAATAGAGATAATAGTTACATGTCTATGAAAACACTATCTATGTTTTACTGGCCTTTTGGATCTTTCTCTTAAATCTTAGAATGAAAATGAATGCCTAAACAGAGTTTTTCACCATTATTTTACATATAATATGATAAATACATTGTTGGTTTCAATTTACAGATAACAGGTTTCAAAAGGTAAAAAAGATAAATGTGTTGAAGAAAGGCTATACCTGACGGAGTGCTCTGTGTAATACATACCTAGCAAGTGTGTATTAGCACGCATTTTGAGTGCACAAGGATCGGAAAACACACAGATGAAAGAACGCACTTGAGTAAACACATACGTATTTTGCTTTAAATGTTTTGAAAGAGGTAATATTTGTCCATTAATCTTAGTGATGATAACACTAACTCATGGAAATCCTGTCAGCGACTGGCACAATCTATAAAATACATACGGGGTCAATGACAGTCGTTAATTATGTGCAGGATATTGTGCAACTTTGCTTCAAATGGCCACCCACTTTCATTACGTTTTAACCTATGACCTCATTTACATATGCAAATATCCCTCTTTCACCTACCACTTAAGTGTGGTTGCAACTGAACTTCTTTAATTTTTCAAGTGAGGCAAATTTCACACTACCGGGCTTTTACTTCTGGCTCTATTTGACCTTTGACCATGGTACGTGACCTTTAGCCTTGGTATCAAATGAAGGTACCCAAATTGTGCCTATGATCTGCGTTTGGTTGGAGTAGACTGTTGCACCAAAAGGATATGGACAAATAAAAAGTGTGCTCTAAGATTTCACAAACATGTAGTCACGCCGGCACGCATAATTTTTTTCCCAGGACGAACGTGGGCAAATCGAGTTTTCAAAAAATTTTAAATTTGTTTCAAAATGAAGGTTAGGGTTAAAGTTAAGGTTAGGGTTACGTGGATTGGGGTTATTTGGCCTGTTCTTTCATAATCCGGCGTCACATCCGGGCAGAAAATTGAGCAGTTAAATTAGGTCTGGGGTCGGGCAAAAATCACCGCCCTCCCTGAGAAAATCAGGCCCGTACGGGCATGGTCTCATGTCAAATCCAAAGAAATATTTCGATGTGTACCATTCACCTTTAAGTATAGAACTAAAATATTGAACCAATTAAGATGACAAGTAAAGAAAAAAAGAATTGAAAGTTAAAGAGGAGAAACCAGTCGCCCCAAGTTTATTTTCAACTTTTGCTAAATCTTACAAATCCCCTCTTATTTTGCTCATTATTTTGTCATTATGTTTCTGTATAAAAACATTGGATATTGAAGGTAAACCAAGGAGTTATTCCGCATAAATTTAACAACAATATTGTCACATGATTGATAGGTGCCATTCCTGAATTAGAATGACGGGGTACATTTATTCAAATTGGGACGACTGCATTTTCCCTTTAAAATTAAAGACCATTCTGAAAATACCCGAGTTGTTGTTGCTCTGTTTTGCAATGATACTTGGACTATAAGATTTAGCAAAATGCTATCATTGATCATCATGAATCAATTAGCACGGAGATTAGAAGAAACAATGATACTTAAAAGAAACAAAAGGATTAAATAAGTAAAATAAATCATAAGTATATAAAACCCTAGAAATCACCATTTTAGCCAAATGCTACTATAGGCTGGACAAAAGTGTTGTGTCCTAAAGCAACCATCTCTAGAACATGCACAGTCACATAGGCCTGCAAACCGGGCGAGGGGAAGGGCCGCAGTCCCCTGAGATGGGGTAAAGCCAATTTTCCGCTGGTAGATTGCTGGAGAAACTTCAGCAATTCCTCCTCAAGGTTACCATATGCCGAAGTTTTACAGTTTTTCAGAGTTTTCTCGAACTTTAATGTAACTGTCCTTATCGTATAAAGTGTACGTACAAAATTTTGTGATAATGTGTCATGGACGATAAAATATTTTAAAACCCTCAAACGTTTTGCATAATTGGAAGGGTTGAGTATTTTTCAACAGTGTAAAACCTTTGCAATTACTGTTTAAAGAAGTCTTGTTGCACGCACTGGCTTTTGAAAAAATATTCTATAATGCAAACATTTTAGAAATAAAATATCACTCCACCCAAATTAAAAACCTCTCCAATGATTAATGTGCGTGTGCATTGAAACTGCATGTTTAAGTAAGCATCTTTCATTTAGACTTTCGTATTTAGGTGCAAAATGAAGATTACATTTTCTTGACTTCATGACAAAACGAAATTTTCAAAGGAGTGTTCTTTTTTTAATTGATTGCTATTTAACCACGTTTTTAGAGCTAATAAAAGCTTATTCCGTTTTCAAGCAAAACTTAGTAAATACGTGGATAAATATCACAATATCGTAACATATAGTCCGACTGAACTCTATTTGCCTGTTCATGCCTTGCAAGGTAGTACTTCCACGATCAAAGCAGGGAGGTGTTAGTGTCCTATACCTCCCTGGTCTAAGTGAGTTTGAGGTATCCCATGTGAGATCGTACGAAGTTTACCACAGCACGGCTAAAGCCAATGACCGAAGGTATGCCCTCTACAGAATCATATGAAAGCATTTTGTTGAAAGCAGAACATGGTACGGTAAGTACTTAAACATTACTCTAAAGGGCAGTAGTATAAAATGTGTAAGGGCTGGATTGACAAACGAAGTGTAGCATGAGGACGCCACTTCATTGACTACAATATTGCCGTTCAGGGTAACAGGACAAAAAGCCCCCTTACATACCTTGTATGAGACAGACGTAACAACGTCTCGTGTCAAGACACCTTGATTGATCGTAAATATTGCATCACCCACGACGACGTCTTTAGCGGGGACGTCTTTGCCAATTCCACCAATAGGCAAAACATGATAGGGAGAAATGAACAAAACTTTTCCTTGCTTTGTAGCGATTCGAACGTAAAGCACTTCTTCTTTTGCATTTGCGTGAAGGATGATGTACACTTTGTCGTAAGATAAGTGGCCATCATTGTCAAACACAAGAATTTCGTCATTTATTTTCACATTAGAAATCTTTCTAGAACCGTTAGTTTTGGTCTGTACCAAAGCTGAGCCTGCGAAACATTTTCCAGCTTTCTTTTTGAATTTGTCAATACGACTTTTTCTTGCCGATATTTGATGTAAAATTTCTGTTTCAATCGATAGATCGTCTAATACAATCTCATCATTTGGTAGGGTACTTTTCACCCTCTGAAAAATATCTTTCGGGACTTGCTTATTTTGTAGTTGTTTTTCAATTTTGTCCAATTCTTCGGCGGTTTTATTCATTAAATAACTGTCTAAATCTTTATCTACAATTTCCGAAATTTTGGCAAGGACTTTATTTCTTTTTTGATCTTGGATTCTTTTGTCCTCAATTTGTTTCATCTTTGTCCTTCTTTCAAGAATTGTTTGAATGGTTTCCTTGACGATATTAGTATTGGTAAGGCAATATTCTTGCAACAGTACCGCAATGTCACCCATATCACTACTAACTTCGTTATGGCTGAGAAGTATTCGGGCATATTGGGACAGTAAATCATTCACACGGCTTAAATCTTTTTGTTCTAAACATAATGCAAACTCCTTAAGTCTATTGTCTCCTTCACCTCTTAGAAAACTAGGCAGTTTGGCCCCTACTTTACGGGCATTGATTTCATCCCTTGCCCTTTTCTCTTGTTGTAGTTTTCTTTCTTTTAATTTCATTTGGGATAGTTTCTGAATGTAACCTATGTTCTGTTGGGCAAACTTCTTAAAAAAATTTAATACATCATTCCTATTGACATAATTCAAAGGTATTACGTTTGCATTCATTCGTATACCGTCGACACAATATTCAAGCGAGTGAGTTATTTGATTTAGGTCTTCCACCGACAATGTCTCCAAAAAGCTGTCATAAAGGAACTTCTCAACTCTATATTCCATTTGGGACAATTGTTGAGCCCTTTGAACTCGTGCCTGACGTTGAATTTCGTCTTGTCTAATTCTTCTCTCTACCTCGACAAATAACCTATGGGAAAAACAGTTGCCCCTTTTCTGATCCACAATGGCCATCAAGTAACGTAAGAATGTTTGGCGATGCAGAACGGCGATAGCATCTTCGATAAAGTCGTTTTCTACAGCTACAACTCTGTCACTAACTTTTGAGATGAGATGCGCAAACTTCCCATTCCTCTCCTTTTCTGCTGCGATGAAGTTTGTCAGTGACTTCGTCCCCCCTTTTCCCCTCAAACTTCGCTCTTGCTTTAGTTAAAACTATAACACAGTGTTTGTAGATGTCCGTAGTGAGTTTTTCCTGAAATTTCAAATAGGTGAATTACCTGAGTGAGCAATTTGCAAGTTTGACAAAAATGAACCTGCAGACTGCAAATTTGTCTAAGGGTATCAAAATGTACATACCCCAAAATGATCTTAAATGTTTAACCAGGGGTTCCGTTACACTGGGGCCCTGGTATGACACAAAGGCGTTAAGCACACATTTATTGATTTGTCGAATCCAGAAGTCAACATTTGCCTTTCTTTCGTAAACTATTGGTGGAGCTCCTCTTAGAGACTGCCATGAGGGTCCCTTTGTGGTAACTCATGCCCCCAATGAGAAAGGGTCGTTCCCAAAGGTGGTAAAATGCCAGTTATTTTATTCAGAATTTAGTTTCTACCAACCTAAGTTTTCTTGTAATCTCACCACCGATTTAAAAAAATCCAACTTCTGCACCTCCCAGACAGTGATTATTTTGCCTTCAATGAGTGCCGATTGCATGGTCAAGAGGTTAGACTCAGTTAGAGCATCCGACTTGCAACCGGAAGGTCTGGGGGTTCGACTCCTGGCCGGGTCATACCAAAGACTTTAAAAATGGAACCTACTGCCATTGTGTTTGGTGCTCAGCATAATGTAATGGAGTGGGGAAAACAAGCCAGTGAGCCACAACTGGAAAAAAGGCTGTGGCCGGCCCGACTTAAACCAATTGGTTAGAAACTGAGCAGTAAAACCTCATCTAACATCTAACATCAACGAATTTCAACTGCTAAAGGCCATATTCTATAGACCTTATGCATATTATGTCACAGAGCAGAAAGTGCTCCCTCGTTTGGAGGAAAAGGGCCTATTATGCAAGTAACAACAACAAATACAGACAGCTGATTTGTCAACCAGTCCTATACGCGCGTAAGTCTGCTACACGGGCGTGCGAAATCTATGCGTTCGTGCAAGTGTGTTTCATTGCTTTCCTCCAAATGACGTCAGTGTGACGTCAATGGATAAGGTCTATTGTGAACACTACAGTGTTCGATTTTTATGCGACTGTAATTTATTGCGGCTACGGGCTACACTACATCACATTTGACTGGTCTGTGCAGGTAATCATAGACCAATCAGAAAGGCTTTAATATTTGAAGTTATTTTTGAATTTATGTCAATCAAAATGCATTCACCATGTTTTAACTTGTTTGTGTTTGGACATGTAATGGTTTCCAAATATGTTTGAGGCTATAGCCCTCTGAAAAATAGGGTTCCTATGTTTTAAGATGGGTTGTGGCCAATACTCTTAGTTAAACATTAAACATTTCATTTCACCTCATCTCATTTCATCTCATTCCTTGTTTATTCCACAACTATAAACACGTGTCATGATAGCCATTTTACAGAGTATTAGATCAACAGCAGCGCATTTCGTGAAAAGAGAAGTCTGCTAAAACCGTTGATTGGCTTGACGTGAGCACATAGGCGTACAAGGCGGGGTGTGATGCTGCACTCCTCTTTCGGACAGAAATTCGTTGCTTTCGGGAAAACGTGTTTAAACTTTTAAGCAAAATTGCTCAGCTCCCACTCCACCATGGGGGTGGATAATGGGGAACGGGGGGGGGGACGAGTCCTCATCATGGGCTTCCGGAGGGGGACAAGGGGGCACATGCCCCCCCCCCCCGAATATCAAAAACTTGAAAAAAAAAAAACGAAGAAAAAATAAAGAAAAAACGAAGAAAATATAACATCAACATTTCTTAACAGTTCTCTCAATGTGAATTTCTACTCTCAAAACAGGAATTGAATAAAAATATCAACACTCAGGCCCCAGCACCCCCCCCCCCCAGCATATTTTGGTATTTTTTAAAGTTTATATTTACGATATTGCTAGCGTTTCCCCTTTTTATATGCGGTAAATAGGCCTTGGAAGTGCCATTTCTAGCGATCTGGGAGGCATTTTGGACCAAAATTTTCTTGCGCTCCGCGCCAACCCATGGTGGCGCGGAGCGCTGAGAGTCTGTCCATGGGCTTCGCCCCCCCCCCTTGACAAATTCCTGGCTACGCCTTTGTCAGCACTGTGTGAA
Organism: Holothuria leucospilota; assembly: GCA_029531755.1. NCBI lineage: Eukaryota > Metazoa > Echinodermata > Holothuroidea > Aspidochirotida > Holothuriidae > Holothuria > Holothuria leucospilota. The sequence goes on along the minus strand of CM055972.1, from coordinate 29,056,981 downwards.
AAAGTAGCATCTAAACTCTTTTCTGGGAGTAAAATATTTCCCATTTGGGCCCCCTAAAAAAATTTTGCCCCCTGATTTTTTTCTGCGGACGCCCATGGTCCCCCTCACTTTTTGGAAGGGGGACATCTCCAATAAGTCCCCCACTTTTTCAAAAATGATGAAAATAAAACTGTGATGAATTATAATGTAACATAGATTACGAATTGACACTACATTTTAAAGCTAAATTGCCCCCAAATATGGCACCATTTGCTATAAAGACACCCTCTAATTTCCTTTTTTTCAAAGGGAGGGGGCACCCTTCTCCTTAGAGTCCCTCCCACAGGACGGCGATTCGCAAATGGTGAAAAGTCCCCCACCTTTGGAGATGGATCCACGCCCTTGCACTCCACCCCCCCCCCCCCCCCCCCCGTTACAACTGACTGGAACCATATGCTTATGCCGAAATAAGCTCCTTTACTTGGCGTGAGGAACAGATTCTTTTCCAGGGAGAAAAAGTCTAATTATACTCTTTGAAAGTTGAGTTCATTCAGAGATTGACAATTCCGAGGAGTATCATCTTACCTCTATTGCGAGAACTGTTTTCTGCTCCTCTTCAGTGAATCTAATCTAACGTCAGCCTTGAATACTAACAGGAATAAATGGATCCCCCGACAAAATTTGATCATCGTCTTCACTATTTCTAGGACAAGTGCCTCATTTGTAAAATCCCCGTCAGTGTCAAACAGACCAGGGGTGTCAATCACGGTGATGAGCCTCTCGTCTTCACGGATGTTACACAAAGATATCGTCTTCGTCTGCGCGTTAGCTCCGTCACCTTCTTCGAAATACTCACGGCCAACAATTGTATTCCCTGTAGCACTTTTACCAGCTCCATTTTTACCGATTAGGACAAAATTCAATTCTTTTGTGACAAATCCATAGCTGTTTGCTGTTTCATCTAAGTATGGTCTAGTGTAAAATTTCTCTTTATATCTCATCCATGTATCCACGTCCCTACTCGTTACGCCTTCTTTCGAAAGAGGCTGTGTGAATTATAATGATCAAACATTATTATTAAATTGCCATTAATTACCTTTATGCAAAGACGCCATCGCTTACTTGATAACAGCCATCTTAGAGGTCATGCCGCTCTACTAGTAGCCCTTGTTAGGGCTATTCGGCCTTTTGTTGTATATGACATACAATACAATCTAAATTATTCCCGTCTATCTGAACTCCCTCTTCTCTGCCCGTTCTCTGATCTGCGTCCCCTCTGATCTGCGTCCCCCTCTGATCTGCCGGCCTCATAACCGTGGCGTGTGAAAGAGAATAATACTAGTAATAGTAACCTGGTGTAACCCCCGTAGAGTTTGCGATATCGGTGAGCCGACCCAACAGGGTCTAGGGTGTAGTAGGTCTAAAGGCTATAATACTGTCATAACACTCAATGCAATGACCATGATTTTCTACGGTCATTTATATTGTTAAGAGAAAACCCCGCCCCCCCGCGGTATGAGTTTTCGGTAATATTGAAAATCTTGAATTAAACCAAACCCACCCATTACAGTATCATACCGTATTGCGTCAAAATACCACAAAGGGACTCATAATTAGCACAGTGTTGGATGGAAAGGCGTGTGAGGAGGAATATAGTGTAGCAGACCCCCTGTGAGAAAAACAACCTTCGATTCAGGTCAAGTGGCGTTTTTCAAAGAAAATGCAATGTCCTAGACTGTTTTTTGCCAGTTAAGGAAAATATCAGGTGCAAGGATTCTTCTCCCCCTTGTGAAATGTCTACCATACCCCATGGGTAGGGGATACTGAATGTTTTCTCTGCAATGGTATATGAAATAATTCATGGCACTTAAGTCTACACCGGGACGTTCTCTAGAATGAGAAGCATGGCCGGAAGAAGCTCTATGAACGGCCGTAGACTACATCTGAAACCCTCTATTGAATGAGTACAGGTAAACCTTCAGAGATTCCACTTTGCGTATAA